>CAJGYO010000017.1:55602464-55922622 GCA_904845875.1 Miscanthus lutarioriparius | reverse complement strand
ATTACACCAAGTATAATTCATCGCCAACCCGAACACCAAGTGTTTACTTCACCTCCTACGAGAGAGATCAATATATTTCGTACATCATCATGTACTACCGCTCTCCGTGTTTGTTTTTCGAGAACATAGTTTGATCAACGAGCTCATGCTTGAGGCTCGCCAAGACCACTCACGGTGCTCGAGGACTCTGGCCAGACCACCCTTGTGCTCGAGGACTCGCCAGACCACTCCGTGCTCTAGGACCCTCGGGGACTCGCCAGACCACTCCGTGCTCTGGGACTTCTGGCCAGACCACTCCGTGCTCGGGGACTGCCTCGATCACTCTCCGACCACGGCTCGGGGACTTCGTCGCTCGCTCCTCGACACATGTGGGCCAGGGGCGCCCGACCACTCTCAGACCCACGGTCCAAGGGCTGTGTTCTCCTCGGCTACATGTGACTTAGACTCACATACGGTTGAGAGGCATTTATTTTCTTTGACCTTGCTACAAGGCTCATACCCGCCTTCCAAAGAAGCTCGGGGAACCTTCGGCATCATACTTTATTACACCTCACACTTCGACCATGAGTCAAACCAGGGGCGTACAAACCTTTCGAGGATGGCGTGTCGGCTAAGCCGGTACAACTAAATGTAACGCCAACACGTTCTAACTTAGTTACACCAACATCATATCCGAGCTTAAACATGTTTTCTACAAAAACAAACAAGCTTATGTTGATATCTGATTCACGTTATTACAAGCTTGCACGAAAAGGTCCAAGTTTACAATAACACAACTACATCTTCTTGTACAGCTATAGCCTACACTATTGGCTGGTCGGGCACTTGCGGCGCTTCTTTGCTCATTGGGCACGACATCGTGCTGCAGGTCTCGGGGACTCGGCATTGATCGAGCTAAAGAAGATGGCCCCGCCGATGCACGGCTGGTCGAGACCGCAGGAGCTTCGCCGGTTAACAGAAGATGATGGCGCTCGGTGACTTGTTGATGGCGTTCCTTATGCGGGTCTTGTCGCACCTCCACACAACCTTGCTACAAGGCTCATACCTCGCCTTCCAAAGCAAGCTCGGGGACTACAACAACCGTCGGCTACCTGCGACAACAACGACCTTACGAGCTCGGCGTTCTGGCGACAACAATCGTCCCGGCTACGTGCGATGGGACTTCACCTCTGAAGGAAACATGAAGCGGCGCAATCCTCGATCTGGGCCTTGTCTCAAACTATCCAAGTCTTTTATGGCATCGTTACCCGGCCGACAACGCGACGACTACCACCGCGTACACGGATGCATCTCTCAAAAAGTCGAAATCATGAGCGAGCAAACTTGGCATGCGACGATGGCGTATCTGGCACGCCGGCGACTGCACGGCTACGTCCAAATCCTCAACCAACAAGCAAACAAAGAAGGAGGTGCCCACATATGCATCGATCGGACATGCAAGCAAATAAAGATAATCAAGATATATCCGGACTTGCTCGTACTCATCCATGTCCGACGATCGGAATTCATCTACGTTTTCGTCCGGTTCTTACGAGATCAACTCCGTCCGGGTACATACCAAAAAAGAGCCGCGCGAGACTTGACAGCGAGGAATACGCGCGCGGCACCCTGCAAGCCACAAAGCAGGCCTTCTTGGCAATCCACGGCGACGACCCTCGACAACATTCGAGCATAGATGCATCTCGCTGCGCCACGACGACCTTTTTCCACACGATGATAATCGGCGATTATCCACAATCAGATAGCAACGGACGGCCTCACGTGTTGTAACAGGGGGCAATTGAATCAACTCCACGGACCATTGATGAGACCAGCACCAACAAACAACGAAGCAAGGAATTGATCTGAAGCCATACCACGAAGCTGAAGATGGATCTGTCTCCATGCGTCCGCAGTTCAACCACTCAAGACAGAAGTCCAATATTAGATCGCTCTGTACAAACCATCGCATGGCAACAAGCCAGTGACGAAGGCGTATCGTGGTCTATCAACAACGAACCAGGAGGCCTACGATCCAATCTATAAGGCAATACGAGTTCAGTATGGATAGTCATGATCTTTCAACTTGTATGTGCACACGCATACATCGAGCCATCAAGCAAGCTGTCCGAGCCGTTGGCGCGCCGCAGCGAGCCGTCAAGCGAGCCACGCCGAGCCACAAGCGAGCCACGTCGAGCACGCCGAGCCGACTAGCGAGCCACGCCAAACGGCTCCGCCGAGCTCCGACCATATCTTCCTTGATCGCGGTGAATTATTGGAACTACAGGATCATGCAAGCTAATTAAACGTTGAGGTTTATATACATGTATACATGCAAGGATGCATCTATCAGGCATGCAAACATCTGCATGTACCTCTCCCCACGTGGTGGACTTCATCAGGCTACTCCGTAATCTTCACGCAAGCAAGGAAGATCTCCGACTACGTCGACCACGGATCACGTCGACCACGTCCTGAGCAGCTCTGCCGAGCTCGCCAGAGCACTCCGCGCTCTGGGTCTTCTTGCCAGACCACTCCGTGCTCGGGATATATCGCCAGACCACTTTCGTGCTGGATATATATGTGCATCGTATACGGGTATATGCATGTGAACGTCATGGCCATGCAAGTGCTCGGGATATATCGCCAGACCACTCCGTGCTCAGGATATATACGTGCATCGTATACGGGTATATGCATGTGAACGTCATGGCCATGCAAGTGCTCGGGATATATCGCCAGACCACTCCGTGCTCAGGATATATATGTGCATCGTATACGGGTATATGCATGTGAACGTCATGGCCATGCAAGTGCTCGGGATATATCGCCAGACCACTCCGTGCTCAGGATATATCGTGCATCGAGCACGGGTATATGCATGTGAACGTCATGGCCATGCAAGTGCTCGGGATATATCGCCGCACCACTCCGTGCTCGGGATATATCGTGCATCGTCGTATCGGGTATATGCATGTGAACGTCATGGCCATGCAAGTGCTCGGGATATATCGCATCGGACCACTCCGTGCTCGGGATATATCGTGCATCGTATCACCGTATATGCATGTGAACGTCATGTGGCCATGCAAGCAAGCGAGGAAGCAGCGCAGGACAGGGCATATATGGATATATGCATGTATCGTATATGGATATATGCATGCAAACGTCATGGCCATGCAAGCAATCAGGGGCTACACGTATTCATGTTCATGCATATACGTTGCATAGTCGGCCGCGCCTCTTGCTCACTCGTAGCGATGCTCGGCAACCTCTCGCGCCCGTGGACTACGGCATCAGATCAACACGAGGCAAAGCAGGCAAGGACGTACGACAACATCACCATGAAGCCGACGCAAGCAAGCAAGGCCAAGTATGCATGCATATACGCGTGCCATGTAGCTCTACGTCAATTTCCAAGAGCCAAGCTTGATCAACACACAAGCCAACGAAGACGACGAGTACTCCAGCAGCGGCAAAGGCTGCTCCTACACCATCACCGATTGAGCAAGCTGTCCGAGCTCACGTCGACCACGGACCACGTCGACCACGTCCCGGGCGGCTCCACCGAGCTCCGACCACGTCGACCGCGACCACGTCGACCACGTCCCAAGCGGCTCCGCTGAACTCCGACCACATCGACCACCAGACCACGTCGCAATGATGATCGCCACGAAGAACGGCACTACGACAATCGCGACCACAGTCATGACGACAGGCCGAAAAGCTCGAGGACTGGACAACTTCATCGCCATCGACCAGATTTCTATCCAAAGATAAGAATTTCGACCTGTGCTTGGGGACTGCCTCGATCACTCTCCGACCACGGCTCAGGGACTTCGTCGCTCGCTCCTCGACCTGTGCTCGAGGACTGCCTCGATCACTCTCTGACCATGGCTCGGGGACTTCGTCGCTCGCTCCTCGACCTGTGCTCGGGGACTGCCTCGACCACTCTCCGACCATGGCTCGGGGACTTTGCGTCTTGACTACATGTGACTGGCAACTCGCATACAGTTGGGTTATTTTTTCTTGGACCTTGCTACAAGGATCATACCTCGCCTTCCAGCAAGCTCGGGGACTACATCGGTACGATGCACCTGCCGGTGCATCTCGTATCGCCTGTACGACGATTGGATTCTCAACTTAACTGGGAATTCTTTTTAGACCCTGGCACCACGTGCCTACGTCACCTACTACCAGGCTCGGGGACTAAGTGGGCACACTTCACCTTGCGGTGAATGTGTTTGTTTTTCGACCTCTACGCCTCTGATGATCAAGGACGCTACGTTTCAGGACGCACTTACATTTCTTTTCAGAAATACAAGTGGGCACACTTCCCAGGACGGAAATCTTTTTCTTTCTTCTTAAGAGCACCATACATTCTTCGGACAACCTACTTCTCCGGCGACAACGGTGGTCAGAGACGTCAAGAACTCAAGCCTCACTGTTCGGAGAAGGTTGAAACGGCGTGTCGCATCAGAATACATGGCGCTCGGGGACTAGCTGTGGGGATAGACCCCCGGGTACCACAAGATGGTACATGGGCCGCACCATCCGAGGTGGCCCGGCCCGTAAGATCAAGACGTGCATAGCAAGATTACAAGTTGTACTAGATATTGTGATAGTACCAAATAGGATACTTTACTTGTAACCCTCCTCCTCCAGAGTATATAAGGAGAGGCAGGGGTCCCCTAGAGGACAGATCCATAGAGATCAGACAGCATACATCTCAATACAATACACCCAAGACACAGGACGTAGGGTATTACGTCGATCAGACGGCCCGAACCTGTCTAAATCGCTGTCTCTGCGCCTTGTGTCACCATCTGGTTCCAGATCACACGCATCCTACCGATAATCTACCACCACGGGCACCCCCCTCGGTGGACTGCCGACCATATTTCGTCGACATGCACCCCTCCGGCTCGGTAGGCGAGCCAAAAATCTTCGAGCCAAATACCGGGGTTCGTCTCTCTGGTGTACTTGGCTATGTTGGTGGGCGGTCGGAAGTGTTGTGGGAACGGCGCTCTCCGGATACGCCGGCCAATGGCCCGTGTCCCGGACCCTCGGGGCTGGGACTCCGGTCGTCTGGCCGGCGACTATGCCTGGGGAGCGTTTCATCGCTCCCCTCGATGGTTCGGTCAGGACCCATGTCGCCTGCCCTCACCGCCGCCCAGTGGACGTCATCATCATGCTGGGCCTGATGCCGATTGCTGAGGGCGCTGTGAGTGTCTTGGTGCGAACCGGGCCGCTTGCGTACCGGCGGTTGGTGCGGAGTAGGCGCCAGGTCGGACCATGGCACAGCCGCTGCTTCCCGAGCCACGCTTGGTGGCTGTAGTGGTGAGCGGATGGAGCGATCCGTTTGGTGCGTCCCCACTCCCCCAGTGGGGAGGGAGGGCACGTGTCGGAGTCACGATGCAGAGCTTTCCGCCTGTTGAATGGCGGTGGCTTCTACCAGCGCCCAGAGGTTCTAGTAGACCACCCGCTCCTAGGGGTCGACGAGCTTGGGAACGCCGCGCAGAAGCATTGCCGCAGCGCCAATGTTCTGGCTAGCCCGAGCGAACTGTGGGGGGTCGTTCCCCTCATTTATGATGTCGCGCTGGACCTGGCGGACGTGACCCCAAGCACCGCCGGCTAGGTCATGTGCATGGGGCGCAACGTGCTGTACCGAGTGCCTCGGTGCAAGCGGCAGCTGGTTCTACCGCCGTCGTCGTAGCTCCTTGGCATGCCCTTGCGCAAGCGCGAGGGCCCCCGCATGTGGGACTGGAGGGGTGTGCATCCGCGCAGACTCCACAACCACCAGCAGCTATCTCGGAGCATCTGCCATAGCACACTTCTGGGATGGACGGTGGCTAGGTGCCACGTCGCCGATGCTAGAGCCGTCGCTCTCAACCTCGTCATCCTGGAGTTCATGGAAAGTGGTAGGAGCATAGCTCACCATTCCCATGAATTTGGATGTGAGAGGGGGCGGCGCCAGCGTCCTTTAGAGCCCCTAAGCGCATGCGTCCACGGGAGACGCGAGGCCACAGGGGAACCAATCGTACGGTGTTTACGGTGTGGTCAATACGGCCCCCCCAGATAATCAGCGGGAGATAGTAAATAGAGAGTAAATAACATAATGTATATTACTCACAGCGGGGTTTGAGCAGAGAGTTTGCTCAGAATGAAGCGCAGGTGCCTCGTTGTTGAAGTCATCGTGCGTCCCGGAGCCGATGGAGGGCGCCCCTCCGATGGGCGTCGGAACGAGTGCCTCCTCGTGGAGGTGTAGTACGCCGAGCCGGTCGGTGACGAAGTCCAGGCTTCCGAAGAGGAAGGCCTAGGATGGCTTGAAGACGGGTGGAACCCACATCCCAATAGGTGGGAGTTCGAGAAACTCCAGTGAGCCAAAGTGAGTCATATTGCTTGAGCCCGCCACGGCGAAGGTGGCGGAAAAATGGGCCATCCGATGACCAAAAAGTGTTGAACGTACAACGTCTTCCCCACGGACGGCGCCAACTATCGGTTCAGAAAGTGACCAACACATAAATATTTGTAGTTTTGCCGTACGTTGTGATCGGCGGTGGCCTAGCACTAAATGACACAGGGTTTATACTGGTTCAGGCAACGTGCCCTACGTCCAGTTTGAGTCGGTCTGTGACTTTATTCCTGAGCCCAGGTGCTCGAAGTTTGCAATGGGGTTATAAACAAGAAGGAGAAAGATGGGGGGGGGTACAAGAGGTCCGGTCGGACTCTGGTCTGAAGGGCCGAGGGTGACGGGAGCCCCGCTATGTGCTAAGTGTTCGAGCGTGTGCTTGGTATAACTTTAGAGTGTCTAAAGTTACAGAGGGTGAATCAATGTAAGAGAACTGATCTATCCGAATGAACTGAGTCTTGTTGGAGAGAGCGCACCCCCTTTTATAGATGAAGGGGATGGCCTTACAGGTGAGAGGGAGAGAGTGCATATGCTACTAAGTCTTGTTGCCCATGCTGACGGGTACAAGATGATGGTAGGCGCCCATAACACTGTTCAATGTCAGATGCACGTGGGAGGTTGCGTCGTTTTCTTCAGGTATGGCAGATGTTGGTGCCTGCCATACTGTTGATACCCAGAGGCATGTAAGGGGTTTTAACATGTTCGCCTGATACGGTAAATGCCGGCGCCCACAACACTGTTGACGCCTCAGAGGCACGTGGGGGAGCCTTACCGTATTTGTCTGGTATGGGAGTTGATGGCGCCCACAATACTGTAGGGAAAAATGTCGGCGCCTACAACATTGCTTGGGTTCTATCATGTCAGGGAGGTCGCAAGGTACTGTCCTACAGGTGTACAGGGTACGGTCTCTGGTATTGCGGTTTTGACTTGTGTGCCCTGCCTTACTTTCCTCGTCCGTTTCCTGGTCCTTACCGAGCGGGTGTCCCCGGTCAGTTGGTCCCAGTCGATTCTGGCTGCGCCAGTCAGAGAAGAGCTGTAAGCATGGGTTCGGCGTATCCCCGGTTGGAGATGTGGGTCGGAGCCAGAAGCGGTGTTTGGCTAGGTCTTCCGGTCGTAGAGTTCGTCCGGAGGAGGGCTGGAGACCGAAGCGAGCGCTCCGGTCGGAGAGGCGGGCCGAAGTCGGAAGCGGGTGTCGTTCCTCCTCGGCCAGGCCTTCCGGTCAGAGATTGGATCATCCTTCTGGCCTGTCGTCTAGGTATTTTGGGCCGACCCATGAGTTGCGCGTTACTCGTAACGTTGTCTATTGGGCCGAGCCTTTGTTGGGAAGCTGGTCCATGAGGGATCCCGGGTTTATGAACCCGACAATATTAGTGTTGTTGCTCACTATGTGAATGCTGATTGGGAGTTACAGAAAAAATGTTATTGGTCTTAGGTTGATTTTAGTGAAACATTATGGTGAAAACATTGCTGAAAAAGTTGCTGTTATGGTTGAGGAGTTTGGTCTGGTTGATAAGATTTTTGCTATCACTTTAGATAATGCTTCTTCTAATGCTAAGGCTATAAAAACTTTGACACCCATGTTTGCTGGTTATTTGGGTTCTGATCTTTCACCTGAGCCTTTAGATTCTAATAAACGTAAGTATACTCTTGTGCATAAACGTTGTGCTTGTCATATAATTAATCTGATTGTTAAATATGGACTAAAGAGGTTGAAACCGTACCTAGAAGATTTTAGAACTGCAATTAATTTCTTAAATTCCTCTAATCAAAGAAATGCTATGTTCAAGAACTACTGTAATGCTAAGGGTGTTAGACCTAGAAAGTTTTGCTTGATATGGATGTTAGATGGAATGTTACTTATCTTAAGCTGAAACACTTGGTTCCATAGAGTGAAGTTTTTTTCCGTGTTCATTAATTCAAATTATGGATTTGCATTGTTGTCTCCAAATCACTGGTATGTTGCTGAGAAGATATTAGAGTTCCTAGAACTCTTTTATGACTGCACAGTTGTTTTATCTGGTGTTTATTATCCCACCAGTCCACTTGTTCTGCACCATGTTTTGGAGATTGTATCTCATTTGCATGCTGTTAAAAGAGATCAGAATCTTAGATAAATTGTGTATCCTATGACGCTTAAATTCCTTAAATACTGACATTACATACCTCTGTTATACTCATATGCATTCATTCTTGATCCTAGAGTTAAGATGAGAGGTTTTCATAGGGTTCACCAATTACTTGCTGAAAGTACTGGTACTCAGTACAATTCATACTATGCTGATGTGAAAAATAAATTATATAAATCGTTTAACAAATATGAAAAAAAGTTTGATGCAGCTAGGTCTCAAAGGGTTACACAGCCTTCAAACCATATAGGTAAGAGAAAACAGGCTTAGGGAAGAATCTTTGGAGGAGCAGGTGTTGTTGGTCCTTCCCCTGCCACCACTTCATCTTCTTCTACCTCTGCTATTTCTGAACTCTCAGTCTATTTAGACAGTGGCCCTGTTCGCTTCTCTTATAATCCGTCTTTTTCAGCTTATTTTTCAGCCGAAACAGTATTTTTCTCTCGCAACAAATCGGTCGGAACAGTGTTCGGCTTGTTTTTTTTCAGCGAAGCGAACGGGGCCAGTGACAATGTCACTTCTTATGAGGATGATTTTGACATACTTCTTTGGTGGCGTGATCACAAACTAACCTATCCAATCCTATCTATAATGGCCAAAGATATTATGTTAGTTCCTGTATCTACTTGTTCTTCATAATCTTGCTTTAGCTTGTCAGGAAGGATCATTGAAGAACGGCGCCGGTGCTTGTTACCTGAAACTGTTGAGATGCTGACCTGCTTGAAGGACTGGGAGTTAGGAGAAAAGAGGGAACAACATGCAACTGCTGATAACAAAGAGCTTGACGAAGCATTCAAGAATTTGTATCTTGATGAAGATGAAGGTGGAGCTGCTGCTGCTCGTGTCTGAGAGTGAGACTGAGGTTGAGAGTGGACTTGTGCTTTTGTGTGCGTTGAGAGTGGACTTGTCACTCACTTACTTGTGTAACATTTACATTTGAACAATGGTCTGTAATAACTTAATACAATCTTATGAGCTGGCTGCACTCTTTTTTTCTTTATAGGGTTTCTCACAATGGTGAGTTTTAGCTAGAAAGGTTTTTAATAAGGCAGCATTGCACAGAACAACTCATTTTGTTATCTAAATCATTCTGTGATCTAAGTCATTCTGTGATCTGTTCTTACTACTTAGTTGATGAATGGAAATATGGCTGTGAATGTTGATTGAAACTGCGAGTGTTACTCTGTGAATGTTGATTGAAATTTGAAACTTTGGCTGTGAGATGAGTTTTTTGATGTGTTACATGTGAACCGGGCTGTGGGCTGGCACGGCCTGCAAATATTGACGTGCTTGACAGGCTGGCATGACACGAAAATCGGCCCATAGTGCCGTGCCTGGGCCGATGGCCAGGCCCACGTGCCTAAGAGGCACGGCCCGCAGGGCACGGCGCGCCTTGTCGGCCCGACCCCCATCGGGCCGTGCCGGCCGGTTGCCCATCTATACCTGCAGCTGCACCCCAAACAGCCTCAAGCTACCACATCTAGTAGTGGTGCTGCTGATGCTAATGCTGGTCCCTTTGGCATCTGTGACCACTGCAAGTTCTGGAGCTGTGGCCATTGTTTCCACAACTGGAGCACTTCCTAGCCATGCTCAATTGTGATGGCTGGAACAAGGGCACAAGAAGTTGCGGTGTAGTAGTTGTAGTCAGCCAAGAAAGAGAGAACTTCTGTCCAACTAGACAAGATGGAGTAAGATGTTGTAGCTAAGTAGAGGTTTAATAAAGGGTGCAGAATGTATCATGGGCTGTTTGGGAAATTACTAAACAGTCCTGTATCATGGAAGGGAACAAGTATAACATCATCCTGTTTTTTATAGTTGTGGTATTCAGAATCCGCAGGTATCTTTTGAGTCTCTGCCACTACTATACTTGACGTCACTTTCAGTACACGGATTATAAATCTACACTACCACATAGTATTTGGTTAGATATGTTTTGTTTAGTAACATATTATTTTTGGAAGCCGTGTTTCAATCAGAGAATGTCAGACGATTGCTACAGTATAGGGCCTCGTTTAGTTTAAGGGTGTAAAGTTTTGGGGTGTCACGTGTGGGTGCCACATGGGGTGTTCGGATACTAATAAAAAAACAAATTACAGAATCCATCAGTAAACCATGAGACGAATTTATTAAGCCTAATTAATCCGTTATTAGCACATGTGTGTACTGTAGCACTTTGTTGTCAAATCATAGACTAATTAGACTTAAAAGATTCGTCTCGCAAAGTAGTCGTAATCTGTGTAATTAATTATTTTTTAGTCTATATTTAATACTCCATGCACGTGTCTAAATATTCGATAAGATATGGTGTATACTTTTATGGGAGGAATGAAACAAAGCCCTAGTCACCTTCATCTTACAGAAACTGACTAAAGATTCTAGAAAGTACTATAGTTGCTGATGCCTTTATCATAATCGCAGGTCGAACACAGTATACTACTACAAGATAAATAAGTACTACGGTAAGGTGATTGTCATATCCACTTTATAGTGTATTATTCTCGAGTTAAAATTGATTAAACTCTACGTCAGAGGATTCAGGATCTCCTTAACAAACAATTGCCGGATCATGGATTATACAACTAAGCAAGGAGATAATTTTTTGCCTTTTTTCCCAATAGCTTGCAGTTTTTGGTTGCTAAAAAAACCAAACATGAGGATATTTAACCAGTCGCCACTGGTAGTGAGGGTGGCAAATGACTTGCCACTTTGTGAGACAAGTGAATGTAACAGGGATTAGAATACAAAAAAAGTTAAAAGTTAAGGGCATGTTTGGTTCCATGTCTCTGGACTAAAGTTCAGTCCATAGTCACTACCTATTTGGATTAGGTACTAAAGTCCATTAAAGCTACTATATAAAGACCAAAATGTCCTCTCTCTCACTCTCTCTCTCCTTTTGTGCATTAATGGGGGGCCGCTGGTGTCTTTTAGCTGGTTTAGTCCCCTTTCGTCACCCTCAACAGACTAGAAGACTAAATCAGTTTAGTCACTTTTTAGTCACTCTTTTTGGCAATTTAGTGACTAAAAAGGGTCAAAACCAGGTGCCAAACAGGTCCCTCAAAAATGTCGTCCGGCCACTAGTTGCGTGCAGATGTTTCCGGTTAGCTGCAGAACCCCAGCAGGCTAGTGTCTGGACACCAATGCTGGCCAGCATCCTAGTTTACCGTGCATTCGCATACGGAATTGGAGGGGAGAGTTTACCAAATGCATGCTAATCTTTTAGAAAGTACAGATACAAAATTTACGGTTCCTTTTTGTAAAAAATAAATTAGGGTGTTGTTTTAATAAGTTCTCGGTGATATCCTAATAGAAGTAGACGGGAAACAAAAACAGATGCCTGCACTGAAATTGTCAATCAGAGAATATAAAGGCGTGTTTGGCTCGCCTCCACAGCGCGCCGTAGCTCGCTGCGCCACAAGTGTGGCATGCCGCATCGGCCAAACACCCACACCACAACTCGCCAAAGTTTTGGCAGCCGCCGCACGCTCCAATTCATTTTTTACGCCACAATTTGCCAGATGTGTGCGGACGATTCGTCCACCGCACTCACGGTGCGGCCATAGCTATTGCGACATGCATGTGGGGCGGGAGCCAAACACGTCCTAAGCGTATAGAGTGAGTAGAGACCGTATATTTTACTATTACTAATTAATTCAAGCCTTTTCGAAGCCTTCACATTAATCTTTAAGATTAGTTTTAGAAAAAAGTCTTATAAATTATCATAAAAAATTTGCTATTACTAATCGGAGATTTTTTGGAGCCTCTATGTTAATCGTAACTAGGAGCACTAGAAAAAGACAAAACTAAGAAATTCTTGAAAATAGAATCATTTAACTGTCAATTCACTAGACTCTAACCATGATTCATGATCAATAATAATAGGTATCATACCTATTCAATTTCTTAAACTAACCCAAATGTATGAAAACAGTCTAAGGTAACCCTTAAAGTAATGGATAAATTAACCACCCTCACCATTGTAAAAAATAGCACAAAGTAAACACCTAAACTTACATCTAAAGTAATCCTTTGAATCTATGTATAAATTACCCACCCCAACTACTATGAACTACAATATAAAGCAACCCTAATGATGATCTAAATTACCGACCTATGTCATTATGAAAGTAACCTAAAGTAAATTTATATATAACTACATGTCTTCACGAGTATTAGAATAACATAAAGAACCACTAATTAATCCAAAGTATCTCTCTAAACTTGCATACAAATTCCCTATTGGGTCACATGAAGCTTGAAAGGATCCTTTGGTGGCAAGGATGCTAACATGAAGCCTGCAAGGATCCTTTCATGGCAAGGGTGCTACAACCTTTCTGCCCTTTCAAACTAAAGCATATACAGAAGGGTGGGGACTGGATAAAGGATCTATTACTAATGCCCATACCGGGAGGGTCAGTCTCATAATTACATGATGCCATGGACATACAACCTATTTTCTACAATATTTAGGGTTGCAATGGGAATTTCATCGTCACATGGGCATTACAGTGATTCTCTTCTACAAATACCCTAGGAATCTTGCACTTCGCTAGATACACTGCCTAGGAACACATGCAGGCATGAGCCAAAGTGGCCTTCGGCCCTCTGGAGGCTTTGCACTTCATAGCTGTCATGGAAGCTTGATGCCTCTCCCCACATTGACTCAAAGTACATTTCTGACCTATATATGAGCTTGGAATTATTCGAGCATTCTCATCATTGGGTCCCACATCTCTTCCTCTTTAGCAATCTGCTATAAGACCACTCTTCAACCCTTCTTTGTGCACAAGACCCAAAATCAAGTTATGAAAACTAATTGTTAATAGGAGGGGACAACTTGTCTCTGGGATAACCCCCAATAGTAGCCCTTGGGGGCTAGGGTCAAATTTGATGGGACAACTAAACAAATATTAGATTTGCTGACCAAGAACACCATCTCCTTAGACCACTAGAGTTAGATAGACTATATCGTCAATTTACTTGTTTGTCGGTAGAAGGAATGGGCCAAACGTGGCCAGCGAGGAGTGACGAGTTGCACGCACCGCCGCTGACCAGGAGGTAGGTGGCCTAGCGCGCTGCCCCACCGACCAAGGGGTTGGGGCCGCTTGCGTCATCACCGATCGGGAGGTTTGGGGCTGCTTACGCCATCATCACCACCTAGGGGAGGGGGCGAGCACTGTTTGGGGAGAACCCACATGTGGGATAGAGGTGGACAGCGGAAGGGAAGGTTTGGGGTTGAGAGATGCGAGAGGGAGAGAAATGTGAGGGGAAAGAGTAGAAATGAGGAGAAGAATGAGTGAGGATGGGGCAGGGCGATGGAACCAGGCCCAGCTGTCGGTGTCAGCCACCGGGTAGACTACTCGGGGCGCATGACAAAAGCTAGGTGGACAAAAGCGGTTCATACTTTTTAGTTGTAGAGATATTGCCGAGGCTTCAAGAGCTTGTGGTCAACAGGAGATGTATTGTGTGGTCTATATGTGAACTTCGATGATCTTGTGACTGTTGTAGATTTTGGTAGATCTATAAACATTCTGTAGCATTATGAATCTGTCCACTATTTTTTTTAGAAAACAAACAGAATCTGTCAAATATTTGGATGAGCAGCTAAATAATTTTGAACTGTCTGTTTTTATCTTGATTGGGCTAACATTCCTTTTAGGTAATGGACTTGGCCCATAGATAGCTAGGCCAGAAATATTATTATTATTGCAAAATTGTCCACATGAAAGCACAGGGCAACAAACTATATTCAGCCCGCTAAGCTGGGCTTCGAAATTAGTTTTGTCTGCACTAATCTGGGCTTCCAAATGGGTGCAGCCTAACGTCAAGTGGGACAATGGGCCTCAAATGGCTAAGCTTAATTTGGCTTGGCTTAGAAATATAAGCCTACAAGTGCGAACTACATGGGCCAACCATAAGTTAGGGAAGAGATAAAATTGGTCACAACTCTTGCCACCTCAGATTTATAAAATGTCACAAATGTTCGCCACGTCATAGCCACATCACTAGTCTGGTTTACTTGGTACAATCTACGGCTCATCCAAATATTATTGTCTTGAGATAACTGAGAATTCTAAAATAAAACCGGAGGTGATTTCAACAACTGAATGGGGCAAATAAAGGGATAAAGCTTACATTATTTCTCACTCTACATCTTATGTTTTTTAATTGCCTAAGGTCTTGTTTAATACGTATGTATTCATCTTAATTCACGTGTGTTGAAATAAATTGGAGTAGAATTAAACTAAGTTCTATTTACAATCCAGTTCAAGACATATGAATTAAATTAGATACACATGCATCAAATAAAACATAAAGAATTAAGCGAGTGTCTCATGTAATAAATACAGTATTAGATTTTTTTATTTATTTCTCCCTTATCCCTTCCTGAAACAGCCCACGAGTCCATAACCAGGCACCACGGCCATGGCCTTCCTGGCGACGGGGCAGACGACGCCGCCGCCGGCAACGCCCGTGCTCCCTCACCTCCTCCCCAGCCACCCGTGTTCCATCCTCATCTCCTCAGCCGGTCTCCATCTCCGACCTCGCACTCGGACAGGGAGCGCGGCCAGCGCGGATGCCGAGCTCGGCGGCGCGGCCTTGGCGGAGGTGCGGCCGGCGCGATGTCGTGGGCGAGCACGGCGGCGCGAACCGGGAGCGCGGCCAGCGTTACCGGCAAGCGCGGCGGCATGGCCTCAGCGGAGGCGCGGACGGGGAGCGCAGCCGCTGCGGCGGCGCGGCCTAGGCGAGCGACAAGCGCGGCCTGCTAGTGGCTTGTCCTGCCGGCCTAGGCGGAGGCGCAGCGTGCTCGATGACAGCGCGGCCGACGCGACGCCGCCGGCGTGCGGCCGGCGCGGACGGGGAGCGCAGCCACTGCGGCAGCTCGGCCTGGGCAAGCGACGAGCGCGGCCTGCTAGCGGCTCGGCCTGCCGGCCTGGGCGGAGGCGTGGCGTGCTCGACGACGGCGCGGCCTGCGCGACCTTGTAGAAACCGGTAGTTTCTTCCCAACGCCAAAGTCGCGGTTTCTTCTGTGCCTCGTTTCACGAGTAGACATGGGTTTCATCAAATTTTCTTCTCTTTTCTCATTAATCAGACTGCCACGTCATCTTTTTTTTTTTTTGCTGAGATGGCAATCTATTTAATAGAAATAGAAACTACAGTTAATTTTTCGTTGGGACTGCCCTTACCACCGAGATCGCGGTGTCACTAATGCCCATCCATACTCTCAACTAAGGCTGGACGAAAAACTCGAAGCTCGTTAGCTCGCTCGGCTCGTGGCTGGCTCGGCTTGGCTCGTTATGAGTCAAGATTTTAGCTCGTTAGCTATAACGAGTCAACTCGAGCTAGCTCGCGAGCCGCTCGTGAGCTAAATGAGCCAAACTTTCAGGAAAAAAAGTATCATTTAATATTGTTGGATGCATGAATACTAAAGTATTTTATTATACTTGTATATATATTAGCGCATATTAATTTTTTTATTCGATTTAAGGTTGTTAGATGTATTTCTTTTGTATTATTATTATTCTTAAACTTTAGATAAATATAAATATTATATTTTGTGTATTTTTTTATACCTGACTCGCGAGCTTAACGAGTCAGCTCGAGCTTTTAACGAGCCGAACCAAACCGAGCTCGAGCTTTTAACGAGACGAGCCAAACTAGCTTTCTAGTTCGTTAGGATAACGAGCCGAGCCGAGCTAGCTCGTTATCTTAACGAGCCAGAACGAGCCGAGCCGAAACGAGCCGAGCCGGCTCGTTATCCAGCCCTACTCTCAACCATCGGCTGATCGGCGGCCGGATTGCAGTATATATATATAATAATTACTGTATTCATAACGGTCTGCTAGCTGCGGCACGCAGAGCATTAATCTCAAAACCAATTATGAGGAAATGAACACATGTACAGCCGCTCAGCGCTGACAGGAACAGCCCTAGTCCAGGTTTGCTATCTGCGGCCAAGGCGTGCAGGCATGGTCACGAGTAGCCAAAGGTGGTCGACCGCTGGCAAGGGCTGCCAACGGTTTGAATGCAGGAGTTATTAGGCGGAAATATAAGGCGGTGTCGGTGGAGAGTTCAGGGCCTGTCTGTGAGATGGACAAAGAACTGAGAGAAATTTGGCTCCAATAAATAGTGTTGAATAGTAGATTTACAGATGGAGCTGGAGCCGGTCGGATCTGCGCCAAACAGGCCTTTAATTGCATTATTTTTTAGACTGACATATCATATAGAATGGATGAGATATGGATAAAACACCCTCTCCCAACGGAGAGTTTCAATATACGGTTTCATAAATATTTAATTTTATTACTCATAGATAGTTGATAATTATGGCAACTGAGCTTCATCTTCATAGAACTCATTTCTTCTCTCTTATTAAAAGCGTTGTCACATCGTCATTAAAATTGCTTATGTGATATTTTATTAAATACAAATGAAACTCTGATAAAACTTTGAGTGGCCTAAAAACCAATCATGAGTTTTGGGCCATGGAAAGATTAGAACAAATAATAGAGACCGGGTTTTGAAGATCCTACAAACCAAATAAAACGTGTTTTTTCGGAAGGGCTTTTCGAGTTGTTGGAGATATTATGAGGCACGTTTTAAGTTGGTTGTTATGCATGTGTTCCTTTAGGATTCACGTATACGGTACTCTCTCTGTCCCAACATATATAGCGCTTTTGACTTTTAATATCAATTTGACTATTTATCTCATTTAGTTTTTTGCTAATATTAAATAAATAAGTTATTATTAAAGTATAAATAAGTCATAATAAAATAAATAATATTTATAAAAAAATTTAAATAAGACAAATAGTCAAACAAAATATCTAAAAGTAAAAAACATCATGTATTTTGGGACGAAGAGTCTTACTTAGACAAGAGATGTTACTCACTGTTGACACTTCTTAGCGTAGCTACTAGGTTTGTATCCTTAGCAATGGCACCAGAAGTGCTTGTTGGTATTTCTTAGTGTCATTACTAATAATTAGCAATGCCACTAAGTAATAGCCTTGATAGTTTCTTAACAATTTTAGATATTTATCAGCGAGCACAGGGAGCTATCATTGTAGCATTTCACCCGGAAGTATTCAGTGTATCGTTATTTATATTTTCCCAAAAGAAGGAATTTCATGAAGAGTTTAGTATGGATATGAACTTGAATAATAATGCTTACAAGTACACCAATGTTTATAACAGGTGTAAGAACGGTGATTTCAAGATAGTGGACACACACTTGGCATTCCTCAAAGTATAAAATAAAGAGAAAGAATAAAAGAATAATCCTAAGTCGAGCAGACATTAGTCTAGTATAGTCATACAAAAATTAGTTAATGATAATACAAGTTACTGAAAGGTTCTTATGGCTAGAGGGGGGTGAATAGCCTATTAAAAAATTTCTACAATAACATTTAGCAAACCGGTTATACAATTATGAGACGAAGCAAGTGTTACGCTAGCCTACTAAAATTGTAATCCACCTACCACAATTCTAGTTTATATAGTTTCTATCTACACGATAGCTAAGTCACTACACTAAGTTAGTGTGCTCTCAAAGGCTAACTAAAGAGCCACACTAATCAAACTAACAAGCTCTCACAACTAGCTACACTAAAGAGCTTGATAACTAGTTTGCAGTAATGTAAAGAGAGAGAGAGTAAGATGGTTATACCGCCGTGTCGAGCAATGAACCAATCAATCACAAGAATCAATATCAGTGAAGACCAATCACCTCGGTATCAAATGGTGACACAATGATTTTTTACCGAGGTTCACTTGCTTGTCGGTAAGCTAGTCCTCGTTGTGGCGATTCACTCACTTGGAGGTTTACGCGCTAATTGGTATCACACGCCAAACCCTCAATAGGGTGCCGCACAACCAACACAAGATGAGGATCACACAAGCCACGAGCAATTCACTAGAGTACCTTTTGGGTCTCCATCGGGGAAAGGTCAAGAACCCCTCACAATCACCACGATCGGAGCCGGACACAATCACCAACTTCCGCTCAACGATCCTCGCTGCTCCAAGCCGTCTAGGTGGCGGCAACCACCAAGAGTAATAAGCGAATCCCGCAGCGAAACACGAACACCAAGTGCCTCTAGATGCAAACACTCAAGCAATGCACATGGATTTACTCCCAATCTCACAAAGATGATGAATCAATAAAGGAGATAAGTGGGAGAGCTTTGGCTAAGCTTATAAGGTTGCTATGTCAATGCAAATGGCCAAGAGAATGAGCTAGAGCCGGCCATAGGGCTTAAATAGAAGCCCTCACGAAATAGAGCCGTTGGCTCCACAGTCCACTGAAAATCGGGGCGACCGGACGCACCGGTCGGTTTGACCGGACGTAGGACCCCAACGTCCGATCGCGCGATGCACGCCACGTGCCCCCTGGTTCAAATGCTGATCGTCCGATCTCAACGGTCATTAGTACATTTAAGTTGTGACCGGACGCACTGCTCAAAGTGACCGAACGCAGGACCCCAGTGTCCGGTCGTTTCCAGTAAGGTTCTACTCACGACCGAACGCGTCCGGTCACGTCCGACCAGACTCACCCAGTATCCGGTCACTCACTGTCTCCTCTGTGCGCTGTCACGTCAGTAGGACCGGACGCACCCCGCCAGCATCCGGTCACAAAGTGACCCAGCGTCCGGTCGAAGACCGACACCAGCGTCTTCCCTGCTCCCACTAACCGAACGCTCCGGTCCAGTTGAGTCCAGCGTCCGGTGCACTCTGTGAAACCCTGTCTTTTTTGTAGAGAGCGCTGGTGGCACCGTCAGACTGTCCGCACTCTACGGGCGGACACTCCGCCAGTGAAGTTTCTTACCCTTGCTCCCAAGTGCTAAACACAATATGTATCACCTTTGTGCATGTGTGTTAGCATATTTTCATAAACATTTTCAATGGTGTTAGCACTCCACTAGATCCTAAATGCATATACAATGAGTTAGAGCATCTAGAGGCACTTTGATAACCGTATTTCGATACGAGTTTCACCCCTCTTAATAGTACGGCTATCGAACCTAAATGTAATCACACTCGCTAAGTGTCTTGATCACCGAAACAAAATAGCTCCTACCACTTATACCTTTGCCTTGAGCCTTTTGTTTTTCTCTTTTAACTTTTCAAGTCCAAGCACTTGATTATCACCATGGCATCACCATCATCATGTCATGATCTTCATTTGCTTCAACACTTGGAATGTGCTACCTATCTCATGATCACTTTGATAAACTAGGTTAGCACTTAGGATTTCATCAATTCATCAAAACTAAACTAGAGCTTTCAGTTACATAATTAGTCTTAGGGCTAAGTGTGAAGCAGGTCGGGAGGCCACCGAGTGCTGGTCTGCCAGCAACCTCATGTGACAATTTAGACTCCTACACCCTAGTTGAACATGGGGGATTACAAGGGACGGACAGGGCTGTCACCACCTGCCGCCTACCCCTCAACCGTGAAAAAGCACAATGCATTCACCTGTCTCTCCATACCCAAGCACCACGCTTACATATACAGAAACTACCTAAATCCCCCCGGGTCCCCGACCCTACGGATTGATAGGTAAAGGACTTGGGCACACCTGACGGTACGATGAACCGCCATCTCAACTTAGCTCTAATTCCAATTATATAAGTTATATGAGTAGTTAAGCATAAAGTGAAGTGTGCTACTCTCATGACACATAACTATAGGCTAGTTCATATATCAAGATTATAACATAACAACTATACTCTAGTTCATAAGTATGACTATAAATATCATATGAGAGCATAACTTTGGAAGAACTCATATTTCTATTCATACCCAAAGGTCACTTCTTCCAAGGAGCCAAGCTCTCCTAGGAAGCTTTGTCTTGCTCTAAAACACTACTAAAGGTAAAAGCTACAAACTAGAGAAGGGAGTGTGTGAGGTGATGCTCAAGGTTGTGTGTTGAGAGAGGGGGATACCCCTCTATTTATACAGGAGCTAGGCGGTGTTTGGAGGCTATTCTTGACGCTTGCCCGGCTCCCACCGCCTTAGCATGGTTCCATGCCACCGCCACAGCAATGCATGGCTGAGCAGCATCGGCATGGGGTCGGCCGCCCCTTGACCATGGCCACTCGCCACCACCTTCGCGTGGCAGGCCGTGGGCTGGACTAGGATTGCTTCCCTGTGGTGCTTTCCCCTAGTTGCATTGATTTGATAGGCATTTCCCTTGTTCCTTTGCGTAAATTAGCGTCGGAAAGCGTCTTTCAGTGAATTTTTTCATGTATTTGTGTTTGTGGCCTGTAAAATAATGTTCTCCAAATACATGTGAAACTTGGTTAATAGTAGATGCGTATGTGTTTAAGATTGTTTATTTCTTCTCTTTTTTGTCTTAATTGACGGTCGAATTTGATCGGTAAAGACCGTCAATACTCACCCACTCTGATTTATCACTTAATTTAATGTGAAATTATCAACTTCTCCGTGTTCACGTATGACTCCCGATGGCCAGGAGACAATTTCTTGATGCTACTGTACTCAGTAGTACAGGTCATGCATGCCAAAACAGTAGCATAGGTCATGTTTGTTAAATTATTAATCGGGAACAGGTAGTACTCCATATCTTTTTTTTTGAACATGGTAGTACTCCATATCTTATCTAAAGGGACAGAGATGCCAGACGATACGGAAGAGCAGGTAGCAAGTCAATGCAGTGTATTTTTGTAGTGTATTTTTGTTGGCAGTGTGCGGACTGGCAGTGCAAGCAGAAATCTTTCTGCAATCAACCTCAAATTTAGTACTGCATACAATACAACCTATCGTGTACTACTACTAAGTTTTACATTTTCATTTGTTAGCCTTTTATAATCAGTGGAGATCGATAGGTGCTTGTGACGTGAACGTCTTATACCTAAACCAGCTAACAGTACTGGAGTATCACTACCACAGTTTTTTATATCATGTCGGTTCAAAAACCCCATTTCATAGTCGGATTTTGAACGGACAGTGACATACCGACAGTGATTGGGGGTTGAGATCACTGCCGATTACTTAAAACCGACACTGATCTAACGGTGTAATAATATGTACTAGTGTTTATACAGATGCAAGTGCACTACGAGAGAGTTAACAATCTGTGCACGCTTGGGGTGGGGTTGGCTTCGGACTAATGTCGGATCTGCTTGAGTATTGCTAGTTTTTAATTTGGCAATTGTGATGGGTGATTGATATGTGCGTTGAATACTTCAGATGCATATCATATTTCTTTTTGTTTCATTACTTTATGGCTTACCGGAGGCGCGAGGTGGAGAGAGGTTGCAACTTAGATTGGAGAAGGCCACGAGGCACCGGAACTCAGGTTGGAGAAGGCGATAAGGCCCCGCACGTCACGCCGAACGACCAATCTTCAATTGCGGGCAACGGCTAGAAAGCTAATGGCTAGCTGATGTGGACGCATAGGACATCCGGTGCCTACATAGAAAACTGTTGTGCAGCCCAACGGCTATATTTGGAGTTGAAGCACTATAGCAGGACTGAGCATCAGTCGTGGTTGGGAAACCCCCTTTAGTTCCGGTTTCCCAACCAAGATTTCGAATTCGGAATTAAAGGCCTCCTTTAGTCCTGGTTGTTATTACCAACCGGGACTAAATGTGCCCCTAGACCTTGCCCCGGAGCTGACACGTTTAGTCCCAGTTGGTGTTTCCAACCGGTACTGAGGGTTCCTTTTTTATTTCTTTCCTTTTTATTTTATGGTTTCTTTTCTTTTCAATTCTTTTTGTTTCAATTAGGTTTTCGTATACAAATTCTATGCTGCTAATATACGTCCATATATATATGTACGTATAAGGTTATGTTCGAGCATTATACATAAATAACACACTAAAATGTATAAAACTACATATATACAAATATCTCAAGAGGTTGTACATGTATGGAATATGTATATAATAAAGTCACAAAAACTATGTACTCATTGTTGGCGGTCACTAACGATCATATCCGACCGCCAATTAATGTCCAAAACAGAAGAAATAAACAATCTTTTGACACATATGACTTTACTATTAACATAGTTCCACTTGTATTGGAGAAAACATGTTTTGCAGGACACACATTCGAATACAAGTGGAAAACCAAGCCAAAGGCGCAATCAGGCAAACGTAAAGCAGATTCACGCAACCAAATATCAAAGAAGGAGAAGAAAGCCCACCTACACGTCAAACTTGGGCCGAGCACCGGCGTGGATGGGGCCTAGGCCCACCCAGCAACCGAGCACACGAAGGTGATCACGAGGAGGGGCCACCAGGGTGCCCAGAGGCTGCCTCCTGGGCCCAGCTTTCATCGACTGATGCATGGCGGCATGCTGAGGAGGTATAGGGTTGTTTCCTAATTTACTAGGGCCAAATCAACCTCCATGCTTGTATAAATGTAGGGGTAGCTCTCTCCTTCAACACACACAATCAGTTGGAGCTACACACCTCACCTCTACTTGTACTTTTTTAGTTCTTAGTAGTAGTATTTGGAGCAAGCAAAGCTATCAAGGAGGGCTTGGCTCCTTGGAAGGAAAGAGAGAAAAGCTTGGTATGAATATAAAGAATTTCTTCCATAAGTCATGCTCTTATATCATTTATATAGTAGTGCATATGAACTAGAGTATACTTGTCTTGTTATAATCATGATATATGAACTAGCATATAGTTTGTGTGTTATGATTCTAACATGTTCAACTTTATGCTTAATCATTCATATGGTTTGTATGAGTAGAAGTAGAGCTAGGGTTGAGGTGACGGTTTGTCGTTCCTTCGGGTTTGCTCATATTCTTGCTTGTTGATCCGTAGGGTCGGAGTCCTGGGGGGATATGGGTAGTTTCCTTGTACATGGGCATGGTGCTCGGGTACATGGGAACCTCCGGATATGATGGTGCCCCACGATTGAGGGGTAGGCGGCAGGTGGTGATAGCCCTATCTGTCCCTTGTAATCCCCCACGTTCGGGTACTATGTAGGAGTCTTAAAGTCACCCATGCGCTGGCAGACCAGTTCTCGGAGATCTCCCTGTCCATCTTAAACTTAGTTCTAACTCTAGTCATATAACTTGTATGATCATTAACTGTTCTTTGCACGGCTATATTAGAACATGCCAGGTCCACATAGGAATATTATTTTATTCTTTGTTTTCCTTTTATCCTTGAGGTTGGCCTAGATGTGTGTCCACTATCCTTAAAATACTGTTTTTACCCCTGTCATGAACTATTGGTCCACTATGCAAGTTTGTAATCTTGTTCATGCTCATGCTAGACTCTCATACCTTGCCCCCCTTTGGGAAAATATAAATAACGACACCTTTAATACTTTCGGGTAAAATGCTACAACGATAGATCTGTGCGCTTGCGGATATATTCTGTAATCATTAAGAACTATCATATTTGGTGTTTCTTAGCAGCGTTACTAAGGTTAACTCAATCTTAGTGATGGCGTTACTAAGAAGATCCTGGCCGCCCGACAATCACATGCTCGATTGGCCCACATGTCTTCCACAACTCCTTCTACAACCTTGGAGCAAGCATTATTGTCTTGTCCAAGGTAATATATGAAAAGATTCTGGGTGGACTGAAGGACACGTGGACGCCTAAGAGGGGGGGGGGGTGAATTAGGCAACTTAAAAAACTAACTCTAAACTATGGCCTCATTTTCTACCTCTAGCAAAACCTATGCAAAAGATAATCTATCTAGATGTGCAACTACAGTTTTGCTAGTGTGTTGCTATCTCTACCGCAAATGATAATATTATGATCAATGTAAATGCGGAAGCTTAAAGAGCAAGGTAGAGATATGCAAACTCCCGTCGATGACTCCGGTATTTTTACCGAGGTATCGAGAAGCGCGCAAGCTTCCCCCTAGTCCTCGTTGGAGCCCCTCGCAAGGAATCCCTCGCAAGGGCCAAGCTCCTGATTGGGTAACTCCGTGGATAGCCTCGGGCCTTCCCCACACGCAAGTGGGTCTCCGATGTGCCTTCCGGTAAGCCTCTCCCGGATGCTCCCCGCCGTCTTCACTATCAAGCTTCCGGCCGAAACGCCGCGGGCCTTGTTCCCTCCGGTACACGGTGGCGGCCACACCACAAACGTGGTTGGTGTGATCTCGCAAGACTTCAAGCCCCTCCGATGTACAACACTTGTGCTCACAAGCACGGGGTGGCAAGAGGTATGCAAACCTCACTTAAACACTAGGCAAACACCTAGAGCAAGCGCATAAGCGGTGGTCTAATCAACCTAAGCACTTCGCAAAGCACTTATGCTAATCACCTAATAAAACACTAAGCACTATGCATGTGGAGATCACTCAAATGGTGTATCAACACTCTTGATATGTTTCCTTAGCTCCACACACTCAAATGGTCGGTTGGGGGTTAAGCCCCACTGAGAAAGTAGCCGTTGGGGTCGAACTCCCACAATTCTGCTACTGACCGGACGCTGAATCGTCCTGACCAGACGTGTTCGGTCATCCCGACCGTTGTAGCCGCGAACTACCGATCGGACGCTGCCAGCGTCCGGTGGCCTGCCACCGGACGCGTCCGGTCACAGTTTCGCGCGCCTGGAACCTCTCTGTACTCGATCGGACGCTGCGTTCCTGCGTCCGGTCGGTTGCCGCCAGCGTCCGGTCCTTGTGTCCGGTCGCCTGTCTGCCGAGCCACTGGTCCAGCGTCTGGTCGCGCTTTCAGCGTCCGGTCCAGCGTCCGGTCGCCTCTGCGAGCTCGTTTCTTCGCGATCTTGCGCACGGCTTGGTTCCTATCTTCATGCTTGGACTTTGCTTGACATCTTGGGTCTTTTCTTGTGCTTCTAAGGTCTTGCTTGAGGTGTTGATCATCAGATCATCATGTCGCCTTCGTCCAAGTCACGTCTTGCACCCTATTGGACTACAAAATAAATACTTGCAAATTCATCAGTCCAATTTGGTTGTGTTGGTCATCAAACACCAAAATCCAAAGTAAATGGGCCAAGGGTCCATTTTCCTTACAATCTCCCCCTTTTTGGTGATTGATGACAACACGACCAAAGCAAGCAAATGATAAAAATTTTAAATTTAAAAATTATCTACTTGCTAGGATGTAATGCAAAGGGCAAGGTTATATGATACTAATTGATAGATACCAATTAAAACTTTACTCAAAAGCATGTCTTGCCCTTGCAAATGTCCCCATGTGATATTATGGATTAAAGCCTATCTTTCTAAAAAAAATTCTCCCATTACATAGACTAATCCATAATTCACTTTCCTCCCTTTCTCGGACCATTACCACTTGTAGACATCAACTTGATGCTTGCCTTTGGTCCTTCAAATTCTCCCCCTTTGGCATCAAACACTAAAAAGGAAGACATTAGTAGCACAAGGGAGGGTCAAATTTCATGATCCTTTATGTATAGAGTGAAATGGATCACAAAATTTGACTCTCGCATTATATAGACTAAGCTCCCCCTAAATATAGGCATACATATGGTAGAAAGCAAATCATATGCATAATTAGCAATTTGTTGCACAAGAGAGTTTAATCTATATAATGCATGGAGAAAGCATATAAAAATGAAATGAAATCAACATGATGATGCTAATTGAAGAACGATGCTTCTCTTCGGGGACTCAATTTTCCTTGCAATGAGACTACTACACACATGATAAACTTGAAAAAGGTGTTAGTCTCAAAGCGTCCATCTTGTAGATGATCCTCCCCCTAAATTTGTGCATGGAGACATGGAATACTTGTAGTACTCATGCACAATTGATTTTGGAGTCAAAATAACACTTGAAAGATGATATTTTGGAGAAAATTATGTACAATTTGGACTTTGGCACATATTAGATAAACAATAGTAAGACAAGCTATGTGCCGTGCTCCTAAGCAATTTTAAACCATGTAGGTTTGCTCCAAGGGTTAAGAATGAAACCGAGCAAGCCTACCATATGATATACCTAGTGTATGCATGACAAAAGATATAAGAATTCAAATGCAAACATAGGCATGAAGAGTAACTAGATGCTAAAAGGTACCAATTGTAGGAAAATTTTAAATCTAATATCAATTGAAGTAAATTGAATCTAGTTACCTAACATGGGAAGGGGAATTTGGGTCCATAGTATTCACTAACCCACTTGGCAATGATTTTGTCCGTCATGATGCACCCCATGAAATGCACCCATACTTTGCCAAGTCTCCAAATTCCCCGAGGTCCGACGGACTTCTCACTTCCCTTTCGGGATCCAAACCTTCTTGGTGCTCTTCATGTTTGAAATGATTTCCTTTGGCACCCAAAAGTGTTTGACCCCTTTGTTGGCTTGCTTGTTCACCTTGATGGCCACCACCTTGTCATTTTTCTTCTTCTTTAAGAGATAAGGTGTGGAGGTCTTCTTGTCCACCTTGTTGGTGTAGGTGTTGGAGAGCTTGCTTGTTTGCTTTTTCTTCTTCTTTGCTTCTCCCCCATTCTTCACCTTGCACTCATAGGACTTGTGGCCTTCTTTGTGGCACACGTAGCAAACCACGGTTTGTCCTTCATCAAGCTTCTTCACTCCCTTGATGGTGTTATCTTGATGAAGTTGGGTTTGCTTCGCCTTGCCTTTCATTTGAGTCAAGTCCTTGGTGAGGCGAGCTACTTCTTGCTTGAGTTGCTCATTCTCTTTTGCAACCTCTTGTGTGCATGTATCTACAATCACTTTCTTAACACAAGCTTGGTTGCACAAAGGTGAGTCTAAACATAAATCATTGCAAGAGGTAGATGCATCCTTTTTAATTATGTCATTTCTTTTAGATGCCTTGGTGGGGGTATTTTTTTCGGCCTCAAGATTAGCAACTTGATTTGTTAGCTCATCACAATGTTTGCACATGATTTCCATTTTAGCAAGCAAACTTTGATAATCATTTTGTGAGCTAGCTAACTTTTCTTTTAATTTTTCATTTTTCTTTTCAAGTTGCTTATCATTAATTGTGCATGCCCTTGTTGTTGCACTAGCCTCAAGTTGCTCAATTTTAGTAGATAGTTCAACATTGAGATTTGCAAAGTTTTCATATTGTTCAAGCAAATTCTTGTATGCTTCTTGTGAACTACCTAGTTCTTCTTTTAAAGTTTTGAGCTTCTTTTGTTGACTAGTGCAAACTTTAGCATATTTAAGATTTTGTTGCACAATTGTATTGTAAGAAGGCAAATCATCATCACTGTCATTCTCACTAGAGGATGAGCTTTTGTTACCTCATGCCATAAGGCACACACGAGAAGAGCTTGATGATGAGCGCTTGTGACCTCGCCTCTTGTGATGGTTTTCTTCTTCACTTGAAGAATCATCCCATGACCTTATTGTTGTGAGGGCTTTGTTTTTGCACGCCTTCTTCTTTGTCTTGGGTGTGGGCTTGTTTGGACAAACTTCCACAAAGTGCCCCATCTCGCCGCATCCGTAGCATCCTCTCTTTCTTTGCTCATTTCTTTGATTGGTGAAAATGAGATCTTGAATTTGGATGGGCACACCCTTGACATTGAGCCTTTGGATCATCTTCTCCACCTTGTTGATTAATTTGATTGATTCTTCATCAAGGTCGGAGGTGGAGGAGGAAGATTGATCATCATCACTTGATTCTTGTTCATCATCATCATCATCCTCATCTTCTTCTTCTTCTTCACTTGAGGAGCTTGAGCTTGAGCTTGACTCAACTTTCTTGCCCTTCATCTTTTTCTTTTCGCTACAAGCGAGAGCTTTGCCTTTGCTTGATGAAGATGCTTCTGCTTGACCCATCTTACGTGACATTTCAAATGCCACTAGCTTGCCAATGACAATGCCCGGGGTCATGGTGCTCAAGTTCTCCATGTTGTGAAGGATGGTGATGATGCTTGTATATTTCTTTTGTAGTAGAACGGAGATGATCTTCCTCACGATGTCCGCATCATCTAGCTTTAATAATCCTATTGAATGGAGCTCATTGATAATTAGATTCAATCGAGAATACATATCACGAACAAGCTCATCATCATTCATAGCAAAGGAATCATAATTTTGCTTAGCCAGACAATATTTTTGCTCACGGACATTACTTGTACCGTCATGGAGCTCTTGAAGTTTTAACCAAATTTCATGTGCCGTATTTAAGGTGAACACTTGGTAAAACACATCCATGCTAAATGATTCAAACAAGCAATTCTTAGCTCTAGCATTAAAATGCATTTCTTTTTCATCACTCTTTGTGGGTTTTTCGGGATTCTTGATGGGTTTCATCTCGTCACGAGTGACTCTCCATACACCCAAATCAACCGCCTCAAGATGGCAAGCCATTCTAGCTTTATAGTATGGGAAGTTAGTGCCGTCAAATTGTGGAGGCCTAGCGGTATCCATCCCAACCACTCTACAATAGCGTCGGCTCAACGGCGGTTAAGCCAAAGGTCCAAATATGAGCCAACCGGCTCTGATACCAATTGAAGGACACGTGGACGCCTAAGAGGGGGGGGGTTGAATTAGGCAACTTAAAAAACTAACTCTAAACTATGGCCTCATTTTCTACCTCTAGCAAAACCTATGCAAAAGATAATCTATCTAGATGTGCAACTACGGTTTTGCTAGTGTGTTGCTATCTCTACCGCAAATGATAATATTATGATCAATGTAAATGCGGAAGCTTAAAGAGCAAGGTAGAGATATGCAAACTCCCGTCGACGACTCTGGTATTTTTACCGAGGTGTCGAGAAGCGCGCAAGCTTCCCCCTAGTCCTCGTTGGAGCTCCTCGCAAGGAATCCCTGGCAAGGGCCAAGCTCCCGGTCGGGTAACTCCGTGGATAGCCTCGGGCCTTCCCCACACGCAAGTGGGTCTCCGATGTGCCTTCCGGCAAGCCTCTCCCGGATGCTCCCCGCCGTCTTCACTATCGAGCTTCCGGCCGAAACGCCGCGGGCCTTGTTCCCTCCGGTACACAGTGGCGGCCACACCACAAACGTGGTTGGTGTGATCTCGCAAGACTTCAAGCCCCTCCGATGTACAACACTTGTGCTCACAAGCACAGGGTGGCAAGAGGTATGCAAACCTCACTTAAACACTAGGCAAACACCTAGAGCAAGCGCATAAGCGGTGGTCTAATCAACCTAAGCACTTCGCAAAGCACTTATGCTAATCACCTAATAAAACACTAAGCACTATGCATGTGGAGATCACTCAAATGGTGTATCAACACTCTTGATATGTTTCCTCAGCTCCACACACTCAAATGGCCGGTTGGGGGTTGTATTTATAAGCCCCACTGAGAAAGTAGCCGTTGGGGTCGAACTCCCGCAATTCTGCTACTGACCGGACGCTGAATCGTCCTGACCGGACGCGTCCGGTCATCCCGACCGTTGTAGCCGTGAACTACCGATCGGACGCTGCCAGCGTCCGGTCGCCTGCCACCGGACGCGTCCGGTCGCTGTTTCGCGCACCTGGAACCTCTCTGTACTCGATCGGACGCTACGTTCCTGCGTTGTGTTGGTTGCCACCAGCGTCCGGTCCTTGTGTCCGGTCGCCTGTCTGCCGAGCCACCGGTCCAGCGTCCGGTCGCGCTTTCAGCGTCCGGTCCAGCGTCCGGTCGCCTCTGCGAGCTCGTTTCTTCGCGATCTTGCGCATGGCTTGGTTCCTATCTTCATGCTTGGACTTTGCTTGACATCTTGGGTCTTTTCTTGTGCTTCTAAGGTCTTGCTTGAGGTGTTGATCATCAGATCATCATGTCGCCTTCGTCCAAGTCACGTCTTGCACCCTATTGGACTACAAAACAAACACTTGCAAATTCATCAGTCCAATTTGGTTGTGTTGGTCATCAAACACCAAAATCCAAAGTAAATGGGCCAAGGGTCCATTTTCCTTACATGGACCTTTGTCCACTGCAAATTTCAAACTGTAGATAGTGGACCAAACTTCCCGACACCCGGAGGGATTAGCCAAGGATATCTTGGTGAGAATTCGAGACACATACATCCCCACAGACTTCGTCGTTCTAGACATGGACCGCAATGAGGAAGTTCCCCTCCTCCTAGGGAGACCATTTCTTAACACTACAAATGTAGTATTACATGTGGGATCCGGGCATGCTAGCTTTCATATTCAAGGGCAAACAATAAAATGCCCATTTAATGGGTTTGACATGCATAAACACCTTAAAAACAAACAACCCAAGAAACAACCACGTAAAGGAATCAAGGGTATGGCAAATAAAAGGATCAGCATCCACGCCGACTTCTCCAGGCATGGATGCACCATTATCAAGCAAAAAGTGAAAGGAGAAGAGTCCTGCTCATTGGACTTTAAACAGTGAGCCCTTGTCGAAGGTAAAGCGGTAGTTATGCTTTATAGTTATAATTTACTTATTCCTCTAAAAACTTTGTATTAATTATGTTAAAATAAAAACAATTAGTTTACCTTTCATATATCTACACTTGAATAAATCATTGTTTATCCTTTCATAATCTATGCAAGCATGTTTTGGATTGAGATATGGTTAGCATGCAACCATATTTTCATAAGCTTATCAAATAAGCATGGTGCTTAGGTTAATAGACCTACCTTGATCAAATTAAAGACTAATTTGATCACTGTACCAAAAACTGCTAAGTATAGACATGGATAGGGTAAATGAAAAGTATAAATAAAAACCATATGTAATAAATACAATAAAGCAACCTCGAAGTCATCACCAAGCAGCCAGCCATAAGCTAGCTTGGGGGAGGGCCCCACAAAGGTAACATGTATCTTTTATTTATCAATGATATTTCTTATACTTATTTTCATTCATAAAAAAATAAAATATGATAAAAATACCAAAAATATGAATTCCACTCTCATATGTGTTTAAAGAATGTTCAGTTTGTCCTAAGTTGAAATAATGAATAGTTGCTCTGTCTATAATTCATCTGTGCCTAGGTTATAACTCAGTATTACCCAAGATTTAAGTTTGTTGGCTAAAAATGTCTCATCCTAAAACTTGAAAACTTGGGGGTTGCAAATGCATGTTCCTTTTCTAAGTTGTTGCGAGTTATGATATGGTACAAATAGAATTTACTATGACTTTGTTCTAAGAGAAACTTGACATAGGGAGATTTCATTTAAAAAATGCTAAAATTCAAAAGTTCCTCAATGATTTTGAATACCTATCAAGGCCATATGACAAGATATTTAAATTCAAATCTTAGTCATATGCTACTTGTCTAAGCATTAAGCTTTGTCAAATTGTTGTGACCCTTGTTCAGATTCTCGTCATGCACCCATGATCAAGACACATGTACACCCACAAATAAACTGCTGACTCTTACACCGAGAGTTACGCAAAAACATGTCTTTTTGTCCACTAAATAATTACTCCATTCGCTATATCATGTGTCTCTCCCTCAAAAATTTCATATGCCAAAAAGAATAGTATGAACTATGCTAAAAAAAGAGAAAAATAAAAATATCCATGCCAAAAGGCATGAGAGAAAAAAATGCATGCCAAAGAGCATGAAGAAAAGAAAAGAAAAAGAAAGAAATAAAGATAGCCCATACTTTTAAATAAAAGGCATTCATCTAAAAAGAGAGAGAGATTCGTGATTCAAAGGAGTACCAAAAATATTTAGAATTAAGACTTTATGAAAAAAATTCCACACTTGCACGTCTTGATCAAAGTGTATGACTTGTATCTCCTGGAGGTCTGGTTTTTGGCAAAATATGTGATGCAAGTATGCCTCCAAATTTCATCCCTACCCAAAACTTCACTCAAAAGCCATTAGTGGTAGGATATGAAAAAGAAGGCAAAATACCAAATGCCCTGGTGAGGTTTCATACACATTGAGCTATCAAGAGAATCATTTGAGGAACTTACATTTGTTTTACAAAACTCATAAAACCTCCGGATAGATGGTCAATCAAAGAACGAGTGATTGGTAGTTATGTTATAACTGTTCTATCTTGCAACCGCCCAAGAACTTAGAAAAGCTATACGCCCCATAGGGATCAAGATAAAGGGTGGATAAAAATGCTGACTTATTTAAATTGTGGAAGAATACTTTGTTATTGGCATGACACTTATGAAATATATTTGGCATAGAAGCAACTCCTGATCAACAACCAAGTACTTAGCTATTTGCTCGGGACGAGCAAAGATTAAGCTTGGGGGATTTGTAGGCGGTCACCAATGTCATATTCGACTGCCAATTACAATACAAAATGGAAGAAATAAACATACTTTTGACACATATGCATATACTATTGACCTAGTTCCACTTGTATCAGAGAAAACATATTTTGCAGGATACACATTTGAATACAAGTGGAAAACCAAGCAAAAGGCGCAATCAGGCAAAGCATAAAGCAGATTCGTGCAACCAAATATCAAAGAAGGAGAAGAAAGCCCACCTACATGTAAAACTTGGGCCAAGGACTGGCGTGGAAGGGGCTAGGTCCACCAAGGAACCGACCACACGAAGGCGGTCGCGAGGCGGGTCCACTAGGGTGCGGGTGCACCCCAGAGGCTGCCTCCTGGGCCTAGCTTCCACCAATTGATGCATGGCGGCATGCTGAGGTGGTATAGGGCAGTTTCCTAATTTACTAGGGCCAAACTAACCTCCATGCTTGTATCAATGTAGGGGTAGCTCTCTCCTTCAACACACACAATCATTTGGAGCTACACACCTCACCTCTCGACTTGTACTCTTTTAGTTCTTAGTAGTAGTATTTGGAGCTAGCAAAGTTATCAAGGAGGGCTTGGCTCCTTGGAAGTAAAGAGAGAAAAGCTTGGAATGAATATAAAGAATTTCTTCCATAAGTCGTGCTCTCATATCATTTTATATAGTAGTGCATATGAACTAGAGTATAGTTATCTTGTTATAATCATGATATATGAACTAGCATATAATTTGTGTGTTATGATTCTAACATGTTCAAATTTATGCTTAATAATTCATATGGTTTGTACGAGTAGAAGTAGAGCTAGGGTTGAGGTGACAGTTCGTCGTTCCTTCGGATTTGCCCATATTCTTGCTTGTCGATCCGTAGGGTCGGAGTCTCGAGGGGATATGGGTAGTTTCCTTGTACACGAGCATGGTGCTCGGGTACATGGGATCCTTTGGATATGACGGTGCCCCACGGTTGAGGGGTAGGCGGCAGGTGGTGATAGCCCTGTCCGTCCCTTGTAATCCCCCAAGTTCGGGTACTGTGTTGGAGTCTTAAAGTCTCCCATACGCTGGCAGACCAGTTCCCGAAGATCTCCCCATCCATCTTAGACTTAGTTCTAACTCTAGTCATATAACTTGTATGATAATTAACTATCCTTTGCACGGCTATATTAGAACATGCCGGCTCCACGCAGGAATATTATTTTATTCTTTGTTTTCCTTTTATCCTTGAGGTTGGCCCAGATGTGTGTCCACTATCCTTAAAATACCATTTTTACCCCTATCATGAATTATTGGTCCACTATGCAAGTATGTAATCTTGTTCATGCTCATGCTAGACTCTCATACCTTGCCCTCCTTTGGGAAAATATAAATAACGATACCCTGAATACTTCCGGGTGAAATGCTACAACAATAGATCTGTGCGCTTGCGGATATTTTCTATAATCATTAAGAACTATCGTAGTTGGTGTTTCTAGGCGGCGTCACTAAGGTTAACTCAATCTTAGTGATGGTGTTAAGAAATTCCAACAAGCATTTCTGGCGCCGTTGCTGAGGATGGACTTAAAACCTCTACACTTGGTAATTGCGCTAAGAAATGCCAACAAGCATTTTTAACGCCATTGCTGGGGGAGGGCATAGGTTAAAGAATCTAGTAGGACATGATCATGAGGACATGAATGTAATGATAGCCATAGTTTATGCAAACTAATTCTGCTTGTTTTCTCCCTGTTGTGGATGAAAATAGGATAGTGTATGAGTTGTTTTGATCTGCCGAACAACTACACCGATAATTTAGAGGTACTCCTAAGGAAGAGCCAGTCTCATACCACTTCTTCTACTACTCCGCCGGCAGTTGAACCAGTCACCCCCGTACCATCTGCTACTACCGCTATGGCCAAGACACTCTGCGACTACTTCACCCCTGCTGTTGCTAACGTGCCCGTTGGGCCCGCTGTCAACACGGGAGCTAGAAACTTTGAGCTATATACTAGCCTCATTACGATGGTGTAGGCAAACCAATTCTGTGGTTTGCCAAGCGAGGACGCAAGTGCACACTTGCAACACTTCCTGGAGCCATGCGACACCATCGTCATAAAAGACATCGCACCAACATGCATAAGGCGAAACAGTGGTTCTGTAAAGAGAAGGAAGCTATCAGTACGTGGGACAAATGTTCCACGATGTTCCTCGTGAAGTTTTTACCATGGGCAAAACCAATGCCCTGAGGAGGAAAATTTCAAACTTCTAGCAAACTTCGTTGGAATCCATCCCCGAGGCGTGGGAGAGGCTGCAGGATTATATCCAAGCCTGCCCACACCACGGAATGGAAAACTGGCTTGTGCTCCAAAACTTTTATGAGGGGCTTACGCCCATGTCAAAGGGGCACGTAGATGTCGCTGTTGGAGGAGCATTCCTTTGCCTGACCATCGTTGATGCCACGGCTCTCATCGAGAAGATGGTGGCCAATCAAAGCTGGGGGGAAGAGCGCAAGCAACAAAAAGTCATGCATACCATGAAGGAGACGGATATGCCTGCCATAAAAATAGATTTGTTACTATCATGACTAAATGAGAGGGCCCATGAAAAGGAAGCAATGAAGGCCACCGTTCAGTCCACAGATTCACAAATGACTTGCGAAGTCTATGGTGAGGTCGGACATTCAGGGAATAACTACCCTAAAACCCATGAAGACGCTGCATACATCAATAACGGGTTCTGATAAGGTAACAATAACGGGTGGAACAATCAGCCCCACCCACAAGGAAGTAATTCGAACTACAACTCAAATTACAATTTGAATTCACCTTCCTTGAAAGACCTAGTGTTAGGTCAAGCTAAAATAAACAAAAACCTTACTAAAGAGCTTATGTTTAATGATAAAATGATTGAACATATTAATTCAAAACTTAAAAATTTATCCTCCTCAGTGAAAAACCAATTGAGCTTTAATGAAATGATTGAAACTCAAATAGCTCAGATTACTGCCATGCTACCTATTTCTGATTCAGGAAAGATACCTGGGAAACATGAAACTTCTCTCGAATCTGCTAAAATGGTCTCAACGAGGTTTGGTAAGCCTCTATGTCGGGAAGGCCATGATTATTTCGTAGATCCACCATTTGTCACAAAGAAAGAAGATCCTGGCTGCCCTACAATCACATGCTTGAATGGTCCACATGTCTTCCACAATGCCTTCTGCGACCTTGGAGCAAGCATCAATGTCATGTCCAAAGTAATATATGATAAGATTCTAGGTGGACCTTTGTCCACTGCAAATTTCAGACTGCAAATGGCAGACCAAACTTGACGACACCCGGAGGGATTAGCCAAGGAAATCTTAGTGAGAATCCAAGACACATACATCCCCACGGACTTCGTCGTTCTAGACATGGGCCGCAATGAGGAAGTTCCCCTCCTCCTAGGTGTTGACGGTCGTTAAAACCAATTATAAACCATCAACATATCTTGCATATGTACTTAATTCCATCACCAAACATAGGTATAGGGGTTTAAACCAATGAATTCCATGAGCTTTGGTAAATATTTGTATGCAGGAGGATTTATCCAGAAAGCAGCTCCCAGTACCACTATCATACACTCCAAACAAGCAAACCGACGATAACAAGGGATTCAACCCGCGAAAACTACGAAAGATAGCTCTAGAAGGTTCCAAAAGACACCACGCCAATGCTTGGGCCAAACAGCCATGAAAGTGGGCTGGCTGGCCTAGCCCATAGGCCGGCCAGCCTGCCACAGAGCCCGCTCACTCTCCACCGCTTTGTAGTCCTTCCTACGATCTACACCGTTGATTTTAAGGTAGTTTTAGGTCGGTTTATCCAACGGTGGTCAAGGGAGTTGACGGGGATCGATGATGTGGTGATTCCTTGCCCCCTACTCCACCTTGATTCCTTGCCCCCTACTCTACCTCAGCCTATATATAGCAGCCCCTACCCCCCTCCCTAAAGCCATCTTGGAAACCCTAATTTATATCTCTTATTCAGATCAAGACACACCACGAGGATTAGATCTAGAGCTCTCCAATGTAGTAGATTAGTATCTCGGGAGTGAGGGTCGAGTTGGGCTCATGCTCAAGTTTTGGATCTAGCCTTAGAGGCTCGGCAAAGCCTTGTATCTTCACTTCTACATCTTGTAAGACTTATTATCAATTTATCATATTCTTATATACATGGCTATGTTTATTTTGAATATATATCTTGCTTAGTTAAAGGTTATCAATACTTTTGTGTGCGGGTTCATAGAGCTCTTAGGTTGCTAGTTTACCGGTTAGGCTAAGTAGCCGAGTCTCATGTAAGCATGGTGCTTATACAATGCTCTACCTATGAGTGCACCCTATTCTCTGGTTGGGTGGTAGCAGCGGGAGGTGACAGCCCCGTCTATCATTTGTAGTCCACTCCGAATTTAGTAGGTTCTTAAATTGTAGGACCATAGTTGTGTCAGTAGAGTTATCTATTGTGGGTGCTCTACCATCTAAGCGGCATCCCGAAGTGCACAAGAGTAGAGTTAGTCTTAGCTATAATCGGGTATATATATACTTTGATCCTATAATAAGAATATCATAGGAATCTACCTCACCTGTTGTTCTTCTGAGTTGACTAGTTTACATTATCTTTGTAGATCTATCCCCTGAGTGTCATTATGCTTAATTCCTATCTATATATTTACCCTCTACTTAAGCTATGCTGGTATGTTGATAGATATTCCTCTATTACTCAATAAGTCTTACTCATTTTTTCCCTGTGGTAAAATATAAATAACGATACATGGAACACTCCCGGTAAAATGCTACAATGGTATTCTGTGTGCTTGCAGAATCCTTCATATTCTTTTTGCGTTAATAAATACCAACAAATATTTTTGGCACCGTTGTCAGGGAAACAATTGGCATAAATATTTAGATCATTAACATACCACTAGCTTTAGTAGGATTACCCTTGTTCTGTTGAATTATGGAATAAGATAGGACAACAGACGCCGTTTTGACCTTCCAGCAAGCTTCCACAAGAAAAGAAGAAACATTGAAGAACCCCAGGGTGCCTGAAACATTCATGATCCACCAATACCGGAACCCTGCCATCTCACAGGTTTGTACACACACACACAAACATATATATATATATATATATATATATATATATATATTCTCTAACCATGTGTAGATTGGAGAAAAAGGTCGTCGTCATAAGAATTCAAATCACAACTCAAGTGACGGAAACAGACCTTGCACTACTCACAAATTCCATCATATGAGTCATGGTAAGTATGAACAAGAAAGTTGAGATAGTCTTGCTCATAGACTTTAAACTTGATGAGTAGTTATCTTTTAATTTTTGCATATCATTGCATATTTACTTTAAATGATTCATGCATCCTGTAGCATCTGGTTTTAAGAACAAAACCAGATACACACCATATGTGAGCCCAGGAAGTCAAATCTCACATATGCTACAAATAAGGGTAATATCAATAAACAATGCTCAATATATAGCGTACTTAGTATAAAGAATATAACCTTAAATAGCACACAGTGGAAAGACAACTCCAATCTTCGGATGAAGACTCCAATTCTATAGGGACAACTGACTGGTTGATCACAAGCCTAATTCCTCTAAACTCTAGCAATCTGGTACCCATCCGAAATTTTTATCCAAATATTTAAAAAGTAAAGCAAGTGTAAGTACATGTCGTACTCAACAAATATAACATGTGGTTCATAATACTCAAAAGGCTGACACTGGTTTAATTGTGATTAGCTTTTAATGAGTCATCTTTTAGCAATTGGGTGGCAACAAGTTTATTCATAAGCCCATATAAACACATGATCAGGTAAACATGAATAATGAATAGCATAAACAGTAATCATTAGTGAGCATCTTTATCATCAGTATCATTAGTGTTCATCATCTATCCCGTAAATGTTCCAAGGCCGCTCGTGACCATGAGCACAGCTGATATATTAGTTTTACACTCCGCAGATGTTGTATATTTTCACCGTGAGTCATGATTTACCCTTTCACCGGAGATGATCAGCCTCTTGACCCACTACCAAGGAAGGTTGGCAGAGTTCACTATGAAGCCTTTCAAAGGTTCGTCTAACAAGTTAGGGCCACTAAGGTTTTCCCATCAATAAGCATGAACCTCCCTCCAAGGAGTGACTAACAAAATACCAAGAAACCAAAGTGCACCCTCTTGGCAGGCCGAGATCATACCTGTCGGAGCCCCTCTTGCGCCATAAAGGTAACCACTAACAAGCTAGAAAAGGTCCTCATACAGAGCTAAAGCCAGAGCCATGTAGCCCTCACAGCTGTACTGTAAGTCCCGGATGTTCGCTTACAGATAAGTCCTTAGGGAGAGGAATCTAGAGCACCATAAAATAACTCAATGCTCTAGCCCCCTTGTTTCATGTTGCTAAAAGCATATTTTAATGTTGATTGCATTTACCATTAGTTAAGTTACAAGATCATGACTTTAGTTGAGCACTAGCATCATATTACCCAATACAATAACCCATAGGAATTAAGGAATCTAGGATATCAAATAGGTAGAAAAATTACTACTGTTGCCAAGGTAGACACATGCATATGATTAAAATGATATTGAGGTGAATAGGACAATAAGGATGATCCCATGCTATACTTGCCTTAAACTCTGATCCTTCTTCAGTTGAATTGTAACCTTCAAAGGACTTCTTCTGGATCTCCAACTTCTTTTATATCACCAACGCAAAGCTCACCGATTCGACATGATCATAAAGCACCGCATAAGCATTCGAACAGACATGCATAGCATACAAATATCTCTAAATTAGAATAGTACACCAATCAATAAAAATGTTTGAAAACTAATCTACATGTTGCTACGATCACACAGACGCGAAAAGCACGCTAATTGTAGTTACGATGCGAAAGAAACGATTACCGAAAGATTATTCTTAAAGGAGAAAAAGAAAACTGCAAGCTTCATTTATTTTAATTATATAAAAGTTTGTATAGAATATTCCAGAGAAATATCATATTAAGTCAATTTGTGTTTTGAATTAGAAAACCAAGATAACTAATTATATTTTATTTATAAATCTCATTGCATAAACATTAATTATATTAATATTTAACTTATAGAATTCATAATATTTGACATGTTATACGTCGCTAAGATCATAGGAACGTAAGAATCATGCAGAAAAGCATTGTACTATTTGAATAGATATTTATTTGTAAAGAAAACTAAACTACAACCAAATTAATTATATTCTATTAAAGCACTATGAACACCCGACATGATATTTGAAGAGCTTAAGAATTAGACCAAGAAATGACTTGATGAAATTTTATTTACACAAGATTAAATGTTGAATTACTATGCAATGATGATGTAGGCGTCACATCAGCAAAGTATTTAGCCGATTAAATAATATGGCATACCATTTGTTATTGCAAGATGCAGCTGACTTGATCACGTACTTGCTTTCTCGGTCTCGCATGAACTGCAGACACATGCTTAGGATGCCCGGCTCCAGGGAACGACGTAGCTATTTGCTTGCGAGTGCTGGCAACGGCAGAAGGTTACATGTTTTCATGGCCAGTTTCATGGAGGCGACAAGGCAAGAAACTATGAACAAGGCGGAGAGCAAGATGGGGTTCCGTAGATGTGCTCACCATCAATCCATCAGCCGGCGAAGAACAACGCTGACGTGCTCGATTTGGACAAGAAGATGGTGCTTCACGTAGAAGGACTCCTCTGCTCCCCTGGCCGTGGATCGGTAGCCGGTTGTAGAGGACGGAGAGGCGGCAGACGGCGCCAACAGCAGCGGCGGGTGTGCTTCTGAGCTCAACGAGATCCAAAACCAGGGGCAGCGCGGGGCTAGGGCAAGCCGGTGGTGACGGCAACAGCGACGTCGAGAGAAGGAGGAGAAAAATCTAATTTACTACACGAGTGATTTTCCAAACTAGGAGCTCACATTACGGTAGTTTTGGTGTGCTTTGCCCAAGAGATTGATAGATACATATAGGGAGAAAACCTTCCCACATCCACATCAACTAGCAATATGATAGTAATTGACGTTGCACCATCCACCTGTACTAATGGGCCTAAATAAACATTAAAGCCCATTAGTAAATAAATGCATGGGCCTTTGAGATTTATTAGGATTATTGCACATGGGCTTTGAGAGTTGGTTAAAAAATGAGATATATTATTTATTTTTAGAATTAATTAATTTCATGAATAAAATAATTCTAGAAAAGTCTAGAATTGATATTTAAGCCATGAAAAATAATCCGAGACCCCCGAAAATTTGGGAAAAATTTCCAGAGACACTTTGGAACATGATGAACCCAAATAAAGTATTTGGAGCTCATGAAAAGATTGTTGGGAACTTGGAACATAAAGATTAAGGTGAAGGATGGAGGAATTAAATTATAGAAAAAAGCTGGAAAATTCCTAGAGATAGATATTCATCTCCGAAACGTATTTAAAAAAAACATATTTTGCACATAGAAACATAAGGTGCGGCCAGCATGAATGCAACAAACACGTTTCTACCTTAAGATAAATTTTAATCTAATAAAAAAATATTATTTTCCCATGTTTTCATGAGCATAAAAATACAAAATTAAATTATTTTAGCTCTATTTCAAGAGAAGCAAATTTTAAGGTGTTACAATTCTATCCTCTTAAGATGAATCTCGTCCCCGGGATTCGAAAGACGTCGACTAGGAGATAGGGATACTTCATCTTTGAATTCTTCTTTACTTCCTTGTGTAGTTTCATTGTCTTGATAAGGATCCCACTTTACCTTGCATACCTGTTAAACTTACTCCAAGTAACTTACCAAACTGATTCCAAGATTCTAACAAATACTTCAAACCATACTCTGGTAACTCCAATCATTTGGCCACCTTTCCTTTTTAGTCCATACTTATTAGACCTCTTTCTTCATATGTTTACCTTCCAACGGAGTCTTCTCACTTTCTTGGTCTGAAGTAGGCTCTGTCATCAACTTTAAAACTTTAATGACTATATATGCTCAGGTTAAGCTGCTCAACTCTCTAGCACAATTCTAAGTCCATGTAGAATCAACTATAGATGTCTCATATCTCCTTCGTAAGGTGTTTGTTCCTCTACATTGCCATATGAAAACTCACAGTCCACTTTATTATCCTCACAGGACATACCTTCTAATAGGTCATTCTCGTCTTCCTCAGGTGCAGGTTGAATACCCTCATACTCGATTCTTTCTCCTGATGGTGTTGTGAGAAGCACCGAATGTTGGGCATACTTAATCACTCCTTTACATGCAGATAACCATCCATTTCCCAGGATAACATCAATGTCCATTATCTCCAAAACTATAAGGTTTGCCTCAAAGTTCTTCCCTTTTATGTTAAGACTAACTTTTGGGCATATGCGGTTTGCCTTCTTTTCTCCTCCTCGAGAGTTAAGTATTAGGGGTTTCCTCATTGGAAGCATAGTTATCTTATGTTCTTCCACATATTCCCTAGAGATGAATGAACGTGATGCACTGGGATCAACACAACACCATAGCAGTGTCTGAGCTTACTGTAATCAAACCATAAATGACCTCCTTAGCCCAATAAGTGGTAATCAGATCCACATTGTTCAACCTATCTTGAATGTAGTTTCGCTTTAACTTATTGCCTTGCACCTGCTCCTTATGGACATTCTGTTCTGGCTCTTGCTGCTGTTGACTCTGGCTTTGATTACTCTTAGCAAACTTCTCAAGACAATCATTCTTATAGTGTTCAATCTCACCACAATCATAACCTTCCTTACTAGTAGAAATATTTGTCATTATCAAAGTGATAGTGGGAGATGATAGACATGGATCTTGAGAAATAAAATGTTGCACATCATCATTAGGTTGATGATGCTGATATTGATCATCACTTACAAGCAGATTCATAGGGTGTAACTGATATTCTGGTTGTGTAGCGAAAAGGAGATGAGTATTTCTTAACTGGCGTTGAAGGTCACATTTTCTCTTCTTCTCTTCCATCTCTCGACGCTTGTTCTCAATTACAATTGCTCTATCCACCAATGTTTGATAGTCGGCATACACCACGGTCATCAGCTATAGCTGCAAACCATCATTCAGTCCTTTTAAAAAGCAATTTTGCTTTTTAGCATCACTATCCACCTCTTTTGGAGCATAGCGTGACAATTGAGTGAACTACTTACGATACTCACACACTGACATAGATCCTTGCTTCAAGTTGAGGAACTTTTCTTGCTTAAGTTCTACCTCACCTAACAGGACATGGTAGGACCTGAAATTCTCGTTGAATTCCTGCCAGATGATCGCAGGAGCATTGTCGGGACGCCCATACTCAAATGACTCCCACCAATCTTGGGCAGTTCCTTGCAGTTGACCGAAAGCATAAAGCACCTTTTCATGGTCATCACACTAAGCTATGTCCAATTGTCGCTCCACAACTCTAAGCCAATCATCAACTTCTAGTGGTTTGCTTGTATGAGAGAATGTCGGTGGGTGTCCCTTCATAAATTCACTACGCTTGTCAATAGGTGGTGCTTGTTGCGGGTTGTTCAACACACTTTGGGCAATAGTTTGTAATAACTAAGTCTGCGTCATCAAAGCTTGCTCTATAGATGGGGAATTGGATGGCAGTGGATTACAATTGGCAGGATTCCTTCCAGCACCTTGTGAAGCACTTCTCCTGGTAGCAACCATCTGTTTTCAACATGTATGAATTAGAATTCAGTCGTTCATAACATCCTTAATTGTAGCTTCAAGAGATGACAATATAGGATTGATGGCAATTGAGACAAGAGAACACCAAACCCCAGAGATAACTAATACTTCCAAACAAAGCGCTAAAATGTAAGAAACTTTATCTTACAAATCCTTCAACTTAGCTACCCCCCTTAAGAAAAGATAAGCTAGGGGAGACAAAAAGGGTAGCTTGCACCTTCTTCTAGATGATCTAATTAGTATCAAGAATGTTCTAACACCCCAATGATACTCTTGTGTATGGGCAAGAACAAGAAATCTGAATTTCCTCACGAGCATGAAAACAATAGCGCAGTAAAACAGTTGTAACTCATTCTGTTCATCCAATGAAGTTGTAGCTTATACCGTTGGAAAGCTTATAAAATTATCCACAACTTCCTTATAGAACACTTTTCCAAATTCTGCTGTTCAGGTAGTCCAAAATAGTGCACAACAGAAATTACTCCAGCTTTTAAATAGCACGGTTGCATCGTCTTGTGATTTTTATAACTCCATAACCAAAATAGATATGAGGGCAATTCTTATGGTCATAGAAAGATATCGAAGTCTACTATTGTCCAAAATTTTATCATCATTTTTTGTAGTCCACAAACAGAGATATAAGCCGATGAGTGCAGGGTGCTCCGAAAAGACAAGATAGAGGAAATAGGAGATAACCAAAACCCGACTATTTATTTCATTAATCCTTATACCTTAGGCCTATAAAATAAATGAAATTGCGGGAACACCCAACAAGATCATTGCAATCATTACAAAGATTCAAAACAAGCAGAAGCATAATGACAATTCAACAACGCACTAAAGGTGCATAATTCAATCATTGACTCAACTTGCGATATTATCGTCCTCATTATACTAGGGGTAACAATCCTAAGAATCATCTTCAGGTTACGCAAGAAGGTGATGAAGGACAATTCTAAAAGCATATCAAATCAGGGAGTGAAGATGAGAACAAAGACTTTAAAATAAGCACCAAGGTAGAGATGAATAGCATGGGTAGAGATATAGTAGAGAAAAAAATATCAAGGTTCATAGAGCAAGGATTTTTGTAGCAACTTCTAAACCTTAAAATGACCAGTTTCTACTAGGCTTGTGTCCTACAGTCAGCATTGCTCTGATACCACTTTGTAGCACCCGGTTTTAAGAATAAAACTAGATACACACCATATGTGAGCCCAGGAAGTCAAATCTCATATATAGCTACAAATAAGGGAAATATCAATAGACAATGCTCAATATATAACGTACTTAGTATAAAGAATATAACCTTAGATAGCACACAGCGGAAAGATAACTCCAATCTTCAGATGAAGACTCCAATTCCATAGGGACAACTGACTGGTTGATCACAAGCCTAATTCCTCCAAACTCTAGCAATCTGGTACCCATCCGAAATTTTTATCCAAATATTTGAAAAGTAAAGCAAGTGTAAGTACATGTCGTACTCAACAAATATAACATGTGGTTCATAAGACTCAAAAGGCTGACACTGATTTAATTGCGATTAACTTTTAATGAGTCATCTTTTAACAATTGGGTGGCAACAAGTTTATTCATTAGCCCATATAAACACATGATCAGGTAAACATGAATAATGAATAGCATAAACAGTAATCATTAGTGAGCATCTTTATCATCAGTTTCATTAGTGTTCATCATCTATTTCGTAAATGTTCCAAAGCCGCTCATGACCATGAGCACGGCTGATATACTTGTTTTACACTCCGCAGATGTTGTAAACTTTCACTGTGAGTAATGATTTACCCTTTCGCCCGAAATGATCAGCCTCTTGACCCACTACCAAGGAAGGTTGGCAGAGTTCACTATGAAGTCTTTCAAAGGTCCGTCTAACAAGTTAGGGCCGCTAAGGTTTCCCTTCAATAAGCATGAACCCCCCTCCAAGGAGTGACTAACAAAATACTAAGAAACCAAAGTGCACCCTCTTGGCAGACTGAGATCATACCTGTCGGAGCCCCTCTTGCGCCATAAAGGTAACCACTAACAAGCTAGAAAAGGTCCTCATACAGAGCTAAGGTCAGAGCCATATAGCCCTCACAGCTGTATTGTAAGTCCCGGATATTCGCTTACAGATAAGTCCTTAGGGAGAGGAATCTAGAGCACTATAAAATAGCCCAATGCTCTAGCCCCCTTGTTCCATGTTGCTAAAAGCATCTTTTAATGTTTATTGCATATATCGTTAGTTAAGTTACAAGATCATGGCTTTAGTTGAGCACTAGCATCATACTACCCAATGCAATAACCCATAGGAATTAAGGAATCCAGGATATCAAATAGCTAGGAAAATTACTACGGTTGCCAAGGTAGACACATGCATATGATTAAAATGATATTGAGGTGAATAGGACAATAAGGATGATCCCATGCTATACTTGCCTTAAACTCTGATCCTTCTTCAGTTGAATTGTAACCTTCAAAGGACTTCTTCTGGATCTCCAACTTCTTTTATATCACCAACGCAAAGCTCACCAACTCGACATGATCATAAAGCACCGCATAAGCATTCCAACAGACATGCATAGCATACAAATATCTCTAAATTAGAATAGTACACCAATCAATAAAAATGTTTGAAAACTAATCTACATGTTGCTACGATCACACAGACGCGTAAAGCACGCTAATTGTAGTTACGATGCGAAAGAAACGATTACCGAAAGATTATTCTTAAAGGAGAAAAAGAAAACTGCAAGTTTCATTTATTTTAATTATATAAAAGTTTGTATAGAATATTCCAGAGAAATATCATATTAAGTCAATTTGTGTTTTGAATTAGAAAACCAAGATAACTAATTATATTTTATTTATAAATCTCATTGCATAAACATTAATTATATTAATATTTAACTTATAGAATTCATAATATTTGACATGTTATACGTCGCTAAGATCATAGGAACGTAAGAATCATGCTGAAAAGCATTGTACTATTTGAATAGATATTTATTTGTAAAGAAAACTAAACTACAACCAAATTAATTATATTCTATTAAAGCACTATGAACACCCGACATGATATTTGAAGAGCTTAAGAATTAGACCAAGAAATGACTTGATGAAATTTTATTTACACAAGATTAAATGTTGAATTACTATGCAATGATGATGTAGGCGTCACATCAGCAAAGTATTTAGCCGATTAAATAATATGGCATACCATTTATTATTGCAAGATGCAGCTGACTTGATCACGTACTTGCTTTCTCGGATGCTTAGCATGCCCGGCTCCAGGGAACGACGTAGCTATTTGCTTGCGAGTGCTGGCAACGGCAGAAGGTTACATGTTTTCATGGCCAGTTTCATGGAGGCGAAGGCATGGAACTACGAACAAGGCGGAGAGCAAGATGGTGTTCCGTAGATGTGCTTACCATCAATCCATCAGCCGGCGAAGAACAGCGCTGACGTGCTCGATTTGGACAAGAAGATGGTGCTTCACGTAGGACTCCTCTGCTCCCCTGGCCGCGGATCGGTAGCCGGTTGTAGAGGACGGAGAGGCGGCAGACGGCGCCAAACAGCAGCGGCGGGTGTGCTTCTAAGCTCAGCGAGATCCAAAACCAGGGGCAGCGCGGGGCTAGGGCAAGCCGGCGGTGACGGCAACGGCGACGTCGAGAGAAGGAGGAGAAAAATCTAATTTACTACACGAGGGATTTTTCAAACTTGGGGCTCCCCTTACGGTAGTTTTGTTGTACTTTGCCCAAGAGATTGGTAGATATATATATAGGGAGAAAAACTCCCCACATCTACGTCAACTAGCGATATGGTACTAATTGACGTTGCACCATCCACCTGCACTAATGGGCCTAAATAAACATTAAAACCCATTAGTAAATAAATGCATGGACCTTTGAGATTTATTAGGATTATTGCACATGGGCTTTGAGAGTTGGTTGAAAAATGAGATATATTATTTATTTTTGGAATTAATTTATTTTGCGAATAAAATAATTCTAGAAAAGTCTAGAATTGATATTTAAGCCACGAAAAATAATCCGAGACCTCCAAAAATTTGGGAAAAATTTCCAAAGACACTTTGGAACATGATGAACCCAAATAAAGTATTTGGAGCTCATGAAAAGATTGTTGGGAACTTGGAACATAAAGATTAAGGTGAAGGAGGTAGGAATTAAATTCTAGAAAAAAGCTAGAAAATTCCTAGAGATAGATATCCGTCTCCTAAACGTATTTAAAAAAATGCATTTTGCACAAAGAAACACAAGGTGCGGCCAGCATGAATGCAACAAACACGTTTCTACATTAAGATAAATTTTAATCTAATGAAAATTTATTATTTCCCCATATTTTAATGAGCATAAAAATACAAAATTAAATCATTTTAGCTCTATTTCAAGAGAAGCAAATTTTAGGGTGTTACACATCCACTCCGTTTAGTTTGAATTCTCTCATATCAAATCCACGACTTGTTTAGTTCCATGCATATATATATACCACTTGCATCCTTTATCTTAAAAAAATCACCCACCATGATCATACTCTTTCATCTCCATCCAAGTAAATCTCTAAAAGTGCTTCATGCTCCCTTTGTGTGCCATAGTATGCTTTGGTTTGGAAATACTGGACATACTTCCAAAGACTTTTTAAATTAAGCGTGGTGCTAAGGTTAAATAGTCTTCCTAAATCAAAATAGACAAGGAGTTTAGTTTGGTTATTGAACTAAAAAATTGCTTATGTAGACATTAGATGTTTTGTTGGACTAACCCCTATAGAAAACTCTCAAATTCAATCTTGGTAAGTCAAGAGATGAATTCACATCGAAGATAAATCAAGGCATGCGATGAACTCCCACAACTCTGCGCAATGGAAGACAACTCATTCTTCACGGAAGGAAGAACTATGAGTATCAAGGTTTATTCACTTATTTTTTGTTGCAAGTTATCTTTGCCTTGAACCATGCTAGAATGCAGCGAACACATAAAATTTGCTACAAGAACATCTATGCTAAACAATCCTAAAACCATCCTTTCATTAGCATAGATGAGAACCACACAAATTATGGATAACAATCCGTATTTTAAATTTGTTGTATTCCCTTGGGTATGTGTTCATTCACATTTTACAGGAAAGAAGCTATGCCTATTCATGGTTTGGTATGAATCTGTGAACTAAAGATGAACCACCACTTCAGCGATGGAACAAAGAAGAAGGAGACGAGTGCCACAAAAAGAATCTATAATAAAAGGACTCACTCATAGGAAGTGGATGAACAAATCAATAGGCCACAGGTAACGTCGAAGGCAACCAAGCATTGAGCCTTTCTAGGACTCAAGCTAGGAGGCTGATGAGAAGCAGGGTGCAACTCACCTCATATTAGCCAATCTGATGACTGCTTTCATCACCTTCAATCACTACATCTTGGCGTACATTCTTGTGCCAACAGATGTCAGTAATCAATGGAGGTCTATCAATAGTGTCTCATGAAATCATGGTCTCAAGAAGACATCCTTAAGCCATTAGAGATGAAGCTTTCATGCAAATACCAATGAGGTTCCTTCTTTGACCATCAAGACGGCCGGTGTATCGTTAACAAACAAAGAAGAACAACTCTCTGCCCCGCTGTTAGACATTCAAGGAGGAACTTGAGTTGCATCTCCAATGAAGCCCAATTCATCAACCAAGAATCAACAAAAATCAAGAAAGGTTGATGGAAGAAGAGCATGCAATTGTCCGTATCCTCATCTCTAGGATCGAGGCTTAATACAAGGAAAGGTCTTGCTTAATGGACTATGAGCTCTCGTCAATAGGTAAATCGGATAAGCCTCCTTCAGGTATGTTTGTCACTAACCATTTCAATAAAAAGAAGGAAAACACAATATCCAACCAAGCATTATGCAACAAAAAATCACATTCACAGGAGAATTCTATCATCTAAATTTGATTCTGCATTCTGCAAAATTCAAGTATGGGGGATGGAATTCTTCAAAACATCTCATGTCATGTTGCTAGTTTGTTTTGGTCATCCCTACCTTTATGATGAGCTCAACTTGCTAAATCTCTAACAAGTAAAAATTTAAATAATCATGCTCCTTTGGGTCACCATACATATTCTTGTTTCTACTTTAATGAATCTCTTTAGTCTTTCAAGCTTCCTTGTTCTGTTATAAGTATGCTTCGAAATATTATTCAGACATGATTATTGAATCAAAACATACTTGTATAGAATTTAGTTGTATATATGGCCTAACCCTTGTAGGAAAATATTCAAATTTTGTTGGGAATGTTTGAAGATCATTCATAGAAACAAATCAAGGTTAGAGGTATTCTTCAGAACAATCTCACACATCTTTGCCTTAACCTTGTTGAAAATTTGATGTAGTGGTGAACAAAAAGGCACATTATTTAAAACATGGGATAAAGATTTTTTGCTAACTAAAATGCTAAAGCCAACTCTGTTATAGCATAGAAATGACCTTCAGCTCTATGAGAACTCTATCCTTGCTTTGAATTATTTGTATATTCCTTCAGGTACGTATTGTCCACTAATCCTTTGTAGAGAAGAAACAATGAGTAGAGCAGAAGGTCCAACACAATGCCAAGATCCACAAAAGAAAAGGAACAAAAAGATGGCATAACGAAAGGATGAGAAAAGGAGTGCGACATAGAAGACAAGATGCTCATGAGCAGCTCAAGCAAGGAAAGCTTCAAGCAGGATGAGAAGACCACCATAAGTGATCTACCCTCCATCACATGGTGTCATTACACCACACTGCTGAAGGTAGCATCTTAAGGTAAGCGGTCGTTATTTAAAAATCTTCCCTTCGATATTGCTATTTACATAAATGAAGAAACAAATATGTTTGAGTTACAACTTTGCTTGATTCAACTGGATTAACTCAACATGTTTTGTTCCTTAAGTTTGTTCATAGCACCACTTTCTTGATCTCATAGTCTTAACCAAATGAGCTAAAATATTGCATGTCTTATGTAACACCCTAGGTGTTAGGCTTGCATAATTTCACTTGCATTGCATGAGCATAATCATCAAGCATTCATATATAAGCTTTTACATATGAAACGTACAACTGAAACATTTGAAACATGCCTTGTTATTTTATGTTTCCTTATGTGTATGCTTATGATCATTTGTGAATAAGTGTAAGTGGTTGATGTTGGTCACTAAAACACCTTAGCTACACTTAGGATGACAAATGGAACAATGTTCATGTAGATCACTTTATCTAATTAAGCCCCTAAGTGATGATATGCTTGTTGACCTAGGAAGTATCTATATGTAACCAATGTGTAAATGTGTATGGAACCTTAGGAATACCTTAAACATGTTTTGAATGTCACTATGAACAACTTTGGTATTCATGACAAGGGCTAGTTTTGTCTCTAAGTCATAGATATAGAGTAAGTCATCATTTTCAAGTGGTATGTTTGACCTAGGTTGAACTATGTCATAGAATGTTTGCATGGCTATGTACCCTAAAGCAAAGTTGTAGAAATCAATTAGAGCAACAACTTTTATTTTTGGGTCATGAGCTAATTTAGTGCCTAGCTTAGTCATTTTGAGCTCACAAGAATCAACATTGTACTGAATTTGGAACTTGAAAAATTTGCTAAGTCATTTTGAGCTGACAGTGTTGACGTAGCTGACTTTGGGATGAATTAACTCCATAACCATTGTGAATTAGGAGTTGAGTTCTAAAGCAATGTTGTAGCCCGTACATAGCTCTACAAATTTGGTTTTAACACCGTGCACTAATTCGCCGTGGATCGAGAGCTTTAGCACCTTCATTTTGCTCTGTCAGTCACTTGATCGGGCCCAGATGGCCGTGTCGTCGCGCGCTGTGGTGGCCGACCGGGCGCAGCGTCTGGCCGCCGCTGGCTGGTGTCGGGCCCTCACCGCAGTGCGCTGGCACACGTTAACTGAGAACACGCGCGCCTCCTTTCACTCACTCCCGCTCACTCTCTCCCTCTCCACTGCCCTTTCTCGCCCCACCGCGGAGAACTGAGCGCCACCGAGCAACCGCGCCGCTCCGTCGTTGCCTAGCGCTCGCTCCACCGTGCCATTGCCGCCTCCGTCTTGCAGTTAGCTTCATCGTGTTTCCCTCTACCTCCTCAACGTGCTTGTAGTGCTAGACAAGCTATGATGAGGGCGAAATCGCCATTCTCGTCCCCGCTGGGAAGCTCGGCTTCCATGGTCACCTTCACGGCGAGCACGCCGCTATTTGGCTCCGTCGCGCATTCCTTCACCTCCTTTGCGTTAGATCTTGGTTAGGGTGTAGTCTAGCTTGTAGCATGACCTCACTGTGAATGGTTGCCTCGTCGGCGTGGAACACGACGCGCATCGCCGCCACGCTCTCACCGCCGCACCATCGCGCACACGAGCAGGCCTTGTCGGCGTGTCCCATCTAGCCTAGGTTGTCTCGTTAGATCCGTGTAGTCACCGCGGAGCTTGTGCGCTTCTCGCCGAGCCTTGCCATGGCCTATAGCGGCCGGCATACCCTAGCGCAGTGCAGCGCCACTGTGCCACCATGGCCGGAGACGAGGTAGCTCCTGTGCGTCCGCGCCTCCACCACCTATGTCAGTCAACGCGGCTTAGTGAGTAGATCATATAGGTGTGGTTAGTTTTGCCGGAGTGCTCGCCATCGGTGAGATAGAGCCAGTCAAACCGCCGTGCCCTGTTTTGGCTCACTAACAGGTGGGGTTCGCTGACCCGTGGGTCCCCTCTGTCAGTGACTGCAGTTAGGGTTTAGTGTTATTTATTTTCTAGATTTTTTAGCTAAGTTTAGAAAATCATATCTAGAGCTAGGAATGTGCAATTTTGGTGAACCAAATTTTGTTCGATTCCTCATGAAGTGTAGTATTTTATAAAATTATGATATGCACTGTTTTTGGTACTTTTCTAGATGAATAAAATATAGCTAGATAAGTGCTTTTTGAATCTTTTCAATTTTGTAAAATGTGTAACTTGAGCTAGGAATTTGATAAAATTGTGATTCAAATTTTGTTGGTCTTGTGTTGATATGCTCTAGCTAGAAAAAATAATAAACTTTGAGTAAACTTGATTGAAGTAGGGTCTTTCTATTTATCTATTAATAAATGTTGTTTTCTAAGGAAAATTATAGGGATAAAAATAAGCAACATATTGCCATGAAATTTTTTGTATAGTATTATGGCACTAGTAGGAAGCTAAGAAAAATATATAATCTATTGTTTGACACTTTTCTATAGGGTTAACTATTTTTACTAAAATAAACATTGCTAGCTTATCATTTTTATAGAGGATGTTATACATGTCCAAATGGTATGAAATTTTCACAGTAGTCTATTGTGAGCACTAGGAAGCTATTGTAATTTTATGAGAATTTATTGTGCATATTTAGTATATGTTTGTTATTTCCTCTAATTATCTAATTGAATTATTAGAGGCATTTAAATAAATAAATTGTGCTTGACCATGATGTTTTCTATGGTATTTGCGATGCATATGAACTGTTGGTGTAATAGTAAGGCTTAGAAGCAATTGGTTGTATGCAACTAATTAATTATTGCTTTATGATTCAAATAAATGGTTGCATGTATGGCATTGATTGAGTGGATAATTTCATGTTGATAATGGTCTTTTCTGTAAACCTTATTAATAACAAAGTTGTAGATAACTTACTGATCTACCTTGTGTTAAATTTTCATGGTCATAGGCCTTAGGGTGTAAGAGTTTTGGTTGTTAGAAGTTTGCTATCCAAAATATTTGTTCTCTAGACAGATTTAATTAACTGAATTGTTTGACCTAGATAACTGTTGAATCACCTTAAGGGTATTGAAATAAGGTTGTAGACAATTCCATAAGCTTTCTAGAATGTCCACAACCATTTTTTTTGATGTGTATAACTCTAGTTATGGTTAAAACAATTAGCTGCTGTCTTGTAGTCCGGTAAATAGATTACAGAAGTGTTTACTTAAGTAGTAGAGAACAGATATGCACCTACTCAGTAAAATAAGATGCACTTGTTATTACTTTAATACCATGCCATTGAAAGTACTTATGAGGATGCATTCATCACGTTATATCATATTACATGTGTCATCGTATATGCATTCGCGATATCTTATGCCGTACTCATGCATATAGGCTCGACCGAAGAGATAACATTGTTGGAATTCAATGAAGAAGAGGAAGGGGATCAGCAGGAAACTCCTCAAGCCGTAGCTCTAGGAGAAGAGGAGTAGACTCCCGAAGAGCTCCCTGAGTGCCTAGATCACCGACCCACCTCTTTCCTCAAAGGCAAGCCCCGGAGCATTCTAAGTCTCCCATTGTTTTACAAAATACTACTTGAGTCCTTTATGTTTGATGCATTAGGTTATAAGAGTTGATTGGAAACACTTGATGTATAGAACTACCTTGTATAGTTACATATACCTTTAACCCTATGTAGGTCCAGGATCGAATATATGCTTAGCCATGCTTAGATTGGTAGAAGTCAGGTGATTTCCTGTCACCTGCGAGATATAGGTGGATACCGAAGCACGGTTGACTATATTTGCTATCGTGGAAAAGAACCATGGGGTAATGTAAATGGAGGCTGGGCGGAGTCTATGGGTAGGTTGCCTCATGTGATTCCATCTATGTCGATTAAGGACCGTACCATTGTTGGCGCTTCTGACAAGATTGAACGCATGCCTATCACTTAGTTGGCTGGATAACTCGTTCCGACCACGAAGCCGAGTAGCTCAACTCAGGCCAGGCCCCATTCTGTAAAAGTGCGCACTGTAGATGGTAGTAAGGATGTATGGGGAGCCAGCCTTGAGCCCAAGGGCAGGGTAGTCCTAATCGTCCTGACAGCTGGTTGTTCCTATTGTGTGGCGCTGGTCGAACCCATGAAATGTGTACCTAAGTTGTACCAAAGGTGACCTAAGGTGACCGTTGATCTGGTCTACCTAGGTTTGTGTTAGGAATAAATTCCTAGCTGGTTGAAATCGATTTGAATCGCCATCTCTCCCGGATAGTGAGAAACTTGGCTAGTCCCAACATCGTAGCAATTGTATTATGAAATGTGATGGTTCGGATAAACATGGAATTACTACACCTGCTATGGTTACTATTATATGTTATCAAATGATATACCACATGTTTGGCACAGGATAGTTGCTAATCTAGAGATGAATAGCTATAATTAACTTGATGACCAAAGTATAATTGTGTAACTGAGTTAATCGCTTTTTATGCAAAATATTGTCAAGCTACCTCCACTTATAAAGCCTTGCATAATCCTTGGAGTCAATTTATTTCTGGTTTATGATGGGTAAGTCTAGCTGAGTACCTTCTCGTACTTAGGGTTTTATTCCCATTGTTGTAGATGGTACAGTCTATCATGGCTATTGCAAGAACTGCTTCTATCCCGCCGTGGATGAGGAGTGAGCCTTGGACAGGCATCTTTAATAATCCTTCTTATATGCTTTTGTGGATTATGATCATGAGTTGGCACTATATTTGAACTAAGTTGACAAATGCTAGTTTCGAACTTTAATTTGCTTCCGCTACTATCTATCAAACTTGGTTTGTAATAACCTTATTTCGTACTCTGATGAATGAACTATATCTATGAACTTTATGTAACATGTGACATGTATGTTGAATCATGTACGATCTTGGTTGTATGTGGATTGTTTATCGAGACCCATCGTGGTACTCGACGGACTACCAGGTTTATATAGGCTCAAGTATGACAGTGCGACCGCTTGTGGGCCGCCGTTGTACTTGTGCTCCTATGAATTGGTCGGTTCTACGACAGCTGGCATTAGAGCAAGATTCAACATTAATTGCCACATGTGTATTTAAAACAAAGGTTTTTATTTTCCAAAACCAGTTTCTAGCAACTGATAGCTATATAAATAAGGTTTGAAATCTAAAGTGTGCCAGTGATCAATTCCTTTATTCCCAGTTAAGGACTCTTAGGTGGCGATTTAAGTACTAACATGGGGTTTTTTACTTTCATCGTCCATACGGCGTGCTATTGTATGGATGCCATTCACTTGAGTGGTGATGTATGGATCAAATGCCTCTACGCCAAGGTAAGAAGGTAAGTTGACGAGGGGCATGACCTTAAGATGTGAGCGTGCGGTCAAGGAGAGCTAGGTTTGATATGGCTGTGTATGCATGCTTGCATGTGTGTATGGTGCATATTTAATTGTGTGTAAATAATTGTCATCGGGTAGCTTTGATATGGAAGTATATGCATGGGTATACATATATGGAAGTATTTAGATTACAACTTAGAGCCTAGATTTACATTCTGCATATATAATTGTGGGGTTGGGTTAAAATGAAATTCTTATGTAGGTACACTAACAGCAAAATGTGTAGCCCGACTAGCTACGCTATATATGAGAGAACGTATGTATGCCACCGTGTATGTCGTTCGAAATAATTTTTCCTAAGTTTGTAAGGATGTACGGAACATGCATGCGTCATGATAAATCATTATTCAATACTTGCATTGTTCTTCCCCTTATAGATCTCTTACTCGATTATGTAACTCTTATCCATTATGACTTTGTCTCACAAGAATTGCACATGTTGTTGGTACAGATGGCTGCACCAGCTGGAAGTGAGAGTTTCCTGTTGATGTTCGGAACTCCTGCTCTACTTTGAAGAGTCTTGCACTATACGGGGTATTATGAACCACCCCTCTATTACTGGAATGAAGTATACCTGGAGGGACAACCATGGTATGAAGTATGGCTGACCATACCAGCTCGTACTCAAGCACCCTTTTGGCAGGAATGGAAGGCAGAATCTAAAGGAAGAACTCCTTAGGAGGCTGCCCAAGTAGTAGCCTTTGAGGTGCTGAGTCAGATTTGTCAGCAACACGGGGATGAGCTTACCGGCAGTGCCACTGGTACTTTTCCTCAGGTGGATCCGACCACAATAGTATGGGCACAGCGCAACCGCAATGCGTTGATCCGAGATCGGGATGAGCGGGCAGATAGTTCTAGTCCCACCATGAGCGCCATGTTTGTAGTAATGAAGATGTTCTACACTCGTCAGGACACCAGGGACTTCTGGTAGGAGTCCTACACTACTTGCATGGATAAGCTCATGAGAGCCGAAGCTGCACAGTGTAAGCTCAAGAAGCGCGTGCGCAAGCATAAAAAGGCAACAAGTGAGGCTCGATGGGAAACTGATCAAGCATATGTAGCTTTGGGAAATCTCCACACCCAAATGGAGCAAGTTGATCAGCAGAGGGGTGCCACCCAAGAGGTAAGAGCGGATGATCAAGCAATGTTAGTAGAACTGCAGGAGCAGCTGGAGGCCACCCGTGTTGATGCGTTCACAGCTACGCGCCAGTGTATCCTAGCAAACAACGGTGTAGCTGTAGCAGAAGCCGAACAAGATAGGACCCATGCCATGAGCGTCTAGCAAGACCGTGTTGAGAGGGACTTGCGTCAGCAGCTTGCACAGGCCTAGAATGTTGTGGTTGATCTTCAGCATGAGGTGCATTTTCGGAACAACCAACTGCACCCAATCTTTGACGAGGAAGAAGAAGATCTAGAAATGTTAGTTGAAGATGACTGCTGGGATGAAGAAGAAGTGGAGCCAGAGAATGAGGATGATCCTATATCCGACCTTGATAGTGATCGTAATGAAGATTAGAATCGCCTAGTGACTAGTTAAAGCGCTAGATGTATCCTTACTATTTATGTAATGGACGTGTAGTTGAAGTTTGGTAATTGTGATTTGACTTTCATGTAATATTGGCACTCTACATTTGGTTTCACGTTGGGTTGAATGTTAATAAAATTCTAGTTTCGTTTTACTGGTGATTATGACTTGTATGTTAACACGCTGCGAGCCCGATAAGTGATCAAATTGGTGATGTCATTTTGCGAGAATAAATTATTATGCTTCTGTTTTATTGTATGAATTTAAGATTCTCTCTAGTAATTTCAATTTGGCATGATTATACAATTCATCTGTAATCTCTTGACATCATCCAATAATCACTTATTGTTGCAACTTTGCAGAAGACTCGCACTCGTGCTGGAGCAGGCAGCAGCCAAGAGGGCAATGACGGTGACTTACCACCACCGCCACCACTGTCTGCTAATGAATTCTTTACACAATTTCTGGGAAGTCAGAGAACTATGGAGGAAACCCTGCGCCTCATTGCGTAGAACACGGCTTGCGCCCGTTAGCAACAACAGGGGCTTGAGTCAAATCAGTACAGCTCTTTCAAGGATTTCCTGGATACCAAGCCTCCTATCTTCAAGGTGGCCGAGGAACCACTCTAGGTGGATGAATGGCTCAATACTATTGAGCAAAAGTTCCATCTACTAAGGGTCATGGAACATCAGAAGGCAGAATATGCATCCCATCAGCTGTAGGGACCGGCCGAGATATGGTGGACCCATTTCCTATCGTCCTTACCTGCCAATGCACAGGTCACATGGGAGCCATTCAAGTTAGCCTTTAGGGGACATCACATTCCCCCAGAGCTAATGCGCATGAAGGCAGCTGAGTTTATGCGACTCACACAAGGGACCAAGACCCTTACTGAGTATATGCATGCTTTCAACAATCTGTCCCGTTATGCCCCAGGTTTTGTCGATACAGAAGAAAAGAAGATAGAAAGCTTCAACAGAGGTCTTGGCATGAAGCTGATGAAAACTATGGCCAACTCAAGGTGAACCACATACCATGAGTTCATTCGTGATGCCTTGACTTAGGAGAACCACAACAATATGCATGCAGCAGCAATGGGCCGCAAGAGGGCAACTGAGGCAGGGGCCTTAGGGTCTTCTCAGTCTAAAGCTCTAGTGGTAGCTAGGCCATAGTTTCGACCACCAGCGCCCAAGTTCAGGCCTCCTCCACCAAAAGCCTAGGCCAACCGACCTCAGAAGGTGTTTCGTAAGGCATTCACCATTGCCTTACCCAAGGGGAATGGAGGGCAAGGAAGCTCCATAGGACCCAGGAGCAATCAACCATGCTTCAACTGTAATTAGTTTGGCCATTGGTCCAAGGAATGCCCCCATCCTAAGAAGAACAACAATCAGAACTAGAGCAATTAGAGACAGGCAAATCCTAAAGCATGTCCTAGATACATGCATTATACTACTATTGAAGAGGTTCCTATGGGAGAGGTTGTCACTGTTGGTATGTTTCTCGTTAACAAACATCCCGCTATTGTTTTATTTGATTCGGGACCTTCTTATTCATTTATGAGCTAAGCATTTGCATGTAGAAATGATCAGAAAGTAATTGAGGTAGGCAAGGGTGGTTATAGTATAATTTCAGCCAGGGCTACTATCTCTACAAATAATATGGTTAGAGATGTGCTCATCTCTATACAAGAGAGGGAGTACACGATGGATCTGATAGTATTGCCTGGATTATCTATAGATGTGATCTTAGGTATGAGATGGATGAGCGATCATGGAGTTCTCATTGACACTAGCACTCATACAATTATGTTGAGAGAACCAAAGGGAGGTAATGCTTTTCTAGTACCACTCTCCTAGAATTTTGAACTCCAAAACTTGTCTTGTGTTATCCAAGCCACTACCCTTGCCTACCTCACTTGTGATATTCCAGTGGTTTGTGAGTTTTCTGATGTATTCCCAGATGAGTTACCAGGTTTACCACCTGATAGGGATGTGGAGTTTAAGATTGAGTTAGTGCCAGGTACGGCACCTATCTCAAGGAGACCCTATAGGATGTCACCAAATAAGTTAGTTGAACTTAAAATTCAGCTACAAGAACTATTGGACAAAGGTCTCATTCAACCTAGTTCGTCTCCATGGGGATGTCCAACATTGTTTGTAAAGAAGAAGGACAAGTCCTTGAGAATGTGTGTAGATTATAGGCCACTTAATGTTGTGACCATAAAAAACAAGTACCCTTTGCCTTGTATCGATATCTTGTTCGATTAGTTGGCAAAAGCAAAGGTATTCTCCAAGATTGACTTGAGGTCAGGCTATCATCAGATAAAGATCAGGCCAGAGGATATACCTAAAACCGCTTTCTCCACTAGGTATGGCTTGTACGAGTATTTGGTCATATCTTTCGGATTGACGAATGCTCCTGCCTACTTCATGTACTTGATGAATTCGATATTCATGCCCGAGTTCGACAAGTTCGTGGTTGTGTTTATCGACGATATCTTGATTTATTCGGAAAATGAGGCAGATCATGCAGAGCATCTGAGAATTGTTTTGTCCAGATTGAGGGAACATAAGTTGTATGCCAAGTTTAGCAAGTGTGAATTTTGGTTGAGCAAAGTACCTTTCTTGGGTCACATCTTATCTAGAGATGGAATTTTGGTAGACCCATCTAAAGCACAAGAGGTCATGGATTGAAAGGCCCCGACTTCGGTTCATGAAGTTCAGAGTTTCCTAGGGTTAGTAGGTTACTATCGTTGTTTCATTCTGGATTTCTCCAAGATAGCTAAGTCCATGACTAGACTTGTTCAGAAAGATGAAAACTTCAATTGGACATCAGAGTGTGAAGTAGCTTTTCACACCCTAAGGACCCTGTTAACTACAACTCCTGTTTTAGCACAACCCGACATTGAGAAGCCTTTCAATGTGTTCTGTGATGCATCGGGTATAGGTTTGGGGTGTGTGCTCATGCAAGGAAGAGTTATTTCCTATGCTTCTCGGTAGTTGAGAAAGCATGAAGTCAATTACCCTACACATGATTTAGAGCTTGCATCAGTGGTTCATGCATTAAAGATATGGAGACATTATTTGTTGGGCAATGTATGTCATATATATACTAACCACAAAAGTCTCAAGTATATCTTCACTCAACCGAAGCTGAACATGAGACAGTGAAGATGGTTAGAGCTAATCAAGGACTACAATTTGGAAGTGCACTACCATCTAGGAAAAGCCAATGTTGTAGCAGATGCACTTAGTCAAAAATCTCATTGCAACACTTTGGAAGCATTCTTGGAAGATGGATTTAATTTGTTACATCCTGTTGTGCTGCATAATATCACTATCAGTTGCTGACTTGAGAGCAAAATCATAGAACCGCAAAAGATAGATGTAGGTATATTTCACATCAAGAGAAAGATGCAAGAACAAGAAACCAAGCATTTCGGATTAGATGAAAGAGGTGTGCTATAGTTTGAGGACCGACTCATGGTACCGAAAGACCGTGAGCTTAGAAATCAAATTTTAGATGAAGCTCATTCGTCCAAGTTGTCTATCCATCTGGATAGTAGCAAAATGTATCAAGATTTAAAAACCCATTTTTGGTGGACCAAGATGAAGAAGGAAATCGCTGCCTATGTCGCTAGGTGTGATAATTGTAGTAGAGTAAAGGTCGTTCATTTGAAATCTGCTAGATTAGTTCAGCCATTGCCTATTCTAGGCTGGAAATGGGAAGTAATAAGTATGGACTTTATCACAGGCCTTCCAATGACACAGCAAGGTCATGATTCAATATGGGTCATGGTAGATCATCTCACCAAGTCAACACATTTTATACCGGTGAACACAAGGTATCTAGCTAGGGAAGTACGTTGAGTTGTACATTTCTTAGATCATGAGACTACATGGAATACCCAGGACTATAATCTCAGATCGAGGACTGCAGTTTATAGCTCATTTCTAAGAACACTTGCACTAGGCCTTGGGGACTAAACTAATCAGAAGTTCAGCATACCATCCACAAACTTCTGGATAGACTGAGCGAGTGAACCAGATCTTAGAAGATTTGCTAAGAGCTTGTGTTATATCTTCCAAGGGTTCATGGGAGAAATGGCTACCTTTAGCCGAGTTCTCCTACAATAACAGTTATCAAGCAAGCATCAAGATGGCTCCGTTTGAAGCCTTGTACGGTAGGAAATGTAGAACTCCTTTGAATTGGATTGAGCACGGTGAAAGAAGATACTTTGGCATTGACTTTGTCACTGAAACTAAAGAGCAGGTGCGCATTATCCAACAACATATGAAAGTAGCCCAGTCAAGAAAAAAGAGTTATGCTGATAAAAGAAGGAGACCATTGACTTTTGAAGTGGGAGACTATGTATACATAAAAGTGTCACCCATGAAAGGAGTACAGAGATTTGGAGTGAAAAGAAAGCTTGCGCCTAGGTATGTAGGGCCATACAAGATTACTGAATGGAAAGGGAATGTCACATACAAGTTACAACTTCCCCCAGAGATGAGTGCTATATTCGATGTCTTCCATGTTTCTCAGTTGAAGAGATGTCTTCGTATACCTGAGAAAGCCATTGCACCCTCCAACATTGAGCTCCAATCGGATTTGACCTACGAGGAGAAACCAATTCGAGTGTTAGAAGAGATGGAAAGAGTAACACAGAGTAAGATCATTAAGTTCTACAAGGTGGTGTGGAATAACCACAGTGAACAAGATGTCACGTGGGAACGGGAGGATTACTTACGTGAGGTTTATCCCGCCTTTTTTGAAGAATGGTAGGTCTTGCAAATCTTGGGACGATATTTCTGTAAGGGGGAGGTGCTGTAACACCCTAGGTGTTAGGCTTGCATAATTTCACTTGCATTGCATGAGCATAATCATCAAGCATTCATATATAAGCTTTTACATATGAAACGTACAACTGAAACATGTGAAACATGCCTTGTTATTTTATGTTTCCTTATGTGTATGCTTATGATCATTTGTGAATAAGTGTAAGTGGTTGATGTTGGTCACTAAAACACCTTAGCTACACTTAGGATGACTAATGGAACAATGTTCGTGTATATCACTTTATCTAATTAAGCTCCTAAGTGATGATATGCTTGTTGACCTAGGAAGTATCTATATGTAACCAATGTGTAAATGTGTATGGAAACTTAGGAATACCTTAAACATATTTAGAATGTCACTATGAACAACTTTGGTATTCATGACTAGGGCTAGTTTGGTCTCTAAGTCATAGATATAGAGTAAGTCATCTTTTTTAAGTGGTATGTTTGACCTAGGTTGAACTATGTCATAGAATGTTTGCATGGATATGTACCCTAAAGCAAAGTTGTAGAACTCAAGTAGAGCAACAACTTTTATTTTTGGGTCATGAGCTAATTCAGTGCCTAGCTTGGTCATTTCAAGCTCACAAGAATCAACATTGTACTGAATTTGGAACTTGAAAAATTTGCTAAGTCATTTTGAGCCGACAGTGTTGACATAGCTGACTTTGGGATGAATTAACTCCATAACCGTTGTGAATTAGGAGTTCAGTTCTAAAGCAATGTTGTAGCCCGTACATAGGTCTCCCAATTTGGTTTTAACACCGTGCACTAATTAGCCGTGGATCGAGAGCTTTAGCACCTTCATTTTGCTCTGTTAGTCACTTGATCGGGCCCTGATGACCGCGTCGTCACACACTGTGGTGGCCGACTGGGCGCAGCGTCTGGCCGCCGCATGGCCGCCGCTGGCCGGTGTCGGGCCCTCACCGCAGCGTGCTGGCACACGTTAACTGAGAACCCGGGCGCCTCCTTTCACTCACTCCCGCTCACTCTCTCCCTCTCCACTGCCCTCTCTCGCTCCCGCTGCGGAGAACCGAGCACCGCCGAGCAATCATGCCGCTCCGCTGTCGCCTAGCGCCCGCTCCACCGCGCCATTGCCGCCTCCGTCTTGCAGTTAGCTTTGTCGTATTTCCCTCTACCTCCTCGACGCGCTTGTAGTGCTAGACGAGCTACGGTGACGGCGAAATCGCCGTTCTCGTCCTCGCCGGGAAGCTCGGCTTCCATGGCCACCTTCACGGCGAGCTCGCCGCTGTTCAGCTCCGTCGCGCATTCCTTCGCCTCCTTCGCGTTAGATCTTGGTTATGGTGTAGTCTAGCCTGTAGCTTGACCTCACTGCGAATGGTTGCCTCGCCGGCGTGGAACACGACGCGCAGCGCCTCCGCGCTCTCTCTGTCGTGCCACCGCGCACACGAGTAGGCCTCGTTGGCGTGTCCCATCTAGCCTAGGTCGTCTCGTTAGATCTATGTAGTTACCGCGGAGCTCGTGCACTTCTCATCGAGCCTTGCCATGGCCTATAGCAGCTGGCGTACCCCAACGTAGTGCCACCATGCCGCCATGGCCGGCGACGAGGTAGCTCCTGTGCGTCCGCGCCTCCACCACCTATGTCAGTCGACGCGGCTTAGTGAGTAGATCATGTAGGTGTGGTCGGTTTCGTCGGAGTGCTCGAAGTCGACGAGATAGAGCCGGTTAAACCGCCGTGCCCTATTTCGGCTCACTGACGGGTGGGGTCCGCTGACCCGTGGGTCCCCTCTGTCAGCGACTGGAGTTAGGGTTTAGTGTTATTTATTTTCCAGATTTTTGAGCCAACTTTAGAAAATCATATCTAGAGCTGGAATGTCTAATTTTGGTGAACCAAATTTTGTTGGATTCCTCATGAAGTGTAGCATTTTATAAAAATATGAGATGCACTGTTTTTGGTACTTTTCTAGATGAATAAAATATAGCTAGATAAGTGCTAGGTTCGTAATTCCATAATCTACATGTTTATACTACTATTAGATATGTTTTCAACTTTTAAAATTCGAGGTTAGATTTTATCTATTATTTTAATAAAGGAAATCTTGTTTATTTTATATCTTCTACGTTTTAGCTCCGAATTGACCCGTTCAAGTTATGCTAGATTCATTACAATGAGATCTACATTTTAGTAACAATGTTTATCATGTCACTATTTTTGGAATTTCATGGTCTAAACTCTAATTTGAATAATAATTATGCAACTGGATTTTATAAATAAAATATGATTTGTTTTATTTTAGTTTTATAATTCAAATCTAAATTTGACTTAATTCAATTTATATAAGCTTTTATATAGTTAAGACACATGAAGCTTATAGTTTTATATTTTCTCTTATGAGTAGATCATTCGGAAGCCGTTTCTTTCAAACCGTAGCTCCGATTAGCGTGCCTCTTGCAATTGGGTGTTCGTAGCGATGCGTAGAATCGTATTTCAAATTCTTTTACTTATTTTTCTATGATTGGTGTATTGTTCTAATTGAGATGTAATTGTATGCTATGCATGTATGTGTATGGATGTTTGTGTGATGTTCTACGATTACGTGCAGTTGGTGAGATATACGTGGTGATCAAGAAAAAGAAGAAGAAAAACGTTGAAGATTAAAGCTTACCAAAGGATCGGTGTTTTAAGGCAAGTATAGCATGGGATCATCCTTGTTGTCCTATACACCTTTAATCATTTAATTCATACTGCATGTTTCTACCTTGACTGGCACTACGGATTTCCTAGTGCTTTGTTACCTTGTGCCTTGTTACCTATGGGTTATTGCATGGGTTCTATGATGCTAGTGCTCAACTAAAGCTATGATCTTATAACTTGACTAATGGATTATGCAATAAATGCTAAAAGATGCTTTTTAGCAACATGGAACAAGGGGGTTGGAGCATTGGGCTATTTTTATGGTGCTCTAGATTCCTCTCCCTAAGGACTTATCTGTAAGTGATCATCCAAGACTTATAGTACAGCTATGAGGGCTACATGGCTCTGGCTTTAGCTCAGTATGAGGACCTTTTTTAGCTTGTTACTGGTTACCTTTATTGGTATAAGAATGGCTTGACAAATCGGGTATAGTGCGGCCTTTGTCCCCTTGTGTATAGGTTGCACGTTATTGTGCCATCAGGAAGGGGGGCTCTACATCTGTTTGCCGAGTGAATCTAATGGCCCTAACTAGTTAGACAAACCTTTGAAAGGCTTCATAGTGAACCCTGTCTACCTTCCTTGGTAGTGGGTCAAGAGACTAATCACCTCGGGCGAAAGGGTAAATCATGACTCACAGTGAAAGTGTACAACCTCTATAGAGTGTAAAACTGGTATATTAGCTATGCTCACGGTCACGAGCGGTGTTGAAACATTTACGGAATAGATGATCATTAATGGTTAATGATGATGAACACTAATGATACTGGTGATGAAGATGCTCACTAATGATTACTGTTTATGCTATTCATTATTCATGTTTACCTAATTATGTGTTTATATGGGCTTGTGATCAACTTGTTGCTACTCCTATGCTAAAATTGTGACAATTAAAAACTAATCGTAGTTAAACTAGTGTCAGCCTTTTGAGCCTCATGAACCCCATGTTATATTTGTTGAGTACGACATGTACTTACGCTTGCCTTACTTTTTAAATCTTTGGAAAAATCCTGGATGGGTACCAGATTGCTAGAGTTGGAGGAATTAGGCTTGTGATCAACCAGTCAGTTGTCCCTATGGAATTGGAATCTTCACCCGAAGATTGGAGTTGTCTTTCTGTTGTTTGCTGTCTAAGGTTATATCCTTTATACTAAGTACGTTATATATTGAGCATTGTCTTTTGATATTACCCTTATTTGTAGCTATATGTGAGATTTGACTTTCTGGGCTCACATATGGTGTGTATCAGGTTTTGTTCTTAAAACTGGGTGCTACAAAGTGGTATTAGAGCAATGCTAACTGTAGTACGCAAGCCTAGTTAGAATTGGATGTTTTAGCATGCTTTCACCTTGCCTACTTCTTGCTTTCTATCTAACCTTGATATTTTCTAAAATTATTCTCACCTCTGACTCTATTCTATTATAAAGCTTTGTCTGTATTCTGAATCTTCTCTCTCTATCTATTGATAGATCGTAACGAGGAGACCATCGATATTAGATCTTAGGAAGACCAAGCTATGTCTCCTTTGATCACATTTGACCAGGAAAAGCTATCTGCTATGTAGAAATATGTTCTAGAAGGAATAATTCAACATGGGAATTCTCAATAGTACTCATTGCAAGGTCAGGTCAACATACCAAAGGGACCAGTGAAGAGACAAGTAATAGAAGTTTGGAAGAATATGAAGTCCAATGAAGTTGTTGGTAGTAAGACACTTGGAAGTCAGTATCAATGTCAATGTTGCCAGCATTATGGTTTTCCCTGTCTTCAAAACCAGCCCAATAAGGAGGAAGTTAAGGTGAACCCGAGTCATGAAATTGATGTGGATAAGAAGAGGAAGGAAAACTCACCAGAGCTAGTATTGGGAAACGATCAACATTTGGGTTCTACTACCTTGTCACATCTAGCTCTGATTCCTAATCAGATGAATCCAAATTGTAAGGAGTTAGAAGCTTCTCAAGCTAAAACTACTTTAGATAAGGTATGCATCGATGGGTGGACGATCACTTATAAGGAGTTTCAACCTCAAAAGACCAAGCAAGCTAAGAGGAAGTGTTATCATTGCCAACAGGAAGGACATTATATTAAATCTTGTCCACAGAACAATCAACAGTTGTACCATGGAAGTAGCCAGAGTCAGATCACTATCGGACTGCCACCAGCAAGTGTTAGTGACACGCAACACGAAGGAAGCCCATGATGAAATTGATGAAGTGGATGATGTGTCGCTCTCACTTCCATGCAAGAGATGCTACCCCGGAAGCCCATGCAACCACACCGTGTTTAAGGAATAGGAGTTTATGTCCCTTTGTAATGAAAACGCTAGTAGCAAAAGTCGAGTCTGTGTGCTTCGTGAACCTTGTGTTTGGTTGGTTGTCTTTATGATAATGCTTGAGTTGAATCTTTGTAATGATTGCAATGATCTTGTGGGGTTTGACCACAGTTTCATTTAGTTCATAGGACTAAGGTATAAGGATTAATGAACTAAATAGTTGGGTTTTGGTTATCTTCTGTTTTCTCTATCCTGCCTTTTGGAGCAGCCTGCCCTCTTTGGCTTATATCTCTGATTTTGGATGATCAGAAATCATGACAAAATTCTGGACGACATTAGACTTCAATATCTTTCGTGACCACAAGAATCACCATGATAGCTATTTTGGTTATGGAGTGATGAAAATCACAAGACGATGCAACCACGCTGTCTAAAGCCTAGAGCAGTTTTTGTTGTGCACTATTTTCGACTACCTGAACTGCATAAGTTGGAAAAGTGTTCTATAAGAAAGTTGTGGAGAATTTTATAAGCTTTCCAATGGTATAAACTAAAACTTCATTGGATTAACATAATGAGAGTTACAGTTATTTTACTGCACTGCTGTTTTTCTGCTCGCGAGGAATTTCGGATTTCTTGTTCTTGCCCATACACGAGAGTATCATTGGGATATCAGAACATCTTGATACTAGTTAGCGCATCTGAAAGAAGGTGCAAACTACCATTTTTGTGTCCCCTAGTTGATCTTTTCTTAAGGAGGGTAGCCAAAGTGAAGGTGGTTTTGTAGATTCTAGCTCTCACTGGGAAGTAATCCTACCAATTCCAATCCACCGCCTTCAAATCCCCCATCTATAGAGCAAGCTTTGATGACGCAGACTCATTTATTATAGATTATTGCTCAAAGTGTGTTGAACAACCCACATCAAGCGCCACCTATTGACAAGCATGTTGAATTTAAGAAGGGTCCGAATGCTCAAGGTGCCATATGAAGTTCAGTTATGCTCTCTAGCTCTCATTTGGAAGAATTAGTTAATCTGATAAGAAAGGTGGTACCCAGAGGATGTATATCACTTAAGGGTTTCATAATCTAGAGTAAGTATCCTTTGCTTAGTTGATAAGTTATTGGATCATCTATGAGGAATGGATGCATTCATCAATATGGCTCTGCAATTCGAGCTATCCTCAGCTGGGAGTCCAATCTTCAACATACCTATGACAAGTAGGCGTTGATGACATAGGAATGAGATATCTAATAACTACAGATGGTTCTATGGAGTCTCAGGAAATCCCAATGATATACTAAGCATGACAAGAAGGTTTGGATTGAAGAAAGTTAATGATGTGACAGGAACCCACTCAAAGATGTGAGAGAAACTCAGAGTCTTTAATAATGAGGTTTGGTTAGAGGGAAGTTTATCTAAGACCACAAAGATATTGATAGAGCTACTAAAGAAGCTTTTAAGTTCATTTGGATCAAGAGACCTCAGCTAAGTATTTGAAGGAGTGAAAAAAGTTGAAGTAAAACCTATGTATTTGCTTTGCCAGATCAAGACCAGAGCTTTATATCCACTATGATGCACCTTGTCAAGGTGTGGGATGTGTCCTTATACGAAACAAAAAGTGGTGGCTTGTTCATTGAGTCAACTAAGAAAGCATGAGGTGGAACATCTGACGTATGATCTAGAGTTATGCATTGTGGAGCATTGAGGTATTATCTACTTGGGCATGATGAGTGATGTCTAGGGGGGATCACAAGAATCTACAGGACATCTTCACTAAGATGGTCTTGAACTTGTGATATCCTCGTTGGATTGAAATTGATTATGACTTGGAAAAGTGCTATGACTTCGAGGAGCAAAGTCATGGACGATGTCCTTAGCAACATCGAATTATGCTAAGAAGGTTCGGGTGACACCAAGGACTAAGAATTGTATTCCAAGTTTGAGCAACTTAACCAAAATCATTAATGTTTTGAAGATTGGTAGTAGAATTTCCTTCTGACCAAGAGATTCGTTAGGCTTCTTTGGAAGGTGGGTATTTTAAGAAAGAGAGTTGGTATTAAAGGAAAGGTGGCCTAGTGAATGGAGTTACCAGAGAATTGTTCAAGGTATCTATCAAAATCTTGGAATTAATTTGGTAAGTTACTTGGAGTAAGGTCAACAGGTAAGCAAAGTAAAGTGGAGTCCTTAACAAGAAGACGGAGCTATATGAGGAAGTAAAGAAGAATCCAAAAGACGAAGTGTTCCTATCTCCTAGTCAACGTCTTCCGAATCTCGGGGATGAGATTCATCTTGAGGGGGGTAGAATTGCAACACCCTAAAATTTGCTTCTTTTGAAATAGATATAAATTGAAGCAATTTTGAATTTTTGTGCTCATAAACACATAGGGAAATAATAAATTTTCATTAAATTAAAATTTATCATAAGGAGTAGCAACATGGATGTGCATATATGCCGGTGCATTTAATCTATTGTAATGAGTGGTTGAATCCAAAATTAAAAATGAATTTAAAATGCTTTTGAAATTGGCTTTGAAGTAAAAGAAAAGAAAATTAGAAAATAAAAGCATTTAAAAAATTGTAAAAATTTATTCTTCAAAACTTACCAAAATTTCTCATTTTTATTGAAAAGTATATTTGAACTAATATTTAAATTTGGTTTTGATTCAAGGTTCAAATGAATTTAAAACCCATTTGAAAATGTATTAGGAAAATCGATTTGGAAAAAATGAGCAAGCCCTTGCCTTCTGGCCCACGGTTTGCTCCAGCTTGGCCCTTCTCCTTCTCGCCCGTAAGCCTGCTTCTCTCCCTCCTCGTAGCCCAGCAGCCATGGGTCGGCCCAGCACTACCTGCTCCCTCTTCCCTTTTCTCCACGCTCTGCTCATGGGCTAGCCCAGCCAAAGCAAAGCCGAGCGGGCGCTCTTCTCTCCCTCTCTATTTGTCTAATGACCTAGCCTCGCGCTCTCCACTCACTGACCGATAGGGCCCACATGTCAGTCGTCTCCCTCCTCCCGTTCGTGGCCAACACAGACTCCACCGCCGCTGCCGTCCGACTCCGCGCTGCCCCCGCCTGATTCCTTGCCGTGCGCGCCACGCTGCTTCCGCCCCTATGAAGACCGAGGCCCTGCCGCATTCCAGTATTATCTCTAGGCCACTCCTAGCCCTAGATCCGTGCCTTCCACTGAATGGGATCTCATTGAGCTCGATGTCATCCACCCGCCAAGCCATGTGTCATCTCCGTGCCTCCTCTACCGTCGCGAATACCATAGGTGAGGTTGTCGTCTTCCCCGCTATCTTTCGGTGCCCTTGCTTCATGCTATCATAGGCCGTAGGCTCTTCTTCAAAAACGCCGAAGAGCTTCTCAACACCATCCATGGCGCCGTCGTCTTCTCCTTCTGTTCCGGCTGGTCAACCGTGCGTAGCCACCATAGCCGTCCGATCTTAGATGAATCGTCCAGATTAGAATCCCACATACCCCTTCATAACCGGTCCATGAGCATAGTGTAGACTAGGTCCACAGCTCCGGTCCACCACCGGTGCACCATCTTTGGCCAATCCTACTGCGCGACATCATCCTCTGACCGGGTCAGCGCCGACAACTGCCGCACTTTTGCAAAAGAGACCCTAGTGTTTTGCAAAATTAACCCGTCGTCCACCTCAGTTCAGGACTAATTCTAACCGTGCCCCTGCTTTTTATGTTTTGACCCCTATGTTTTCCAGAAATGACACCCGGTCCACAGGACTATTTTTATTCGGTTTTTAATTATTTTTATTATGAAATTGATTTCAAAATATTTACGAAATTGCCACTATGTTCATTAGTCCATATCTTCTCCGTTTTAACTCCGATTTGATCCGTTCAACTTGCGTTAGGTTCGTAATTCCATAATCTACATGTTTATACTACTATTAGATATGTTTTCAGCTTTTAAAATTCGAGGTTAGATTTTATCTATTCTTTTAATAAAAGAAATCTTGTTTATTTCATATATTCTACGTTTTAGCTCCGAATTGACCTGTTCAAGTTGTGCTAGATTCATTACAACGAGATCTACATGTTAGTAAAAATGTTTATCATGTCACTATTTCTAGAATTTCATGGTCTAAAATCTAATTTGAATAATAATTATGCAACTGGATTTTATAAATAAAATATGATTTGTTTCACTTTAGTTTTATAATTCAAATCTAAATTTGACTTAATTCAATTTATATAAGCTTTTATATAGTTAAGACACATGAAGCTTATAATTTTATATTTTCTCTTATGAGTAGATCATTCGAAAGCCGTTTCTTTCAAACCGTAGCTCCGATTAGCGTGCCTCTCGCGACTAGGTGTTTGTAGCGATGCGTAGAATCGTATTTCAAATTCTTTTACTTATTTTTCTAAGATTGGCGTATTGTTCTAATGTAGATGTAATTGTATGTTATGCATGTATGTGTATGGATGTTTGTGTGGTGTTCTATGATTACGTCCAGTTGTGTGCCTCTCTATTTGTAGCGAAGCCTCTTGAAGCTGAAGAAGGATATCTCCTTTTCTCGTGGTCGGACTCTAAGTGGGCACACTTGGTCCACTGCGAAGAAATTTTAGATTATGAACTTGAGCTCCTTACACCCTTATGGAAAGCTGTATTTGGTTTACGCTGCTTGGCGATAGTTCACGCTGCTCGGCAACTGCTCGCAACTGCTCGACAGCTCATCACGGTGGTCGAACCATGAATTTGAGTGCTTAGCTGTGTTCGCACCTGCTCGAACAAGTTCAAGACAGCGTTGCACAAAGGGTATAAGATGCTCGGGGACTAGCTGTGGGGGGTACGACCCCGGATACCCATGGTAGACCACAAGGGTTGTGCCCTTAGGGGCGGCCCAGCCCACTGGACGAAGCCTTGTGGGGCACGACTTTGCTCGGCGCCTCCCACAAGACGTCTAGAAGATATCCTGAAGATACAACAAGATCTGTTAGGATATGTATGATCCCAAGATTCTTGTAATCAGTTATTACCTTCCGGTTATCTCTCAGATCTAACCGACTTGTAACTCTGCTCCCCGAACTATATAAGGCGGGCAGGGACCCCCCTCCAAACTCACGCAATATCATACGATAACTAATACAAACCAATGGACCATAGGAGTAGGGTATTATGTCATAATAACAGTCTAAACCTGTTTAACTCGTGTGTCTCTGTTGCCTTCTTGTTCTTGATGACGTGCTTCTCTGCCGATTAATCTACCTTCGTGGGATACCCCTCGGGGGACTGCTGACGATATTCTGTCGACAGTTCTAGGGTCTAAGGATAGATAAACTCTACTTCAACTTGCTTGCTTCGGGCACCAACGAATACTTGGTCTGCCAAGAATTGCCTGCCTATAGATCTATATCAAACCCGGATGTGGGGGATTACAAGGGATGGACAGGGCTGTCACCACCTATCGCCATCCCCTCAACCGTGGGGAACGAGGCAAACGTAGGTAGCCTCTAGCCTAGACACCACGTTTACGCTATCGACTACTACTCTAGCACACTAGTAAGGGTTATCCGTCTTTATCTAGGCCCTTCTACTAGAGCATCCACCATGGGGACGGTCGATGAACCCACAAATAAATAAAGATAAAGCTTAACTAAACAAGAGACTTTATACCATAAGAATCACAAACACTCACTTAGCGGGAGAACCCGTTGAAGTAAAGATGCTCATCAAGGTATAAGTTGGGGAGACACCGACAAGTCCGGTGGTTCCCCGAGCTCTCCCTCACATCTCTCCCTTACAACTCTAGCTAGCTACTAGGGCTTTAGCCCTTTGGAGTGATGCTCTAACTCAAGTGTGGTGTGCTCTTCTTCCTTGATGCGTTGTTGTGAATGAGAGGGAGTGAGGGGATATTTATAGGTTGAGAGGAGGCAGTGGCGGACCTAGGATTTTACCATAGGGTATGCCGCGCAAAAAAAAAACTTACACATTTTGGAAAAACCATATTTGAATTCGGTAAAACCACATGCATTAAATAACATGATAAGCCTTAAATTCGAAGATTAGTAAGCTGGAAACGACGATAAATAGCTTAAATAATGAAATACAAATAGTTTAGTGACCAAAACAAACCTTCCATTGTTTCATAAAAGTGATTAAATATTTAGGAACACATTATATGTTTATGTCGAATATGAGATCACAATAGCCCAATTCTTCAAAAAATGTTACTATCTATGATATTAGAGGAGCCGGTTTACTTTAGTGACCAAAACAAAACTTAAATTGTTTTATAAAAAAATATTTGCTTTTGTTGTTTAGTTTAGTTACCAAAACACAACTTCTATATTAGCATGTGTGACCCGTCTATATGTTTTCTAGATGCATGTTATATTGCAAGTGGGGTCCACATTTTTATGTAATCTAAATTGGAAAAGGTCATGTAACCACCCTCTTTAGCGCACATCATGAACCGTTGAGAAGTACCATAGTTAATTTGCATAGAATAAAAAACATTGGTAGAAACAAAAGATAACTATAGCACAAGTGACATAGTCAATTTGTAGTGGATAAAAAAATTAGAACTATTAAAATTTTGTATAGAAAAAAATAGCAGTAGGAAAATAAAATATATAGCACAAGTGCCATAGTTAATTTGTGGAGGATAAAAATATAGAAAAATTAAAATTAAGTTGTAGCTCGGTAGTATACACACACGACTTAGAAAGCAAGAAATAACTGTAAATCAACTGAGAAAATAGAAAAATAAAAATTAATAAAGAGAGAATAATAATTGTAGATCATGAATGACTGAGAAAACAAGAAAACTAAAATTAAAATAGTACACAGGAGTCGACCTAGCAACCTTTTGGTTTGGACCCAAAGTGCACACCAGCTAGACTACAAGCTTGTTTGTCTTAAAGTGAATGAAACTATTATATATAAGCATGTTGATTTATATAGTATAAAATAGACATAGTCTCCACTTGGCATAACCTGTGGATCCGCCCCTGAGAGGAGGAATGGGGGCCACTCAATGTGCCATGTCAGCGATCTATGTGCCTCTCCACTATAGCCCTTGGATCAACCCATCATAGGATGGATGGTGGAGATGGAGTGAGTTGTGCTTCCTTGCATGCCTTCCTATCTTGAGCAAACCGCCATCTTCTAGACAAATCTTTCGTGAATACCCTTGCAACCGACGTTGGTGAGGCGGTGGGAACCAACAGACCAAAGTTTAGGCTGAACAGAGCCTATAGGGGGTTGGGCGCCCCCATGGGTCGGTCATTCCCTGGAGACGTCGTCCTAGCCCAAGTTTTGTCTAGTGGGCCTCTCGGGATGTGTAGGCCATGCCTATAAAGTTTCATGCCATTTGGAGATCGTTTGGTTTGTGTTTGGGCCCTTTTTCTCCATATGCTTGGCCCTAATTTGGCCTGGTAGTAGGCCTTCCCCCCTTGGGCACTATTGCTTTGTGCAATATGGTGTCACACTTTGTTTCTTTGCGCATTTTGAATGTGTTTTCCAAGTATTCCATAAATTTCCTCGTGCAAATGGTCAAACACCAAAACTTGTGGAGATTGTTAGTTCTAAAGCCCTATTTCTAAGTTTAGTACCTATATGCTAGGATTTCATGCAAGTGTTTGCGGTTAAATATGTGAGTTAAGTACCGCCAACATGAATGAAAGGAAAAGTATGAATATATATATGATTATATATATCAACACAATGGTAATAAATAAATTGTGTATATTTTTACGTACTTCGAGGACCTCTTCACTTGTTCTCCTTGAGTACTCCATGAGGAACTCGCAGATGTAGTATCCACATAAGCTGTTCCCCGATCCCTGCTGTAGACACCACTTTGCGAGAAAAAGATTCATCATCAACCAATGAAGCATGGCAATATTGAATTAAACTAAATAAATATGCGTGACCTAGCTATTACTTACTGGGTGTTGGACTACATTTAGAGGTAGTTTCCATTGACCATAATGGTGTTTCTCGGTGAACCTTTTCCAAGCACGGCCCGACAAAATAAATAAATGGAGTCATATCAATAAAATGGCATAAGAGAGTATACAGTGTGCTAGACCGAAATTACCACAGGAGAATATCTATTATTTCTTGGTAATCTTCTCGGGGTTTTGTCGCTGAGTCAAAGATCTTTACAATACTCCTAGGCATATCGATGACTAGCAGTATCCAGTGATAGCTACATGTTTATATGCAGGCATAACTCATTAACTAAAGTCAACATGGAGTAAGCAAAATAAAATGGGTACAAGACATTAACACTCACTTGAAGTTGTAAGGGAAGAGTATCTATGTCTTGTCATGTTGGTTATCTAAGAACATAAATAGATTATTCTCCACTTGAGGTCACCATCAATCATATGAAGTAACCATGTCCTTGAATGTGCGATTCGGATCCATGAAACCAACATCAGTTAACCCTTTTTTCTTTAGTTTCAGCATCTCATATCTGCATTTATATAGTACAAAAGAATGTATATAGTGTGAGGATAACTATATATAGACAATGAACTAACAAACATGCAAGTTACTTCAATTATAGAAAGAATCACTTACAAACACCAGTAGTTGAGGAGAGATTTGTCGAGAGAGTCCCGGTTTAATAGTTGGTGTAATTCATTGAACTCAATATGTAAAATGTCATAGCCATTGAAGTAATGCTCTGGTCTAATTCTGACAATAAGCCATGCCTCTTCGTTGTCACAGGCTCTTAAGTACCACTTGTTTAACAAGAACATTTGCATACCTAGTGATGATAAGGACTTAGGGTTGACAAGACTCCTGCAATACTCATAGGTCCGGTAAATATCAAAGTTGGCTGTTGGTATCGATCGTCCCCCAATGAGTTGTTGAGGTGTGAGACCTATTGTGTCCATGAAGTCTTGGAGTGCCTCCCTATCAATTGGACTGCCTTGTGCATTTGTACAATCATCCTAAACAATTGCTGCCCGAGTTGTGCAACATCTTTCCCTCTCTTCGCTTTCAGCGACGCCTTATATTACTTGTTAAGAGAGCATTCATAGTCCGATAATGGTGGGGGCTTACGTGCCTCACGCCGCTTTTTCTCCACTTTAATGACTTTTTTCCTTAGTTCTTGTCAAGCTATGTAGTGCGGCTTTGGTAGGTTTTTCTGAAGTTCCAACCTCCTTGCTCTTGATTCTTCTAAACTTTTCCACCAGTTATTCAAAATCTTTTTGTGATGCTGCTTTTGATTCCTCTTCAGACTTCTCATAAGGCAGCTTCTTTGGAGGGGGCTTTGTTTTACAACGGCTAGCTTTCTTCTTCACTGTGGACTTCACCGGGGGCGAGGGCCTCTTCTGGCTCTACGGCGCGGGAGGTGGAGGAGGGGGAGACCGTCTTGGAGGAGATGAAGATGGAGATGCAGCTATGCCATGGAATGCATCATCATCCTCTAGAGCATCATCATCATCTAGAGCACTTTGATGATCATCATGGGATGGAAGAACTAGACTCAGGTTGGGAGACATGTGAGTACAAAAATGATTGGGAGTAAATGGTTATTATGCGAGAAGCCAATAATTGAGATTGATTAATTATTGAAAAACTATTTCATTCACTTTCATCCGCACCTATCAGGCAGAAGTTGAGGAGGAGGTGATAGTACCCTAGCCGCCGCATCAGGAATAATGATGTAGCACTTGCGCCATAAAATGAATGAATGCTCTACTTGTCCTAGGGTCTTCTCCCCATCACCTCCAGGAAAGTCAAGAGGCACTTCCCTATAGTCCTTGATAACTCTATCTACCGAGATGCTATAATAGCTAGGTGGAATTGGATTCCCATGGCTTCTTGGTGTCTTATCAGGGACCATAGGAGAAATAATATCGTGCGCCACCAGGACTATGGCACCAGTATTCCCTAGGGGAATGTGCAGCTCACATGGCGTCAAAGGCACAGTGATGTCATCCATGGGGAAGTGCTGCAATGCGTCATATTGATTTGGGAGCTCAGTGGAAGCGCAACTACTTCTTAGCTAAGGGGGCTAACATTGACTCCATGCTCTGATGTTGACTGCCTTTGGCTCAACTATAGTGCCACTTGCTGTTTGATTTCCTCTTGCATTCTCATGTCCATGTTTAGTTCTTGCTCCCGCGATTGAAGCACCGCCTCCTCTAACCTATGGATCCACTCTGCCTCCTCATCCTTCCTTCTCTGGTGGCTTCTATAGGTAGCGGCGTCCTCAGGGAAGCCATGCCACCATGAAATTAACCCTTTGCCTCGCATTCGCCTAGGGTGCTCAGGAGTCTAGAGGGCGTACATTAGCTCATCCTTCTCTTAGTTGGGCACAAAGGCACCACTGACAGAAGCATTTACAATATCGAAAAGTCTTTGTTCTACTATTTCGATTTCCCCACCAACAACTGGCTCCCTGATCTCTAGGTCCAGTGATCCCCCATGCGCGAAAAACCAATTCTTGGAGCGTTCGGGCTATTCGATTGAAAATGGATGGATCCCTTTGGCTAGCAGGTATGCTTCCATTCTTTGGCACTTTGGAATGGCACTCCTATAGCCACATGATCCTGTTTTATGATGGTATACCTTCTGTCATGCATTCTGTTGGTTCCTACTCACCTGTTCCTCACCCTCTTCCGAGGTCTTGTACCTCACAAATTTAGGCCAGTCGTCCCTCAATTTTTTGTATGGGCTATTTTCACTGAATTCTGGAGTCAGATTCTTCTTGACAAATTCATTGTACAACTTCTTTTTCTAGGTCTAGAATTGTGTGGCCATCTTCTTGAGAGCCCAACTTTTAACTAGTTTTTTTAAATCTTCACCTACTGGTAGATTAAAATATGCAGTGAGTGAATCCCAAAGAAGGTCCTTGTCTCGCTTAGAGACAAAATTGATCGGAGGATGATCCTTCTTCTTTTTCCATTCAAGGATGCTGATCGGGACCCTATCCTTAACAAGAACCCCACAGTGGTTTGCAAACTTCTTTGCATTGTTTTTTGGCAGGAGCAGTTTGCCGGTAGTAGGATTGACTTCTATGATTATGTAGTGGCCCTCCAACGGTTTTGTCGGGCCTCGTACACTTTTACTACTTTTTGTCGATGTCATCGATCTAGAGGGCTACGTACATAGAAACACAAAGATTCAGTAATACATGTATATATATATACGAATTATTGGAAGTATGTTTAATTTCATATATATAAGAGATGCAAGATTAGTAACAAATATACCTCGCCAGCATTTTCTTGCACAAGATTTTCTTGCACAAGTTCTTGCTCATCTTTAAAATTCAGTAAGTATTGAGATCCGTCATCGAACTCTGGGTTGGCTTGATTCTGGTTGGGGCCATAATGAGTGTCGGCATTGTCTAGTCATAGTCGTCTTGTGGCTCGGCCATCTTGATTACCATAACTATATATAAATGAAAACCATACACTAGTCATGCATATGCAAATGTAGCGAGTTAGTGGTTTAAACTTAAATAACTATATATAGACTTTAGGGGTTATTATTTATGCCAAGCTCAATCTGGTTAGGGTTTGTGCCTTGGTTAGGGTTTGCATCTTGGTTAGGGTTTATAGCGGATTCATGTCACACTAATTATGAAGATTCAAATTCAAATATATATAACTACAGAACTCAGGGTTATTATTTACGCCTTCATTAGGGTTTGGAGCAGAGCTCGGGATATTAGGATATATATCAACATTGGTGTATATAAATATATGAAAATTCATGTCACACTAATGTTAATATATCAAAATTCAGATATCTATATATATACCAAAAAATTCATAGCACTAATAAAATCAATCCTTTTAACTATGAAGATTTAAATATATTTCTTCAATATTATTTTCTACGACTATATTGTTTAATTTTCTACAATTTTTCTATATATATTATAGTACACTATAATATTTCTATCTATTTTTCTATGCTGAAAAAATAATATGCACATCACACACACACTCACTCACTCACTCTCATCATACACACAGTTTACTGATCATCACTCACACATATGTACAATATGATCATCATTATATCAAACACATATATACACTATATACTCACCCACTCCAGCGAGGATGAGGAAGGAGAGGATGCTGGAGTATGGCGTGTGTGGACGACGGTGGCGAGGCCGGCGGGGTGACGAGAGACGCGAGGCCGGCGCGGGGTGACGTGAGGCGGTGCTAGATCGTTGGAGAGATGATGCATACAAAGACGACGTGCTCCAGTGAGGGGGACAATGAGCACGCGGTGAGGCGCGCATGCGCGTGGAGCCAGGGATGAAGAGCGTGCTCATGACAAGGCGGTGATGGAGGTGATGACGAGGACAAGGCGCTCCGGTGAGGACGAGGGACGAGTGGCGAGGCGCGGGCATGGGCCTCTGGCTGGCAGGAGATATGAGGCGTGCCCATGCACGTGGAGCCAGGGATGAAGCGCGCGCATGACAATGTGGTGCTGGAGATAGGCGCGTGGAGCCAGCGATGACGAGGATGAGGATCGACGATGGTGGTGAGCACGACGACGACGATAATGGCGGATCTAGATCAGATCTGAGCAAGGACAAGGATGATGGTGGCAGATCTGGATCTGGGCACCATGCACAGATGAGAGAGGCACGAGCTGGGCCACTACAAAGACAGCGAGAGAGGTGTGCACGCATGGAGGCGGTGCTGGAGGCGATGAGGAGCAGCGATAGCGTGGTGGCTCTCAGGCGAAGAACAAGATGATGGAGGGGGAGAAGAGAGGAGGCGTTATATAGGGGGGGACCTTTAGTCCCGTGTGAAGCCAGGGCCCGAGACTAAAGGTCCTTTAGTCCCGAGTGATGGTTAGAACTGGGACTAAAGGTCTGACCTTTAGTCCTGGGTGTAAAATATGCAGAGAGTTGTTCATTGCCTAGTAAATAAAATATTAGCCAAAAAATTACAAAAAAAATCCTAGACTTGGTTTTGCATTATTGTACACAAGAAAAATCTGTAACCTAAACTCTTGTTTTATTGTATAAATATTTAGCATAGTCTAAATAATAATAATAATTTCCACCATGCAAAAATGTACTCCTTAATTAAAATCATTAAAACTATTGCTTTTTGATAGAAAATTAGTTTTCACAACTTATTAATGTTGATCATTTGGTTTTTCATCACACATTCTTCACAGGAAATCCACCATCAAGCAAAAAATTCATTTAAACCGTAGAAAATATGAAAAAACGACAGAAAAATCTAAAGTCACGATTATTACATAATAAGTCTAATACATCACCATATCAAGCGGGAATAGCAATGAACTTCTTCTTGACGTATGTCCCTTGGTTATGATCGCGTCGTAACCACGGAGTGTCCTCATTATTTAGCATGATGCTTGGGACACTATTTACTGTGAAGGGCAGAATACCATCATTCTTTTCTTAATCTTCTGACATGTCAGACCTGTCCTCGATGCCCATCATGTTTCTTTTTTCTAAAAGAACTATGTGGCGCTTTGGCTCATTGTCTGAGTCGTTGTCGTTGTTTTTCCCTTTCTTTGGTTTGGTAGACATGTCCTTCACATAGAACACCTAATTCACAACCTTGGCTAAGAGAAATGGTTCGTCTCTGTACCCAAGATTATTGAGGTCCACGGTTGTCATTCTGTACTGATGATCCACTGTTATCCCACCTTCGGTCACCTTTACCCAATGGCACCGAACAAAGGGACCTTAAAATAAGGTCCATTGGCTAGTTCTCATATCTCCTCTATGTGGCCCTAACATGTTTCCTTATTCCCATTTGGGTCTATGGCATATATGCGGACACCACTGTTTTGGTTGGTGCTCCTTTTATCTTGGGCTATCATGTAAAATGTATTGCCATTTATCTCATACCCTTTGAATGTTAGGATATGCCAAGATGGTTCCCTAGACAACAAGTATAGTTGCTCATCCAGACTCTCATCACCCTGACATCGTTTTCGCAACCAACCGCCGAAAGTTTCCATGTGCCGACATGTAATCCATGCTTCAGTCCTCGGATTGTACAATGTCCTTGTGTACCTCGATGTACGGATCCACCAAGGAGGAGTTTTGTAGGACTGTGTAGTGTGCTTTATGGAAATAAACGTCCTCCTTGCCAATATGTGGTTTCTTCCCTAGTGTTCCCTTTCCACTTAGTCTCCCCTCATGCCGTGATTTAGGAACACCAATCAGGTCGAGGTCAGGAATAAAATCAACATAGAACTCAATGACCTCCTCTGTTCCATAGCCCTTGGTGATTCTTCCTTCTAGCCGAGCATGGTTGTGAACATATTTCTTCAGGACTCCCATTAACCTCTCAAAGGGGAACATGTTGTGTAGGAACAAAGGACCGAGAATACTAATCTCTTTGATCAAGTGAACTAGGAGGGCATCATAATATTAAAGAAGGATGGCGGGAACACCAACTCAAAGCTAACAAGACATTGGACCATGTCATTATGTAGCTTTGCTAGATGTGCTAGATTGATTGCCTTCTAAGAAATTGCATTGAGGAATGCACATAGTTTCATGGTGGCTAATCGTACATTTAGAGGTAGAATCCCTCTCAACGCAACCGGAAGCAATTACGTCATAAGCACATGGTAGTCATGAGACTTTAAGTTTAGGAATTTCTTCTCTACCACATTTATTGTCCCCTTTACAATTGAGGAGAAGCTAGATGAGACCTTGATGTTGTTTAGGCATTCAAACATGCTTTTCTTCTCTTCTTTGCTAAGAGTGTAGCTGGCAGGACTTAAGTACTGGCGTCCATCATCTACCTTCTCTAGATGTAGGTTATCTCATTCTTTCATACACTACAGGTCTTGTCTTGCTTCTAGTGTGTCCTTAGCCTTCCCATACACACCCATGAAGCCTCATAGGTTCACACAAAGATTCTTCATTAGGTGCATCACGTTGATCGCGCTGTGGACCTTTAAGACTTGCCAGTAGGGTAGCTCCCAAAATATGGACTTCTTCCATATGGGTGCATGTTCATTAGCATCATTTGGAATAGGTTGGCTGCCAAGTCCCTTCCCAAAGACTACTTGTACATCCTTAACCATATTGAATACATCCTCACCACTATGGCTGTCAGGCTTTGTTCGACGCTCTACCTTACCTTTAAAATGGTTGCCTCACTTTCATAGGGCGTGATTCAATGGAAGAAATCGATGATGGCCCATGTACATGACCGTTCGACATTTTTTCAAAAATATACCTTCCATTCATGAAAACAGTGCGTGCATGCATTATATCCCTTGTTTGACTATCCTGAAAGATTAATAAGAGTAGGCCAATCATTGATTGTTATGAACAACAATGCTCGTAGGTCAAAGTGTTCCTACTTGTACTCATCCCACACACATACGCCTGGGCTGCTCCACAAAAGTAGAAGTTCCTCAACTGATGGCCTAAGGTACACATCAATGTCATTTCAGGTTGCTTTGGGCCTTGGATAAGCATGGGCATCATAATGAACTTTCGCTTCATGCACAACCATGGAGGAAGGTTGTAGATACATAGAGTATTAGGCCAAGTGCTATGACTGCTGCTCTGCTCCCTGAAAGGATTCATGCCGTCCAAACTTAAAGCAAACCTTAAGTTTCTTGTGTCATCTGCAAACTTCGGGAATTCTCTATCGATTGCTCTCCACTAGGACCCATCAGTGGGGTGTCTCAACATATCGTCTACCTTACAGTCTTCTTTGTGCTATTGCAGCAACTTTGCATGCTCTTTGTTTCTGAATAAACATTTCAAGCGTGGTATTATAGGAGCATACCACATCACCTTGGCAGGGATTCTCTTCCTAGTATGTTCACTGTTGCCCTCAACATTATCAGGGTCATCTCGCCTGATCGTATACTAGGCATGCATCCAAATTCTTGTTCTCACCGTGGTAGAGGATGCAGTCATTAGGACATGTACGTATCTTCTAGATTTCTAATCCCAGAGGGCAGACAACCTATTTTGCTGTGTATGTAGTGGTGGGCAATTCATTTGCCTTTAGAAGCATCTTCTTTGCGATAGTTAGTAACTCCCCAAATCCCTTATCAGATACACCATTCTTTGCCTTCCATTGCAGCAATTCAAGTGTGGCATCCAACTTTTTTTTGCCCCTCTTCGCAAGTCAGGTATAGCGATTTCTTGTGATCCTCTAGCATGCGCTCGAACTTGATCTTCTCCTTTTCACTTTCGTGTTCTCTCTGTGCATCACGGATGGCCTGACCAAGATCATCAGCGGGTTCATCTTCTACCACTACCTCTTCTTTAGCCACTACCTCTTTTTTAGCTTCCCCATTGCAGTATCATCAAAGGCACTGTATTTAGGAAACCCATGAATAATAATGTTGTCATCATTCCCTTCTTCTTCATCTTCTTCCATTATAACACCTCTTTGCAGTATCATCCATGCTTAGTCCAAATATAATTTGGCATGAATCCTGACGTAAACAGGTGTTCGTGAAGTTTCCTTGAGCAAGAATAACCCTTCTCATTCATACATACAACACATGGGCAGCACATGAAACCATTCTGCATTTTTGCCTTGGCCACATTTATGAATTCATGCATGCCCCTAAAGAACTCTGGGGAGCGGCGGTCCGCGTTGTACATCCATTGCCGGTTCATTTGCATTACATGACGTACACCACATCAAAAACTTGTAATAACCCATATTATACAACATGCATGATTAGTAGTTAATTAAAAGATCCAAAATATCCATCAATCAACATGATTAATTAATATCCTATACCACACAGCTATTTCACGTACTCTCAAACATTAATTTATTAAGCCTTAATACAATGTAGACAATCCCAAATAGCACTAAACAAACTAAAGCTACAATGCACTTTAGCAGAATAAGGATTTTGTGACCAATTCCATCTAAAACAAACAGATCATTCTTCTGCTGGTTCATTGCCTCATCATACAAATGTGCACTCTCATCAGTCACCTCAGTTGCATTTACAAGAGTTTTTTGGACGTGCTCAACATACTCTTCCTCCCAGTACCAACCGTCACACGATCCAGTGCCATCCCACTAAAATTACAACAACAAATCAAGAACTTTAATCAAAATCATCAAAAAAATGGCTACAAACCATAACAAAACATGACAAAAAAATAACTCACTTCGCAATCCAGACACGTGTAGAAGATGGACCCTTGGTTGGGACCCTTCTTCTTCACCTTGTATTCCTTCACAGTCTTCTTCCCACACTTGCCGCACGCAATGAGAGGGAGGTCTATCCTCAATCGTTTAGGGACCCCATGCGAGGTCGAGGACCCAGAAGCAGTCGCCATCTATGACTCTCTATACTCATTTTCATCAACTACTATAAATTTCTCATTTTGTGAACCATGAAATTAAATGAGCTATATACTAAAAAAACCCTTATATTTCTCTATTTGTAAACCATGAAATGAGGTGCAATGAAAGGTTCATACTAGTTTTGATGAGCTACTATAAGATTCCTTCATCTACATATGCAAACTATCAAGTGAATTTGAGCTCAAATGGCATATGAATAAAAAATATCCACCATTATTCCCAATCTATAAAACCAAAAATTTCTCTATTTCTAGATCATGAAATGAGGCAATGCAAGGTGCATACTAGTTTTGAGGAACTACTATAAGCTTCCTTCATCTTCATATTCAAACTATCAAGTGATTTTGAGCTCAAATGGTATATAAATAAAAAAACTACCATCATTCCCAATCTAAAAAACCACAAATTTCTCTATTTCTAGACCACAAAATGAGCCATGCTAGTGATGAAACATGAGAGGATGAAGTTGGAAACCTTTAGAACCGAAGAATGGATGGAGGAATGAAGTCTTCACTAATCCCACAAGTATGAACTCCTTCCACGAGCAAGAATAGAGAGCAGGCAGAGAGCTTGAAATGGCTCGGGCTGAGGGAGGAAGAAGGAGAAAGTATATAGCCCGGGACATGTAGTCTAGTTTGTGGTGTAAACCTGGACTACAGGTAGAATTGTAGTCCCGGTTGGAGCCATGAACCGGGATTAAAGGTTTAGTCATAGCTTGTGGCTCCAATCGGGACTGGAGGGTGACCTTTAGTCCCGATTTGAGCCATGAACCGAGACTAAAGGTCCCCTCTTGCTCCCCTCCTGCAAAAGCTGCGGCTCTAGCCATTGGGTAGGGGACTTTAGTCCCGGTTGGTAGCACCAACCGGGACTAACCCTTTCTTTAGTCCCGAGCCCTAAAATGGCCGTCGGGACTAAAGCCTAGAACCAAAAGTCTGTTCTCTACTTGTGGAGGCTATATATACCTCTTTGGCCGCCCAACGGCCAAATGAATTGGCGTGTAGAGCTCAAGGAAGACTTGTGTGAGTTAAGACTCATCTCTAGTTGTTATAGCCACCAAAGTGCTTACTCATATGCTTGGTGATTAGCGTAGATGCTTTTGCGAAGCGCTTAGGTTAGTTAGACGACCACTTTAGCACTTGCGCTAGGTTTAGGCCTAGTGTTTAGTGAGGTTTACATACCTCTTACCACTCGGTGCTTGTGCACACCATTGTTGTACACCAAAGAGGCTTGTAGTCTTGCGAGACCGCACCAATAGTGTTTTACGATAGTTCATAGGATGGAAACCTTATTTGTGTGCTTTACATTCCTAGCTTAGTTGATACGATGGTTGATAGGATCAAAACCTAGGTTGCATAACTCTTTTGTTGAAGACATAGCAACACACCTAGTAAAACCTTAGTTGCACATCTAGATAGATTATTTCATGCATAAACTTTGACTAGTTGGAAATTAGAGGCAACATTTTTAGAAATAGTTCCTAAGTTGTCTAATTTGTCTTTCCCCTCTTAGGCATCGTGGTCCCTTAAACTACTATAGTCACAGCTTCAATAGATTACCAAAACAATTTCTAAAGGCAGGCAACTAGTCCGCCTCTTCTTCCATGCCTGTGTAAATCAAGATTTACTGACTACAAAGACGAGTATATGTATACCTCCATTGATAAATTAAAAAACAAAAAATGGCGAGCCCATCCACAAGGCCCACAAATGAGATCCTAACATATGGGTATGTTAAGCCTCGGGATTAATGATTCTCGACCGAACAGACCCCCCAACGGACCACTCAAGTATCGCCCGGGTGCTCAGGGGCTATACCCATCGGGTACGCTCGCGCGCACCCTTAGACCAAGAAACCCGGCCGGGCATGAGCATGCCGTGGCCTCTGCTCAAGGCTCGGGGGCTCGCCCGAGCCTCATGCTCCGGATCAACGAGAAGCCTGAGCTCGATCCTTGGCCCTTGCCCAGCCTACGACGCCAGCCAAAGTCCCAGGCACAAGAAGACATGCCCTGAGCCATTGAGACTCAGGGGCTCCCTGAACCTTGGGCATAGCTTTGTCGGCCGCTCCCCTGACAGGGTCACACACGAGGCGTGACACAAGAAGACAAGCTCCTCCTCAGCCTCTAGGGGCTCCGGGGAGTCTAGGCCCTCACATAAGCCCCTTGAGGCGACCTCCCTCGCCACCAAGAAGACTCTAGAAGGAACGCTTGGAGGAGGCCAGTCCAAGCCGACATAGCCCGAGACTCAGCATGTCAGAACAGGACAGCCGGACAACGCCCAGGGCTTCTTTGGCTCCACGACATCTCCACGGTCCACAGAGCGCCGCTGCAAGACCCTCCTGGACTCCGGCGCATGTAGACCATAGGCTCAACCCTTGAAACCTCCATGTACCTAACCTATCTCGATATATAAGGGGTACGGTAAGATCCTAGAGGGGAGAGGATGATCCTAGACAAATGATTGCATTCCTCATAGATCCGTTGCTGCTCAGCACCAAGAGCAGGGCAACCTAGAGAGGGGCATCGAGAGCTCCTCCACCACCACCACACCCATCGTCTTCCTCCTCTCTGACGAGTGGAAGGCTCCACCGGTGGTGAGGCGACCTCAGGATTAGCATCAAGCTAACCCCTACCAAATCTCTCTATACCTCCTATAGACTCTGTTGTAACCCCGAGATTTTGGGTGCTCTTGAGTATAAGGATCATCAGCTACTAGACATAAGGCATCGATCAGCCCGAACCAGGATAAACCGTTGCATTTGCTCTATGATTCTTGTGATCTTGAGTCCACCCGAGCCACCAGAGACACGTACTCTGACACCGACTAGAACAACAATGCTTGCCGCAGTTCCATCCCTATGACAGCGGGTGCACCAGGTAGGGGCAGTGTCAAGTGCGATTCAGGCTCTATGGTGGGCAGAGACACCCTCGTCATCGCCGGAGCGAGCGGCACCACCCTAGACGGCGGTGTCCGCTTCCCTGGTGAGTTTTTCATCATAGCCAGTGCCTTCGCTCTAGGCTACGTCCTTAACATTGGGAGCCTAGCCTACGTTGCCAACTGCTATGGTGAGCTTCGTTCGCTCATTGGGGCAGCACCGGCGGGCAACGAGCTCCCAGCGCCGCCCCCTTCATCGGGCCTCCTGGGAGGAGATCTTGAGTTCCTAGCCAAGCAGATCCGACGTGGTCTATGTCCGCACCCCACCGTGTCAGATCGCCACTAGATGTTCTACATGCTGGCCAATTGAAAGATCCTTGTGTGGTTTTGGTAATTGAGTGATAACCCTAGGTGGACTAATTGTGTTTATGTGAGATACGCAGGTGATTAGTCCACAAGTACATGTGTGTGAGCAACATATGCCGTGAAGGTGAAAATGGTTTGGAGATGTTGCAAAGCTCACACATGTGATGACAAAGGAGCTTATTGCACATGAGACATGACATTGAGTCATATGATCAAGGTGGAGAAGATCAAGACAAGACTTGGCTTGATGGACCGGTTGCAAGCGTGAAGGGTAAGTCGGAGGCTTTGGAGCGATGGACCGCGTGGTGGTGAAGCTTGAGCAAGACTTGGCGCCGATGGACGAAGGCAACAGTGAAAAGCAAGTGAAGTCAAGATCAATGAACCAATATGATCACGTGATGATATGAAGTGGATCATATCATTGTTGATCATGTTGGGGCATGTGTTGCATCGACATTGGAGGAGATGGAATGAAATGCGCAAGGCAAAGGTATAACCTTGGGTATTTCATTTCATCGGTAATAGGTGTGTAGAGAAGTTGATGACCGGGTTTAGGATAGATGGCCGTACTATCAAGAGGGGCAAACTTGTTTGCATATCGGTCATCTAGTGCCACTTGAGTGATCTAACTTTGCATCATTGCTAGGATCGAGTGGCGTGGTAAGTTGAGTGGCTAATCCTTTGGAAAATGATTGTGAAAAGCTAACACACATACACATGGTGGTGTACACTTGGTGGTGTTGGCACATTTGCAAAGGAGAAGAAGTTAGAGTTGTTGTGAATCAACTTAGAGAAGAGAAAAAGGTTTTTCGGTGTACTCCGAACTATAGGATGGTCCTTGGATTGGAATACTGCTTTGATCCACTATGATTTGGATCAAGTATGCATGTGGGATGTGTAGCCCTCTAAGTAAGCTTTCCAAAATGTCCAAGATCATCGAAATCGGAGTTCGGAGCTAAGAGTTATAGCCGTTTTAGCGCTGAAAGGTCTGTGACCGGATGCTGCGCGAAAAACGACCGGACGCTGGGTTCCAGCGTCTGGTCAGCACCTGCATGTCCGGTCCTAGCGTCCGGTCAGTGCTTTTAGCGTGTCCAGAAGCGACCGGACTCTGGGAGAGTCCGGTCAGTGATGACCGGACGCGTCCGGTCGCTGAAAAACGTCGCTGGAACCTCTCTGTAAGTGACTGGACGCTGGGTTTCAGCGTCTGGTCGTTATGACCTGTGCGTCCGGTCATCCCGAATCTTGCCCAGTGAAGGGGTAACGGCTAGTTTAGCCCATGGGGCTATAAATAGAAATGGTGGCCGGCCTTGGGCTGCTTGCTGAGCACCCTCACGCCTATGTGGCTTGTGTAGGAGTGCTTGGATGCCCTCTAACTCACTTGTGCTTGCAAGAGTGCAAATCGATTGCGAGTGAGTGTGATTCTAGTGCGTTGCATTGTGAGATTGCATCGAGTGGCACTAGGTGATCGAGTTGCAAGCCGGTGGTGCTTGTTACTCTTGGAGGTTGCCACCTCCTAGACGGCTTGGTGGTGGTCTCCATCGAAGCCCGCAAGAAACTTGTACGGTGCTCCGGAGAAGAGCTTTGTGAGGGGCAATGTGCTCGCCTCGCGGGAGCCGCGAAGAGCAATTCTAGTTGAGCATGTCATTGAGCTACCCTCACTTTCGGGGTAGGTTCTTGCTGTGCCCGATGTGTGGGTTTGGCGGGTGATGCTAATTAGCCGCCGAACCTCCAAGTGAGCGGTCGACACAACGGGGACGTAGCATGTTGGCAAGCACGTGAACCTCAGGAGAAAATCACCGTGTCAACCTTGTTCTTCCCGTTGGTTTGCAATCCCCTTACACAAGCTTGTGATTACTTTTCCATACATTGTGTTTGTGTAGTTGCTCTTGTAATTAGTTAGTTTGTGTAGCTCACTAGTTACCTTCTTGCTTGTGTAGCATAGAAGTAGCTCCCTTGTGTGGCTAATTTGGTTTGTGTAACCTTGTTAGTCACTTTGCTTAGTTTGTGTAGCTAAGTATTTGCGCTCTCTAATTTGGCATTAGTTGCCTTGTTATTAAGCATTGCTAGTGAGCTTAGTTGGCTTTGTGCTTTTACTTATTAGCATGTGTAGGAGCTTTCTCATTGCATGAAATACTAGTGGCATAGGTTTGTGTGACCTTGCTCCTAGAATTGGTTAGGTGAGCTCACTACTAACTTCCAACCCTTATGCCACGCTTTTTTTGTCACAACAACAAGATTTTGTTGCAACAGGGGTGTTATCGCAACCATTTGCACTTTCGGTTGCGGTAGATAGGATTTTTGCCACGCAAATCATTTCATGGCCCTAAGTACGGAGATCGTTGCGAAAAGTAAGTGTTATAGCAACCAATTGTAGAACGGTTGCAATAAGTAATCTCTGTTGCCACGATTTGATTTGCGTTGCGGATAGTTTTATTGCCGTTGCAATACTTAGATGATATTGCAACTCTTTACTTGATGGTTGCGATAGCACGTCTATGTTGCAACGAATATATTTCGTTGTATGTAATAGTCACTTGCGTTGCAATAAGGTTGTACATATAGCAACGAATAAATAAATAAATCATTGCAATAGCTAAACTTGTAGTGCAATAGTCATTAGGTCCGGTTTGGAAGACCACCACTGTAAACTGAGATCGAGAGTAGCAGATCCACGGTGGAGCAAATACAATGAAGAAGTCCACGTGCTATCTTGTATATGCTAGAAAAAAAAACTATAAGCTAATGAAGGTTGTTACTTGTGCAAGCTAGAAAACACTATTTAAAAAAGCAAAAGTACACAAGCATATACAGGAAAGCTATCTCACGGACTTGAAAAAAAAAATCTTCAAAGATTTTAAAAACTACAAAACCAACATGCCAAAAATCTTAGTCCCAAACATGTATTTATCACGCCAGTAATAAATCATATTACAATAACTTCAAAGCAAAACCAGACTTTTTTACGTAACAAATTGAGTGCTTGACATGGCCACAATTCCCCACCTTGGAAGTGGAGAACTCAATCAATTCCCTAAAACAAAGAGCATGCCAAATAATTAGAAGACAGTAAATTTTATCTCGTTCATCATGTATATATGTATTGAGGCACATGCGATAGGTAGCACACTGGTACCCAAAGATTGCAAAACATAAAATACATATGACTCTTATATTTGCTACAGCTCTAGCCTTTCTACATGACATATTCTAGAGACAAAATAATTGCACATAAATAATCTGCAGAATGCTAAGAGACTGTAGGACTAGAAAAGCATAATCTCAAACAATTAAATTGGACGAAGAAGTCTAAGCGCACAAAAAAAATGTTCTACTTTCAATTGCAATTCACAAAAGATGAGTTGCATAAATTCACATCACTCCAAGACTCTGTAAAACTACAAAAGGTAGCACCCACCTTAGCAGCAGATTGGAAGTCCCTTGTTGTCATGTCCAAAGCAAGTGCATAACCTGAGAAATTCAACCATGCATGCAGTTATCTCACATTGACTTCCCTGCTGCTGAAAAGGCCACAAACCGTTTTATTGACTCATAATATGCATCTCCAACGTACTAATAGTCATCTTCCTCATCGTCTGAAGTACTTGTATGCTGTCCAGTCATGGGCAAACCTACACTGATGAACAAGAAGTTCAATTCATGTTTTAATTACCTAACAGGAGTACTACATTCATGCAAGAGCCAAAAGTAATATCTATATATTGAACTAGAAAGTAGCAACATTTCAGAAATCAATCTCCAAGAAATGTAAGTATTGGACATGTCCTAGAAATTGCAACGGCAGCAACAAGGTAGTAATAAAATCCTACTGAAAGCAGGCAATCCAACCAATTAAAGGTGCACTGATACATGCGCCACTAGTGTAAACATCTAATAGAAAAATTCCAACTTTATCGGATACATAGTAGCACCAATCATGCTACCTAACTTTGGCTAAAATTAACTCAGGAGAAAGCTTGCAACAGAGAGTAGTTTTAGTTATCATTCTCTATTTCAGATTCAACAGTCCAAAATAAAATAAACAGAGAGTTGTTTTAGTTATCGTTCTCTTCTGGTATATGTTGGAGTCTAGCTGCGGCAGGTCATTCTCAACGTACTCAGCCACTCGAAAGTGGCTGGCCTATAATTTTATTAAAGGGCATGCAAAAAATAATATGATAAATCATAGTTCAAAGACTTACCATGCTAGCACTTGGCTGACTTTCCACGAGTTGCGATATAAAAAAATTGAAATTTAGTTTAAATACAGTTAATCAATCTTTAAGTATGCAAGGACTGCAGGACGATCTAAAAAACAACATGGGGTCATCTGTCATGCCATCATAGCCTGATTGGCTGACTCGAAACTCTCGCGTTGTCCTGCGTTAAGCTTTAAACGAGAACTCAGGAAGAAGCACAACCAATTTTGACTCTTACCAAGCAGCAAAGTTCAAAAAACCCTAGGCGCCAGGCAGGCGCTCGGCCACTATCTAGCGCCTAGGTTGACTACACGTAGATTAAACGCGATTAAACATTTTTTTATTTCTTTTTTATTTCTTTTGTTGTTGTTGTTGTTGGGAGAGGTACCAGCACACAAATGATGCAGTGTATATCCCGTGACATTTATAGACAAACAAATTGCAGTATTTATACAAGTGAAAGAACACATTCTTGTCATTATCTGTGACAATAATTCATCAATCAACTTGCTGCCTTGCAGAGAATATAGTGAAGGATAAATTACCAGATATAAGCACCTGGTGGGACAGGGCTGTGCCGGCAACAACGCTAGGGGCCTATGCTCTGTTAGTCCAGTCTCCAGTAGTTAGACGTAAACTGCCGTATTAAGATTTAGCAATTGGCTCCCTCAAAAAAAAAAAGATTTAGCAATTGGCAAGTCACAGAGAAGAGAAGGGAAAAAGGATAACTCACCTCAGAAGCACCAGAAGGCTGGGAGGATGGGCGCGTGCATGGAGACAAGGAGATGAGGAGGTAGAGATGGCACGGGTGATGAGAGCAGGACTGATTCTCCTCGTGATTTGCTGCCAGCGGCGGCGCGACGAGAAACGATGGCAACGAGCCGGCAACGCGAGGAGGACTGATGGCGCGATCGAATTCTTTTCTGTGACCTAGGCGCCCCCAGTCATTATATACTTGCTGTGATTTGGCTCTGTTTCGCGCTCGTACTCTCGGCCTGCACGCGCGCTTTTTTTCCCACACATAGATTTTTGCCGCCAAATGGCGCCGCGCTCGCGACACCCCACCTCGCGCATCACAAATCTACACAGCATTTTTCTGAAAAATTAATCTAATTTTTTACATACTTTATCTAAGAATTTACAATATTAACTCTTTTAAAAAAATAAATTTTTATTCCGACATATGTAAGAGTTTTGCACACAACCAATCATTATTATAAAGTATGAAACTAGCCAGAAAAACTCTCAAAAAGCAACTAAAGCAAATGTTCTGAAAGAGCCAAAGGAAGACATCGACTCGTTTACGTAATTTTACCATAAAAAAATTCCGCTAACCACCCCTCCAAGTGGGTTTCAGTGTCCATAAACCGTACGTTCAGCCAACCATGAAAACGCCAGCCTGGCCACCCACGAAAATACTTTTCTTTTCTTGTTCTTTTTCTTTCTCCTGTTTTCTATATATAAACATAAAAAATAAATAATAAATGTAATATTATATCTCTTTGAACTCTAAAATTTTTGTATAAATAAAATAAAACAATAAATATAATATTATTGCTCTTTGAACTCTAGATTCTTTCCTATAAATAAATACTCACATTACTAAATTGTTGATATAGCGCCGGGACGTTCGGTCCTAGGCCCACGTCCGGACACAGCTTCCGTGTCCCGTGCCCGCATTGCATCCCGCACGTTCCGTCCCGTTCTCAACCAGCGCCAGAGTCCAGAACTGCGGCCCATGCCCAGCACGCTAGAATCGTGCCCCCACGTCCATCCCGCATAACCGCCCCCTGCCCACCCGCGCTGCTTGTGGATGCGCGCTGTGGAGGCGTCTGTAGGCCTCAGGCGTCAGCACGTGAACCACGACGGCGCACAAGCAGCAGCAGACGGACAGTGGTCTGCAACACAAGATCTACTTTTGAATCAGTCAGATAAAACATTTACAACATTCGTCTGAACACAGATGAAACACTTGAAACAATGCGAGTATAGCCATTGCAACATGTGCAACACCAGATCAACTTTTGAAACATCCAGATGAAACATTTAAAATAAACGTCTAAAACACCTGAAACACTTGAAACATACGTTTACAACATGTGTATATTACTATTGCAACATATGCAACATCCTAGATCGACTTTTGCAACATTCAGATTAAACACTTGAAACGTAAATTGAAAACGTCTGAAACACTTAAAACATAGCGGCGCCGGAAGCCATGGCCTACTTGGTTGGGAACTGCGGTAACCAGTAAGCTTAGGTCTAGAGAGAACGTCGAGGACAAACAGCCCAGCGTGCGCAAGCCTCCCCTTCCTGCCATGGGAGATGAAGTCCAGACCAACGGTGACCTCCTCCAGGTGGTGCCAGGGTGGTGGTAGCGTGGTGTCCGCCATGGCCGCAACGGGCAAGGTGGATAGCGGCGAGCAAGTGGATAGGGTCGAGGCACGGGATGGTGGCGCGCGCGCGGCACATCTGGCGATGGGGTGCGGCGTGGCAGGGGAAAGGGCGCTGCGTGCGCGGGGGACGGCCGCGCGGTGGGAGAAGGGGGCAGTGCGGCGGCGGATGTTTGACAGATACCAACTAAGTCCTCACCGACTATAATCATATATTAAAATTATATATGGTTAAGATCCTCAGAGAAAAGTCAAGGAACTCAATATTTAACGACATCAATATGTGGGTATTATGAAAATTAAAGTTATGATATATTTATGAGTAAATATATCATAACCTTATAATATAGGAAAAAAATCTATCAAAAATATGTTTAATTCGATACAACCTTGATAGGATATTGTCATATTAGTACCGTCGATATTAATTTATGTTGTAGATGCCATGGTCACCGTAAAATAAATTATAGATTTTAAATTTTTTAGAATGATATAATATAAAAGATAAATAGATATGTAATGTTTTCGTTCTTGCTTCTTAAGTAACATTGACAACTTTTTTTCTCCCGGTTGCAATGCACGGACAATTTTGCTAGTAAATATTTAAAAGCCAGAACCAAAACTGAAAATAGAAAACCAAAAAAATCGAACACTAATTTGGTTCTGAATTTTAACTAACCGAATTTTGCTCAGTTAACAACGTTTTAACCCTTGGTTACCGAAAACCCAAAAAACATTATAGCAAATAGACTCATAGAAATATATCAGCCCAACTGGTCCATTAAAAACCCCTAGCACGTATATATAAACAACCGATCTCCTTACCCTCACCGCTCCTCCCTCTCTCAGCCGCCGCCCCTCTGTGCGCAGCCGCACGCAGTCCGGCTACCTCGCGCCGCCCCTGATCCTTCCCCACCCGCACCGCCCCTGAGGCCCTGATCCTTCCCCACCCGCGCGGAGGGCCGCTCCTGCTTCTTCTTCAGGCAGCGGCCGTCAGTGCTTAGGCGCCAGCCGGCGCGGCGGGCCGCCAGTCGCAAACCACGGACAACGCGCGGGCCACGTGGAGCTGGTGGCGCACCTCGTGTCCTCGTCGGCGGCAGCGCGACTCGGTCGCGCGCACCCCGTGGGGCATCTAGCGAGCGGCGGCCTGGCGCATCCCGCATGCCAGCAGGCGTACGTCCCCGCGCGGCGGCCGAAGGTTCGAACAACGTGTCCTTCCCCGGCGACGACAGTCCCCCTCTCCCCCGCAAGGTCCTTCCTGGTGGCAGCGCATCCATGCCAGCCCCTAGGTGAACCCACAGAGGGGGCAGAGATGCTGCGGTAGGTGATGGCACACACATAGCAGGGATGCGGCTCCGGCCTCCGGTTGTCGGTGGACGAGCAGAGCAGGGAAGCTAGCTAGTTGTTCTGTGAACATCTCTCTTAATCGTGTTATTTACTTCTATTTAAATTTTTGCTGGTGATCCATTGATGACATTCTAGAACTGTCAGGAAGGGTCGAACAGATAGTGATTGTCCAACTTTAATTTGTTTATTTTAGTACCTGTTTTGGGTTGTTAGGAGTTTATATGCAACCTTTTACACCTTCAAATTAGATGATAAGTGTCACAGAAATGGTTATTTGAATTTTCGGTAACTTGTGTACCAAACAAGTAAATGGAAGCATATAAATAATCAATGTGGAGGCATTCCAAATGTAGTCCAAAGGAAGCTTGTGGCATAATGTCAAAAAATTTCTAAATATTTCGGCTTAACGAATTCATGAGACATAGCTGTCTACCTCTGTAAATCGCATGAACGTATTATTACCTCACTAAATTATTCTCTCTTTATTAAGGCAGACTTTGGTATTCGTCTACTCCACTTTCTAGCTTGTTTAAGTATTTTTTGTGGAGCCAGCCTACTCAGTAATTGCTGCCTAGTAACCTCATAATAATAGTTTAATGGAGATAGCACAGATTGACAATGACAAACTAGCCCCAGCCCCAGAACAAGCATTTACATTCCATGGAAACAAGAAAACAACAGATTGGATATATATTTGTTTGTGTTTATCAAGATTTTTACATGTTTATCCTGTATGTGTATGTTTGCTTTTGCAGTAGAAGAAATGAGAGTGAAGCTATTTAGAGGGTCCACTGATGTGAATAAACCAAGGAGAACTCCGCAGAATTTTTTCACAAAATACTACAATTTTGAAAGGTAACCTGATCAATATTGCATTCACCATGGTTTTCCTGTGCGGGCAAGCTAACTAATAGGTCCATTGTTAGCATTAGAAAGCAACTGCTGCTCATATGAAAGGTGGACTGATGTAGAGGCAAGTTAGAGGTGAAATCATCGTATACATCCTGTTTTTTTCTCATAACTTTTTTTTTAATTTGGAAGTAACAGCAACCATGCAATTTCCCCGTTCATTTTATTGAGTGGTTATTACCCCTTTTTACTACAGAATAAGTTGACAAACTGGATAGTTTTAAGAATGATGCCGAAAAAATTGCTTCCATTTCACAAGAACTTGCGAAAGCAATGAAGAATAAGCTCATTGAACTGAAATCTCTACTTTTAGAAATTATGTACCAACAATGTTGCTCTACAGGCAATGTTTTCCTAAACGGTAAACGGTGTTTACACGGTCGTCCTTCGTTTAACGTTTAGGCTGTTTACACGGTGTTTAAACGAAGTTAAACGGTCTAAACAGTTCTGTACTTTTAAAAAAAAAATACATATAATTATATATGTGTATGTAAAAAATTAAGTATTCTAGCATTTATACATATTTATCCGAGTAAAAATCAATTATTTTGGTATATATATATATTTATGCATTTATGCATGTGAAAAGAACCAAATATAGATATTTATGCATGTAACATATCAAGTGTACACTTTTGTAAATATAATAAACTTAAGTATACAAATTTATCCATACAAAACTGAACTAGATTTATCTCGTGTTCGCCTAAACAGCCGTTTAAACAACTGTTTAGCCCGTTTAATGTTGTTTATCTCCGTTCCGTTTAGGCCGTTTAGACCGTTTTTTCCCGTTTTTTTACCGTTTAAACAGTCAACCGTTGAATTTCCGTTTACCCCCTAAACAAAACAGTTTACCACCGTTTACTGTTTACTGGCCGTTTAGACGAACACTGTCTACAGGTGCCAAATAATGATATCCTTATTTCCATTAAGTTTTAATGTTTAATAGTTCCTACTAACATGTATAACATGGCAGACACTGTAGCCTCACTGCTGGTCGTTCCGTACTATGTATAACATGTATATAAAGACACAAGGACACTATGTGAGATGAGCTTGTTAGTAATTAATAAACTATAAGATCATTCCATACTCATCATTTTGTTTGCCATTTATTCATGGTCATGCTTATACTAAGTTAATTCATGTGGCATGACCACTGCAAATTGGTTGGTGTTAGATCTAATTTAAATAAGACAAGTTTTTTCTTGTATGTTTTTCTAATGTCTCAGTCTTATTCTTTTGGTCACTAGGTGGTCAAGGTTTGAGTGGTAGGCTCATAATCAAGCGAGGACACAACCGAGGCGATGACATGCTGCATAGATGTTAGGAAGTCTTGTACTGCTACAAAGTTTTTAAAAAGTTGTGAAATAATAAGTGAATTGTACACTTGATTATGATTTTAGATACTATTTCAATGGTTTGTCAACTTGTTGAATGATTGATTATAATTAATATATGAGTGCAATCACTTTTATTATGGTCTATTGTTTTTGCAATGATGATATATTAAACCACAAATCAAATGCTATTAGGGTTGCAATACAAACTATGCCAACGAGCTGCTATGCGTGGCAGTATGATCTATGACAACGAACTCACTTGCGTGGCAATATAATGTGGTAATGAATAAAATTGCGTGGCAAATGGTATTATTGCCACGGCATGACTACCATGACAATAATATATCAAAACGAATAAAATTGCGTGGCAAATGATATTATCGCCACAGCACGATGGTCGAGGCAATAACTTATGATCTCTCGCAACGAATAAAATTGTGTGGCAAATGATGTAGTTGCCACGGCCTAGCGGTCGTGGTGATAACACCTTACGCAACAAAATTCTAGCGTGGCAATATAGACTATTGCAATGACATTGTTCGTGGCAAATGTCTCTATTGCTATGCTATCGGTCGTTGCATGTACCACTTCTTGCTACGAAAACGAATGTGGCAAGTGCTTATATTGCCACGATCGTGAACGTTGCGATAACATCCTATTGCCATGCTTGGCAACGGATAGCTATGGTTGCAAGAAACCACAACTGTTGCAACGCCAAACTTGCAACGGTTGCAATACCTTATTGCAACGTAACTTTTTGCAACCATTGGCAACAAACGTGATTTGGTTGCAACATCTACCTTTTGCAACCAAATTGGGCCTCTTGCAACGTTTTTTCGTCGTTGCGTAAGGGTTAGAAGTTAGTAGTGGCTCTAGCTAACCCGGCACCTTTGTTGCTTAATTAGGATCTTTGCAAGGTGCTAGAGAATATAGATAGAGGTGTGTAGTCTTGGCTAGACCGATAGTTTTAATTCCGCACTTGTTTCGGTTAGCCGACGCGATTAAGTTTTAGAAACGACTATTCACCCCCCCTTTAGTCGCCATCTCGACCTTACAAGTGGTATCAGAGCTAGGTCTCTCATTTGTGGTCTTCACCGACCCGAGAGGATGGCGGCTTATGGGCCCTCAAATATGGTGGATGGTAGATGTAGGCTTTTCTCATGTGTTGGATGAAGATAATCTAACTCAAGCACAAGAGAAATGCCTAGATCTCGACATCCATGCTACTAACATCATGTATAGATCTTTGCATGATAACATCTTTGGAGAGATCATTGACATGAAGACCGCCCATGAGATTTGGAGTTATCTTAATGAGAAGTATGGGACGGTCTCCGATGATGATGATGAGCCAAAGAAGGAGGCGCATGAGTGTGTTGAGCATAACCACAATTTGGTGATTGTGGAAGATTGCTCCACCTCATGGTCAAGTGATAATGATGATGATCGATCCACTACAAGTTCACTTGACAAGGTTGATGATGATGCCACAAGTGTTGCAAGTGATGATGCTACCCCATGCACACTTGATGGTGATGTTGGTTCATGCTCAAGCCATGATTGTGATGCTACTACAAGGTCCTCTCCATCACCACATTGCTTTATGTCACAAGGTGACATCAAGGTATCAAATGATAATGCGGTTGATCATATTGATTCATATGATGAGCTTGTTAGTAGACTTGCTAGCATGACCATGTCTTTAGAAAATGAGAAAGCTAAAACATTGAAATTAGAAAATGAAAACTCATTTCTAAAGAACTCTTGTGAAGAACATAAGAACTTACTTAATGCTTATAAATCTTCACATGATGAGCTAAAATTGAATCATGAGACACTACTTGCATCTCATGATGAATTATTAGAACAACATGCTTCTCTCATTAAAATATTTACAAAGAAACTTAAAAATAATGAGAGCTCATCACATGGGTCAATTAATCAATCACATATTGTTGCTAACCCTTGTGATGTAGGCAAGAAGCATGTATCCACCTCTTGTGATGATTTATTAGAAATGCCATGCTCTTCACATATAGATGCTTGTTCTACTTCTATGTCTTGTGAGACTAACCTTTTGAAGGAGAACAATGAGCTCAAAAATGAAGTGAAGAATTTAAGCAACAAGTTAGAGAGGTGCTACAACTCAAAAATCACCTTTGAGCACATGTTGAAGACTCAAAGAAACTATGATGACAAGTGTGGCCTTGGCTTCAAGAAGAAGATGATAAAGGGTGAAAGAAAGAGAGAAACAAAGATGAAGAAGCTACAACAAAGAAAGCTCTCTCATACCATGTGCTACCGAGCGGGACACCTTGCAAATGGCTGCCCTAACATTGAGAAGCTCAAAAAGATAAAAGAAGAAGAGAGGCTCAAGCATGTGAAGTGTTTCAAGTGCCGCACTTGGGGTCACCTTACCTCAATGTGCCCAACCAAGCAATTGGTGAAGCAACTAAAAGAGCCTCAACCAAAGCCACAAGTTGGGCAAGAGAAGACACCCCAAGAGCAAATCAAGATCAACCATGAAGATGGTGATTCGATGATAAAGAAGAAGAAAACTAGAAGGGGTGGAAAAGCAAGAGAAAGAGCATTGCGTCCAAGGATAAATCAAGATGCAAAGCAAATAAGCAAGAACAAAGAAGAGAAAATGGAGAAGATTGCTCACATGAGATGCTATAGTTGTGACACATTGGGCCACCTAGCTTCGGGTTGTCCAAACAAGCTTGAGAAGAAGGCTCAAGCAAGCAAGGAGAAGCAAGGCAATGAGAAGCACAACATAAGCAAGGAAGAAAAGGCTCAAGCATAGAGAAAGTGCTACTTATGCCGGGAAAGGGGACACATGGCACATTCATGTCCCCTAGGTAACACTCCTAAGCCTATTTCAAGTGATGATGATTCTATGCTTAGGAAGGATGATAATGGTACCTCTATGGTTGCTATTACAAAACATCCCGCTACTCATACTAAGGCTTTGCCTAAGTATGTCGCTCCTAACTTGGGAGGACCCAAAATTGTTTGGGTACCATCAAAAAGTGGATGATTGATTGTAGGTACCATTGGCATTGGAGACTTGATTCAATTGACTTCATATTGATCATCATATATTGAGTCAAGTTATGAAGCCTAGTGCACAGCCAAACCCAATGCCATGATAATTGAGTGAAGTCCAAATGTGCTACAACATACAAGTGTCATATTCAAGTTGTTGGTGATTCATTGGATTATTTGATGGCTTGCAAATATTTGAGTTGAAGCTTGCTAGTTAAATGATCATGAGATAACCAAGGTATATCTCTTGTTGATCATTTCATATGGGTGCATATAAGTTGATTGAATTGGATAAATATGCAATGTTGCTTGCTATAAGATGTTTGAATGGATAAATTGATTAGTAATCAAGTTTGGATTGATTTGTGTTGGATAAGTTCATATGATGATATATAGTAAGTGTATTGAATGGATTTATATCTTGTGAAAGTATTCAAACAAGTTGATTTCAAGTTTGATTCACATTTGATGAAGTATAGCTCAAGTGATTGAAATCTGTCCTATATTACAAAATCTGAGCTAGCTGTGACTTTAGCCATGTTTGAGTGATCAAAACTTATTGGATTGGCATAAAAATTTGTGTACATGATCTAGACTTATGGTATGAGATACTATAGAAATTTTATGAAAATTGGATAAGAAATGCTTCTGTTTTGGAGTGGATCTTGTCCGCTATAGTGCAGCAGTTTTCAGCATGTAGCAGTGGTGGAAGAATTAAAATCTAGTAGCAATATAGAAGTCAAATGAAGCTCAAATTTTTATAGATGCTAGATAACTTAGTAATGCACACCTCCACCAAATTTTGTGGTATTTGGATTTGTACTTTGGGAGATATGCTTATTTCTTTGAAGAGTACAAAATATGCCAGAAAAGTGACAAATGTTGGATTGATCTAAAGTCACTTTGATTGAAAGGTCCTCAAGTTGGAAACATGTTTATAAGTAATTGAGGCACCTAAGTTTGGTTTTGAGATGATCTAGAAGCATGACAAGAAAGGAGTACAATGGCATTTGATTGTGGAGTGTACTTTGCACACTTTTGGTACTCAAATTGAAAGATCAAAATCAAACTCAAGATGGAGATGAAGTTTAAGTTTTAGATATGATTGGAGATCATTTGGTAGAAAGAAAAGGACTTAAACTAGTAGAAAGAAAAGGACTTAAAGAAGGAATCAAGGTTACTCATCAAGTTAAGTCCATCACTTGGATCAATCAATCAAGCTATTCCAAGTGAGTATCAAAAATGGTTCTTTAGAGAGAGGTCACTTCTCCCTAGTGTAGGGGCTTGCCGCCTATATGTAGTTAAACCAAGTGTGGTACTTAGAAGGCTAACATGGAAGTGGTGATCCGAGGGACATTTGAAATGCTTAGTTGAAGCAATCAAAAGGATTGACCAAGAAAAGCAAGCAACACCCAAAAGAGAGCTAGTCATGATATTTCAAGTGGTATTCCAAATAGTGCTCTCATGCAAGCATTGATCAAAAGATGAAGCAAGCCAACCACAACAAGAAAGTGCACTTGATCATAAGTGGTATTCATTTCATATGGGTGAAGAATGGAATTCAAAATGGTGTCTATTGGTCTTCACCATGCTTATAATTGGACTTCACATTGCTATTGGAGTAATGAATTGGAATCTATGTGACTATCCTCTACTCCAACATAGCAAAGGTATTATTGTAATATGCATGATCATTTCATCCCTTACTAGTATGCGGTTAGTGCATATAGTACATGCTTCATAGGATCATGCATAACAAATGAAATGTTTAAATTCGTAGCCTACCACTACTGCTTGAATGATAAATTGATCTAGTGGTTAGTATATGAATTTGTTCATGAGCTAGTAAAACCAATTACTTGACTTAATTTGGATTGCTAACAAGTGACAAGTACAACATTGGCAAGATAACCCTTGCAAGAGGTGTGAAGAAGCTTGTCATTGGTTCAAACCGGACTTGAAAGCTTAAGCAAATCAATTTAGTTCAAGTCAACAATAGAAGCTCATGATAGTGATAAGAGTACAAGCACAAGACAACAATGCAAATGGATATCTAGTTTGTTTGTTACAAGTGGTATCTAGACTCAAGTATTTCATCAAGAATCTACAAGTGATGTCTAGATCAACTCACAAGTGATATCCTATAAGTGGTACTCATGAAGATAGCAAATGTTCAAGAAATGATTTTTATTGATAAATCCAACAAGTGGTTCCATACTAGAAGATTCTTTCCAGTGATATCACATCTATACATGGCATCAATCATGCAAGACGATGGTTCCACAAGTGATCCTCAACTTTAAGTGATTATCAAATGAAGAATGCATCTCTCACCCACAAGAGCTCAAGTGTATCAAATGGATGACCCATGCTAGCACATAGGGGGAGGTGTCACACAAATTGATATCAAGATCAAAGATCCTATGTGTGGTATCTCAAGAAGCCCTACATAAGATACAAGTGGTACAAGTTACAAGTGGTATCTACAAGTGGTGTCATTCCAACAATTAAGTGATGCCCATAAAAAATGCAAGACTTAAGTCTCAACCATCTACCCCAAATGCATACCTTTGCATCGGTGAGAAGCACACCTTTTATAGAAATTGATGACAAAGGGGGAGAGATTGTACAAAGATATGAAAGCTTTGAGATTGAGATTGTACAAGGGGGAGAGATAAGATATAAAAACTCAAAGAAGTAGAGGTTGGACATGGACATGGACAAAGAGAGAGCAACATTGAAGAAAAGAGATGGATCAAAATTCTTGGACAAGAGATGCACACAAGAAGGGGGAGCAAGCTCATGAACTTTGATTGATTGCATTTGATATGTGCATATTCATGTGCTTGCTTGCATTGCACAAGCTTTCAAATTCAATATGCATGCTTGAGTAGTGTATGCTAGTTGTAGAACTTGAATGATGATTTGATAACTAGCATGCATAGGATGATAGCTAGACACTTGGTATGCTTTACAAGTAATGCTAGTACCTTGCTTTTAATGTTGATCTCATGAGGTATCTAGTGATTTTATTTCCAAGTGATATCTAGCTAACCATGGTGCTAAGGATGAACTTAAAGGTGCAACTCTGATTGGTATCATGCTTCAAAGGTTTACTCTATACACCTTATCACCATTTAGTAGTAATTACTCTCTCACAATTTCAATCTATGCATATGTGCGAGCTTCAAAACAAACACTCTAGCACATATGTAGGGGGAGCTAATACTACCATTTCGGGTTTGTGGTACTTGTCCAAAATCATTCTCACATGGTAAAATTGCTTGGACAAGCAACATGAATCCACAAGAACTTAATTTCCATATCTTTGTAGAGTTGTCATCAATTACCAAAAAGGGGGAGATTCAAAGGTCCTTGTGTGGTTTTGGTAATTGAGTGACAACCCTAGGTGGACTAATTGTGTTTATATGAGATACACATGTGATTAGTCCACAAGTACATGTGTGTGAGCAACATATGCCGTGAAGGTGAAAATGGTTTGGAGATGTTGCAAAGCTCACACATGTGATGATGAAGGAGTGATCAAGGTGGAGAAGATCAAGACAAGACTTGGCTTGATGGACCGGTTGCAAGCGTGAAGGGCAAGTCGGAGGCTTTGGAGCGATGGACCGCGTGGCGGTGAAGCTTGAGCAAGACTTGGCGCCGATGGACAAAGGCAACGGTGAAAAGCAAGTGAAGTCAAGATCGATGAACCAATATGATCACGTGATGATATGAAGTGGATCATATCATTGTTGATCATGTTGGTGCATGGGTTGCATCAACATTGGAGGAGATGGAATGAAATGCGCAAGGCAAATGTATAACCTAGGGCATTTCATTTCACCGGTCATAGGTGTGTAGAGAAGTTGATTTCTGGGTTTAGGATAGATGGCCGTACTATCAAGAGGGGCAAACTTGTTTCATATCGGTCATCTAGTGCCACTTGAGTGATCTAACTTTGCATCATTGCTAGGATCGAGTTGCGTGGCAAGTTGAGTGGCTAATCCTTCGGAAAATGATTGTGAGAAGCTAACACACATACACATGGTGGTGTACACTTGGTGGTGTTGGCACATTTGCAAAGGAGAAGAAGTTAGAGTTGTTGTGAATCAACTTAGAGAAGAGAAAAAGGTTTTTCGGTGTACTCTGAACTATAGGATGGTCCTTGGAATGGAATACTGCTTTGATCCATTGTGATTTGGATCAAGTATGCATGTGGGATGTGTATCCCTCTAAGTAAGCTTTCCAAAATGTCCAAGGTCTTCGAAATCAGAGTTTGGAGCTAAGAGTTATAGCCGTTTTAGCGCTGAAAGGTCTGTGACCGGACGCTGCGCGAAAAATGACCGGACGCTGGGTCCCAGCGTCTGGTCAGCACCTACGCGTCCGGTCCTAGTGTCCGGTCAGTGCTTTTAGCGTGTCCAGAAGCGACCGGACGCTGGGAGAGTCCGGTCAGTGATGATCGGACGCGTCCGGTCGCTGGAACCTCTCTGTAAGTGACTGGACGCTGGGTTTCAGCGTCCGGTCGTTATGACCTACGCGTCCGGTCGTCCCGAATCTTGCCCAGTGAAGGGGTAACGGCTAGTTTAGCCCATGGGGCTATAAATAAAAATGGTGGCCGGCCTTGGGCTACTTGCTGAGCACCCTCACGCCTATGTGGCTTGTGTAGGAGTGCTTGGATGCCCTCTAACTCACTTGTGCTTGCAAGAGTGTGAATCGATTGCGAGTGAGTGTGATTCTAGTGCGTTGCATTGTGAGATTGTATCGAGTGTCACTAGGTGATCGAGTTGCAAGCCAGTGGTGCTTGTTACTCTTGGAGGTTGCCACCTCCTAGATGGCTTGGTGGTGGTCTCTGTCGAAGCCCGCAAGAAGCTTGTGCGGTGCTCCAGAGAAGAACTTTGTGAGGGGCATTGTGTTCGTCCCGCGGGAGCCACGAAGAGCAACTCTAGTTGAGTGTGTCATTGAGCTACCCTCACTTTCGGGGTAGGTTCTTGCGGTGCCCAACATGCGGGCATGGCGGGTGATGCCAATTAGCCGCCAAACCTCCAAGTGAGCGGTCGACACAACGGGGACGTAGCGTGTTGGCAAGCACGTGAACCTTGGGAGAAAATCACTATGTCAACCTTGTTCTTCCCGTTGGTTTGCAATCCCCTTACACAAGCTTGTGATTACTTTTACATACATTGTGCTTGTGTAGTTGCTCTTGTAATTAGTTAGCTTGTGTAGCTCACTAGTTACCTTCTTGCTTGTGTAGCATAGAAGTAGCTCCCTTGTGTGGCTAATTTGGTTTGTATAACCTTGTTAGTCATTTTGCTTAGTTTGTGTAGCTAAGTATTTGCGCTCTCTAATTTGGCATTGGTTGCCTTGTTATTAAGCATTGCTAGTGAGCTTAGTTGGCTTTGTGCTTTTGCTTATTAGCATGTGTAGGAGCTCCCTCATTGCATGAAATACTAGTGGCATAGGTTTGTGTGTGTGACCTTGCTCCTAGAATTGGTTAGGTGAGCTCTAGCTAGCCCGGCACCTTTGTTGCTTAATTAGGATCCTTGCAAGGTGCTAGAGAATATAGATAGAGGTGTGTAGTCTTGGCTAGACTGATAGTTTTAATTCTGCACTTGTTTCGGTTAGCTGACGCGATTAAGTTTTAGAAATGACTATTCACCCCCCTCTAGTCGCCATCTCGACCCTACACCAATGTGCATCACCAGATTGCTACCGGCGAGGTGCTCCCACCACCTCACCGCTTCTGGTACTACCTCCCGTACCTACCTTTCGGGATCTAGAATGCGGTGGCGTATTTCAAGTTGGAGCTAGAACACCTCGTTAGCTACGAGGTGCTATGGAGCGCCATCCTGTCCAGTATGGCGGGGGCAGACGTCCCCTCACCACACACCTTCCTTAAGATCCTCTCGGGGAATGGCCCGGAGTACGACTCCAACGACGTTGACTGCTACGCCCCACCATGCGTGCGCTACCACATCGACAGCGAGGCTCTTGTCGGGGAGGCACCAGAGCCCATGTCGCCGGACCAGAGTCCCTACAACCATGCAAACTACCTTGGAGAAGAGGGTGGCCCACCTGCAGGCCTAGAGGCTATTGAGGCAGAGCTTGAGCCTCGAAGGTGGGGGCTTGCGTGGTAGGGAGCCATGTAGCCTCTTGTCAATGATGACGATGCCTACCCGGTGCCTTGGGCACATCTCGATGGCAGAAGGGGAGGTCAAGGCGACAGTGGCATTCCATCGATTAAGCTCCGATGATACACCCGGTGTTGCCGGTGGCCACGGTGGCACAACAAGCCCCTCCATTTGAGCACTTGGGCCCCTAGGAGGGACCAACCTGATCGAGGGAGGCTCTAGCTCTTCCCCACAAAAGAAGACTGTAGCCAAGCCCACCGTCTGGAGGCCTGGTGTACAAGACAAGCTATGTCACGTCGTTCTTCACCTTGACAAAGCACCCAGGAAGGAAATGCAAAGCAACGTGACTTTCCCTGTTTGCTTTTGGTTCCTATACCTTACATTTCTAAGTTAAATGTTGAGTTCACTTTCTGGTTGCCACGAATCCCCCTCCTTCCGATAGGTGCGAAGCACCGTGAGGCTCGCCTTGCCAGGTGCCACACATCGACCTTCCCATCCTGGTCTATTTGCGCCTCTAGACTCCTTGACCTAGCGCTAACGCTTGTGCGCCACTAAGAGGGCACAACCCTAGGACACCTATGGCATAGCCAAGGATCATGAGGGAAAATGGACCCCAAATATTGATCGAAAAGAAGGTCAGGCGCACCCGAGAAGCAGAAAAATAGGGGCGGTAAAGAAACGGCAAACACATAAACTTAATATTTACAACAAAAGACATTAAATTGTTCTAGTGATAACACCCTGCAATCCGACCACAGGGCACGTGCTGGCTGATCTATCTTCTCTCATAGGAACAGGGGAGGCGCCAGGCGTGGCCGCCACTCTTCAACGGTCCGGCAGGGGCTGCAGAGGAGGTCCTCTAGGGGCGCGATCGCTAGGACGGCATCGGTGGCATCCTCTAGGCGGGGCATATGGAATGCCAAGTCATTGGGGTCGATGCCTGCGGTGAAGCCTCCTGCCACCTCATGGATGTCCACCAGGCCAGGGAATCGGAAGTGGACCACAGCCAACGCCGAGGCTGCTCCCTGCCAGACGCCATCCTCCGTGGCCTCGCGGAAGCGCTCTGGCTTAGTGCAGAGCCATGCGTTTACCTCCGCTGTGTTGTCGCACACCTCCCTAGGAAAGAGGGCACGACTAGCGCCCAAGGCCATGACTCAAAGCTCCCTCGACCCTGCGCCGTGAGCATCGAGGTGGGCCTGTAGCCTACTCGCCTCCTCCTAAAGCCTTTGGAGGTGCTTGCCCAGGCAACGGGCCTCCTCCCTCGACTCTGTACCGACAAAAGTTCAAAACATCAAAACAACGCGGGAATGTAGCCTTGAGTCCACCGTCCACGGGGAGCAAAGATGGAGAAAGGGAATGACCCGCACCTTCGAGCTCTGCCCTCAGACGGGCCGCCTCTGCCTACGCGCGTCATGCACATTTTCTGCCATCGCCACCGCTAGCCACTCCTCCTTGGCCTCTCTCTGAGCATCCTCCGTGGCTCCTACTATGTCCTCATGCTCCTTCCGTAGTGCCTTGACCTCTGCAGTGGAGGGTAGTGGCGGGCCACCATGGGGAAGTGCACCTACTAGAGCGGCGCGCCAGCTTGGGCTCACCGCCGATGGGGAGGGCAGTAGTAGGCGAGACTGACGACAAGGAGGCTCACCGGCGCTCAAGGAACCGACCTCAATGACTGTCCTCCTGGGGAATCCCCTGCACACGACGTTAGTGCTGGAATCAACAACGACAAAAAGGAAAACAATGAGAGGTGAAGATTATCTTTACCTGTCTCATCGAGAGGACGACGAGTGGGGAGGACTCTGTCTGCTCTAGGGGGGCTCCTCTAGCACCTCCGTGACCCCCTGCTGGCTGCCCTTGTGCTAGGTGCTAGTGCCAGGACCACTACCGGAGGGACACCGAACACCAATGCTGGCACATTCATAGTCCCCATCGTGGGCGCGGCCATCCACACCCACTCCACCACTGAAGGAGGGGTGGCAGCCGCTGACGTCATCTCAAAAAGTGGGTGGCCCATAGGAGGAGGACTCGAGGTGCTGAAAGGGACAGGGCCGGTGCCCTCCCCCGGGTAGTTCACGCCGATGACCCTTATCCACTACTACAGATTGATTTTTCACTGTCACCACTTTCATTGCCATAGCGATAGAAGTGCCTGTGTGCTACTTCCACCGTCGGTTGGACCGATAGGGCGGACTCATAAGGAATGAAACTACCAGTTGAAAACCATCAATGCGGCGGTGGTAGTGGAATTGAATTCCACCGTCGTTTGGAACGCCGAGACGACTCAGATATGCATTATGGCCGCCACACCTACAAGACCGTTTGGTGTACCAGCGGTAAATATTGAAGGTGAGTAAATGAGAGTGTGTCCTAATGCCCAACTATGTACCAACACCCCCCTCTAGCACGCTCTACATATTCTTCAAGCCCGCTGTCCTCTGAAACCACCCCTCTTCCATGTTCATCCCATTCTTTCATCAGACTAGAACCATGTCGGCGGATAGTTTTTTCAAGCATCCTAGCTACGACTCATCCTCTAACGAGGATAAGGTCCAGCAGCACTCATCATCTAAGGAGGCCTCTAGGGAGTACATGGATCCTGATTTGATTCCTGACAAGAGGTCTAACACTGAGTAGGAGGAGGACATCGAGGAGGAGGATGAGGAGGAGGAGAAGGAGGAGGAGGAGGATGAGCCCGAGGACGATGACGTCAACAAATGATGACGGGCCTCCTTCAAAGCGACCAAGTCAACCATCATCCTCGCTCTGAGAGGATTATTTTTAGGTGTATTATCTTTGTGGACGAGTACAACTGGTCATTGGAAATGTATCTATATAGTTTATAAAGTAATGCTTCTTTCTTTTGCTGTCATCGCTCTTAGTGTTATGTCATGTCGCTGGACCAATGTTTTTGGTGGCCTATAAACTGATTTGTTCAAAATGCTTAGCAATAGACAAATTGATGATAATAATTTCGTTACAAATCAATCAACTTAGGCCTTGTTTGGATCCCTCTAGTTTTTTGTAGTTTTTAAGAGTCTATCTTTGTAAACTAGGTGGGATCCAAGTAGACTAGTTTTTAAGAATTCAAAACTAGTCCAAATAGTGTCGTAAAGGACCAGTGCTTGACGGGCCATGCTGCTCACACTTCTGTACGGCCCCTATGCCTGATATAACGGCGTTTGGTGAGGTGTCCGTTCTTTCCAATGCCTAAAGCTGGCGGTAAAGAGTATTTGCCCGCTGGAGTGCATATCCAGGCAGTGGTAAAGGCTAATTTCTACCGCCAGGTCGATGGCGTAGATTGCCTTACTTAAAGCCATCCACTACCATGGCCATACTCAAAGCGAATCCCATTGTTCCGCTTTCCCCGACCATTGTTAGTTCCCCAATATCTATTGAAGGTTGTGTTCGAATGGAAGCCAGGTCATCACTTAGCTAATGCCAGGTCCACAAAATTTTCTTCACAGATTCAATTACTTGATTCTTGCTATTGTGCTTATGACTATGTTATCGATGTTCTTGCTCAACGGGACCTCCATGTTCATTTTTTATTTCTTCATGCTATAAGATCTACCTTTGTTGTACACAGATGGATCATGGATGGATGTATACGAATCACAGTTTAGTTGCATTCATGCAAGGTCTTGAATTGTTTATCAATGTCGTGACTGCTTACATGGAGCATAATGTTGAGGCTCTTGGTTTCATAAAATGCCCATGCAGTGATTGCAAAAATCTTAAGTAGTGGGATAGCATGGGGCTGATCGGGGGTCATCTACTTTGGAGGGGTTTCATGCCAAACTGTGTGGTTTGGACAAAACATGGGGAAGAAGGCGAGAACCCGCCTGACGAACAAGCTTCAGCGGGTATACATAATCACAACAATGATACAAATGTAGGCGAAACAGGGCATGTGAACAAGAATGAGACAGTCCTACAGACCATGAATGAAGGTGTCAAAGAAACCATTGCCGTCTCAGGGAACAAGAGTTTGGCATATAATGAAGTGCGAGATGCTCTAGACCAGATGATTGATGCTGGGAAGCTAGATTTCCTTGATGAAAAACCAAAAGAAGTTGGAGGATATGAGGAAGCATGCAAAAACTCCCTTGTACAATGGTTCATCTATGACAAGTTGGAAGCTGATATTTTGCTTCTAGAGATGAAAGCAAGGAATAGAATGTTGGACACTGGGTTCAACGATGTCTTATTCCTGCTATAGAAGTTTGTTCCAAGTTCGAATGAGTTGTCTCAGGACATGTACGGGGCCAAGCAAATGATCTGCCCATTGGGACTCAAAGTATAGAAAATGCTTGCTTGTCCCAAAGACTGCATATTGTTTCATAGAGATTACAAAGACTTGGATTCGTGTCCTTGGTGCCATGCCTCATGATACAAAACTGGCAGTGATGCCATGATGTAAGCTGACCGTGAGAAAAGATTGGCCACGAAGGTGATGTGGTATTTCCCTATAATTCCTCGCTTGAAGTGTTTATTTGCCACAACAAAGACATTGAAACTGATGAGGTGACATGAGGAAGATAGAGTGAATGATGGAAAGTTGCAGCACCCGGCTAATGGTGCCCAGTGGAGAGCTATTAATCACAGTTATAAGCAGACATTTTTTCAATGAAATAAGGAACATAAGGTTTGGTTTGAGCATGGATGGGATGAACCCGTTTAACATGGTTAGCAGCAATCATAGCACTTGGCTAGTGACTCTTTGCATATACAACCTTCTGCCTTGGCTGTGTATGAAATGGATGCACCTTATGATGCCGATACTAATCCAAGGACCTAGGCAACATGGAAACAACATCGATGTCTTCCTACAGCCATTGATGGAGGAGCTACTACAATTGTGGTGGAAAGGTGAGAGAGTGTGGGACGAGTATAAGAAAGAGCACTTCAAATTGAAAGCGCTACTATTTGTAACAATCACTGACCTACTAGGCCTTGGTTCGTTATCTAGACAAGTGACAAAGGGATACAAAGGATGTGTGGTTTGCTTGGATGGCACTTTCGCTAAATTTCTGAAACATAGCAAGAAGATAGTTTACATGGGTCATCATAGGTTCTTACCATCTACGCACCCATACTGCAAGAACAAAAAAATCCTTCGATGGGACAGTAAAAGAACAACAACCGCCTTAGTTTAAACTTGGAAGGCTGATCATCAAAATTGTAAACAAACTCAAGGTTGTCCTAGGAAAGGGCGTAGGAAATGTACCTGCTCTGACGAAATCTCCATGAAAAAAATCTGTGTTTTGGAACCTGCCTTATTGGAGGACAGTGCATGTTCGGCACGCAGTTCATGGGATGCACATTACCAAAAACTTCACAGAGAGCTTGCTGGGTACCTTAATGCTATCGAAGGGCAAGGGGAAAGATTCACTTCAATGTCATATGGACTTAGAAGCTATGGGTGTGAGGGCGAAGCTGCATCCCTTAACACTACCTGATGTCAAAAAGAAACTACCAGTTGCATCGTGGTCGTTAGAAACAAAGGAGAAAGGAGGCTCTTATGGTTCTTCCTTGAACTAAAAGTGCCTACAGGATACTCAACAAATATAAGGAGGATAGCAAACATGAAAGATTTGAAATTCAACATGAGCTACTTGAAGGCCCACAATTGTCATGTTATCATGATGCAACTCCTTCCTATTGCAATCAGGGGTGTTCTTCCGGTGAAGGTACATGAGCCGATCATCAAGTTCTACGCATTCTTCAATGCGATTTCACACAAGGTCATAGACCCAATGCCGCTTAAAAAGCTACAGGAAGATGTGATCCACACACTGACTCAGCTCGAGATGCATTTGCCACCAACATTTTTTTGATATGTCTGTGCTTGTCATTGTTCACCTTGTTCACCAAATACAATAGCTTGGCTCCATTTTCTTACACCAGATGTTTCCTTTTGAGCAGTTGATGAGCGTTCTTAGGAAGTATGTTTGAAACAGATACAGGCCTGAAGGATGCATGGCGGAAGGATGGTCAACAGAGGAATCACTGGAGTTCTATATTCAGTATTTGGATCACTGTTGGCGGTCCTTAACAACCATATCCGATCGCCAATTAATATCCCAAACAGGGAAAATAAACAAACTTTTGACACAAATGCATTTACTATTGACATAGTTCCACTTGTATTGGAAGATACATGTTTTGCAGGACATACATTTGAATACAAGTGGAAAACAAGACAAAAGGAGCAATTCAAAAAGTGTAATGCAGATCCTATATCAACGAAGAGGAAGAGGGCCCATCCAACTTACAAATTTGGGCCAAGCACTGACATGGGGATGATCTAGGCCCAGTCAGCAGCCCAAAACACAAAGTCAGTGGCGAGGGGGGCAGCCCTGGTGCGTCCACACCAAGGGTGTGCCCGCACCCCCACCACTGCCTCTCGGGCCCATCCGCCTTCGGCGGTTGCATAGCGGCATGCAAAGGCAGTCTATGGTGGTTTCCTAATTTATCTACATTAGAACTAACCATAGAGTAGTATAAGAAGGGGGTAGTGCTCACCATTAACACACACCAACATTTGGAGCCAAACACCTCACTACCACCTCTTGTACTTTTACTTTTAGTAGTACTTTTGGAGCTAGCAAAGCATCAAGGAGAGCTTGGCTCCTTGGAAGAAGAGAGAAATCTTGGTATGAATACTATGAAGGATTCTTCCAAAGTCTTGCTCTCTTATCTTCAATATAGTAGTACATATGAACTAAAGTATAGTTTTCATGTTATAATCATGACATATGAACTAGTTTATAGTTTCTATGCTATGAGCTTAACATGTAAAACTTTATGCTTAATCATTCATATAACTTGTATGATTAGAAGTAGAACTAAGTTGAGGTGGTGGTTCATCGTGCCTTCGGGTGTGCCCATGTCCTATGGTTGTCAATCCGTAGGGTCGGAGTCCTAGGGGGATGAGGGTAGTTTCTATGTAATCGAGCGTGGTGCATAGGTACAAGGGGATAGATGAATACATTTCCTACTCCACTGTTGAGGGGTAGGCGGCAGGTGGTGACAGCCCTGTCCGTCCCTTGTAATCCCCCATGTTTGGGTAGGGTGTAGGAGTCTAAATTGTCACATGAGGTTGCTGGCAGACCAGTACTCGATGGCCTCCCGACCTATCTCACACTTAGGTCTAGTTCTAACCATGTAATTTGTATGATCATCAACTGTTCTTTGCACGGCTATATTAGAACATGCATGCTCCAGTTTGGAACATTCTTTTATTCTTTGTTTTCCTTTTACCCTTGAGGTTGGCCCAGATGTGTGTCCACTATCCTTGAAATACCATTTTTACCCCTGTCATAGACTATTGGTTCACTATGCAAGTATGTAATCTTGTTCATATCCATGCTAGACTCTTACACCTTGCCTTCCTTTGGTGATTGCGCTAAGAAATGCCAACAAGAATTTCTGGCGCCATTGCCGGGGAAGGCATAGGTGAAAAGAATCTAGTAGGACCTGATCATGATCACATGCACATAATGGTAGCCATAGTTTATGCAGACTAACTCTGCATGTTTTCTCCCTATTGTGGATGAAAATAGGATAGTGTATGACCGGTTTCTGTCATCGCCGTGACCCTTTAGGATCTTTGTAATGGTCGAGTGACACGAAACACCCCATGTGGAAAATTGATGCACATAACATCCAACATCGTGCCCAACTATTAGGTTATTATTATGCTTATAGAAAATACATGATTCTCAGAGGTTATACAATTCTAGTCCTTCCCTCTAGATTCCACTCTTCGTTGTTTCTCTTGAAATCTTATCGGAGTTAACTCATAGTTCATCTTGGATTCACCCAACCCAAGGCCTACTATGCAGCGGTGAATAGCGCACTACCTTGCATCCACCGAGGCAACAACACATGCAAAACAACTTAACGACAAGACCGTGTGTACATTTCGTACTCGTAGGACTTAATTCCAACACATAGATATTTGGTGGATGCATAGGTAATTTATTAGGCATTTGTATATTTGCAGAATAGCACATGGCGTTTCTTAGGTGACATGCTATGATCCATTTTAGAAACATAACATTATGTTCATCATAACATAAGAAGTGATTAGCCTTTGTAAACTATACGATCCTGTTTCATCATTACGCTACCATGGGTATAGAAAGTAAGAACAACCGAATGGTTTTGTCTCGAGGGACTTCAGGCTTTCAAACTCTGTAGAGGTGTACAACTGCACCCACACAAAAATATGGGACTAACCACCATATCTCGGATCCTAGAATAAGGTTTGCCTCATAATTCCCAACCTTTCCCTGATCTAGCCAAAGTGTCCGATGACAGGTTCTGCTAGTGCCCAATCAATGTCTCGGACTTTCCTGACCGACGCCACCCTCTTGCCAGTTTCATGGATAAATTGGTCACAATTAGTGACTTGGTTTGTTGACCCCATCCACGACATGTGGTCTGTACGTGTGGTTACTCGGACTCACATATCCCAATAAATGGTCCTTAGCTGCTCCACGAGCCACGTCGTTTGAGATCCCACACTCACAATGACCTACCCCTCGCATGAGCAAAGTCACCAAGGTGGTATTCAAGTTTATGACCTTTGGTGTTATTGTCCCTTAGACAGACTAGTGAAGTAAATCAAGTTGTACCCTCATTGCTTTTAGTGATTATTTATCCTAGTGTAGCATCTTACATGCACGAGAATGAGTTTCCTTCCCATACTTGACTTCTACCATTGCTAGGTAACTAAGCAATAAGCAATTAAGCATTTCCATTCCCAATTGTTTAGACGAAAGGCTTCTACTAGATTAATGAGTGACTCTAAGTGTAGAGTGAAAAAGATTATTATCCAAAGTTACATGGAATGCATAACTCATAATGAAACTGCATAAGTATTCAAAATAGGGTTTATAGTAGTGGCGTGCCAGCCTGGTTTTGCCGCTCGAACGGATTCGAAGTTGTAGACGACATCTCACACATATTCCTTACGCTACTCGGTTCCTAAAAGAATACAAGGATCAAGGCTAAAGGTAACTGAGCAAGGCTTAGGAATACGACTCAGTTTGTGATTTAGGATAGATGTTTCTCACTATAGTTCTACTATTGCTCTTAAGGAATCTATGCTTAACCAAGTATTGCTGACTCCTTGGGTAAGTTCACTAGGTAACTTCATCCTTACTATTGACTTGACAGACACTTCGACCAAGGTGGCGGACACTCCGTCGGGTTAGGGCTTTGAGGTGACTTGGCTCTAGTTTGGCTCTGCTTGGGTTGACAGACACTCCATCAGAGGTGATGGACACTACGGTAGGAACTAGGTGGTCTTGGGTTTCATAGATTATTGGGTTTATATATCAATGGACACTCCATAAAGATCATGGACTCTCTGCTAGCAACTAGGTGCTCTCGGGTTGTGGGTTTCTAGTTTATTTATAAATTGGCGGACAATCCGTGAGAGGTCGCGGACACTCCGCTGGGTCATGTTGACAGAAGGTAAGGTCCTAATGGCTGGTTTCTAGGAGCTATCGGACACTCCACCGAAACAATGGACACTCCGTGAGACTATCGATCGAACCTATGTTCTTGGGTGATCTTGGGCTTCAAACTTAGATGTGCTCAGCTATGATATATGCATGTGCATGATATTTTTAGGATACTTTAGGTGGATCACTAGGCTAAAGATAGCTAGGTTCAGGGCTTGTTTTGCTAAGTGTGGCTATGGGTTAGGATCAAGCTTAAAGATACAAGAACATGAAGATAAAACCATGAGATTGAGATAGAATCCTTAGCTCCAAGATTGAGAGCTTCCATAGTGAAGAGGTCGAGGATCCAATCCTTCTTCTTTCTTATTACACATGATGGAACCACCACCAGCAAGGAATCCTTTAGTCCTTCATCAAAGCCAAAACTTAAGCACTTGGTGGAGAATCCAAGAAATGGGAGCTACTCTCCTTGAGCTCACCATAAACAAGGTTGAAGATGTTGGTGGTGTCCATGGAGTGGTGCTAGTGCTGCCTTCCTTTCTCTTCTTCTCCTTCTCCAATCTCCCTTCCAATCCTTTCTCTCTCTAGTTCTAGGGTTCATCTTGTTCTTGGGGTGTAGAGAGAGAGGGGGAGTGGTAAATGAATGGGTGAGTGAGAGAGTGGGTGAGAGGGTGCAACTCCTGCTGATGAAGTGCCCCAACTCATGCTGACATGTGGGTCCCACTCCCTTAAGTGGCAAACAACTCATTTCTGACTTACTACTACTGCACTATAATCTATCGGATGGTCTGATGCCAATGGCGGATGGTCCGATAGTCTCTATCTTTGCTAAATTGACTAAGTCAGTAGATGGTTGATTGTTGATCACCGATGCACTGCTCTTTAGTAGTTCCTTGGGACTAAGTGGGTGCTGATGATGCCAATAGGATGAACCCTGATTCATGTAGAGGCTTCCTTTTACTCTGGGTGCAAGCCTGATGATGACTACTTGGAGTTTTCCCATGGTTCTTCAATGTATTGTCTCATATAACTTTGGAATCTTTAGGGTAACTTGGTAGACAACTTCTCTTGATAGTCAAAAAATGACTACCTATGGTGTAGCGAATTTAGGTCGTTACAATTCTCCCCTTTCTGAGGGCTAGGCGTCTTATGATGCTATAGTAGAACCGTCCAAATTATAAGAGCACAAGTACAATAGCAGCCCGCAAAGCGGTCGCACTATAATACTTGAGCCCATATAAACCCGGTAGTCCATCGAGTACCACAAAGGATCTCGATTCAACCAACATACAACCAAGATCATACATGATTCAACATACATGTCACACATTACATAAAGTTCACAAATACAGTTCCATACATTAGAGTACAATTAAAAGTTATTACAAACCAAGTTCAGGTAAAATAGTAGCGGAAGCCATTAAAGTTTGAAACCAACATCTCCATTGATGTTCAAATACTGTGCCAGCTCAAGATCACAATCCCACAAAAGCATAAGAGAGAGATTAACAAGAGATGCCTTGCCTAGTGCCCTACTCCTCATCCATGATGGGACAGAAGCAGTTCTTACAGTAGCCATGATACATCGTATTATCTGCAACATTGGGAAATAAACCCTGAGTACAAGAAGGTACTCAACTAGACTTACTCGTTATAAACCAAAAATAAAGTGACTCCAAGGATCATGCAAGGCTTTATAAGTGGAGCTAGCTTGACATCATTTTGCATAAAAAGCCCCTAATTCAACTATACCTTTTATAATTCGGTCATCAAGTTAATTATAGCTATTCATCTCTAGATCAACGACTAACCTATGCCAAACATGTAGTATATTGTTAATGATAGCACAATAATAACCATAGCCATTTAATATTTCATTCTTAGAACCATTCCACTTGCCATTAACACTATGATAAAAGGAAGCTTAGTCAAGTTTTTCACTATCCGGGAGAGACAGCGATTCGAATAGATTTCAACCTGCTGGGAATTTATTCCTAACACAAACCTAGGCAGATCAGATCAACGGTCACCTTAGGTCACAATTGGTACAACTTAGGTCCACATTTCATGGGTTCGATCGGTGCCGCACAATTAGGGGTGACCTTACTACCATCTAGAGTGTGCACTCTTACAGAATGGGGCCCGTCCAAAGTTGAGCTACTCAACTTCATGGTCGGAACGAGTTATTCGGCCAGCTAAGTGAGAGGAATGCATTCGAATTGACCGAGGACCAACAATGGTACGGTCCTTAATTGGCACAGACGGAATCACATGAGTCAACCTACAACATAGACTCTGTCCGGCCTCAATTTACAACATCCATGGTTCTTTTATACGATAGCAAATATAGCCAACCATGGTTCAGTGCCCACGTATATCTCGTAGGTGACAGGAAATCACCTGATTTCTACCGGTCTAAGCATAGCTAAGCATATATTCAATCCTAGACCTACACAGGGTTAAAGGTATATATCTGGACAAGGTAGTTCTATGCATCAAGTGTTTCCAATCAACTCCTATAACCTAATGCATCAAACATAAAAAGGCTCAAGTGATATTTATAAAACATAGGAGACTTAGAATGCTCTGAGGCTTGCCTTCGATAAAGGAAGATGGTCTGTGAGCCGGGCACTCGCGTAGGTCCTCAAGAGCTTGCTCCTCACCTTCTGCAGCTATGGGCTGAGGTGCCTCCTGTTGTTCCTCTGGCTCTTCATCGAATTCCAATAGAGTTGTCCCCTCGGACGATCCTATATGCATGAGCAGGAAATAAGATATCATGGATGCATATATATTGACATGTATAATATGATATGATGTGATGAATGCATCCTCATAAGTGTTCTCAGCAGCATTGCATTAAGGTGATAACAAGTTACATTTTCTTTTAGTGAGTAGGTGTATATCTCTTCTCTAGTAACTTAAACAAACACTTATCTAAATAATTTTCTGGACTACAAGACAGCAGCCACTTGTTTTAATCATAACTGGAGTTATACACATCAAAATAATATGGTTGTGGACATTCTGGAAATCTTATAAAATTGCCTACAACTTTTTTTAATCATCTTAATGTGATTCAATAGTTATCTAGGTCAAATAATTCAATCTTTCAGATCTGTCCAGAGAGCAAGCATTTTAGATAGCAGAATTCCGACCACCATAATTCTCAAACCATAAGTCCTATGACTATGAAAATTAAGATTAAATAGGAAGACCATATTACAAGTATGTCTACTATAGGTTTAGTATTTTTCCTAGCTAGATCATGTCAACACCAGACCAGAAAATTGGAATCACAATTTTATCACTTTCCTAGCTCAAGTTATGCATTTTACAAGATATAAACTACTTTAAAAGCACTTATCTTGCTCAATTTAATTCTCCCAGATAAATACACTAAGCAGTAGATTTCATATTTTATTCAAATAGTACTCTTCATGATGAATCCAACAAAATTTGGTTCACCTCATTTGGATACTCCTAGCTCTAGATATAATTTTTGCAAGTTAGTATTCAAATCTATGAAAAATAAACAAAAACAACTAAACCCTAAATGCTAGATGCACCCGGTCTATACACCCTGCTGTGACTGACGCATGGGTCCCGTAGTCAACCTGGCCCCACATGACAGCAAAATAGAACAGAGGCGGTGCTTTGATCGGTGAGAACTCACCATCGGCGAGGTCACCGTCGATGAGGTCACCACCGACGTGTTCCCCTCCTCGTTCCGCACCTAGTGGGCAAAGTGGGAGAACCCCTTATGGTGTTTGGCTATGGCGGCGGTGCTAATGGCGGACAGTGGTGGCGCTATGGTGGCGCACCTATCATTTCCAGCCACGGCATGCTTAGGCGAGCTCGGCTACAGCGTCCTGGTGGTGTAGCGGAGATCTAGGGTTAGGTTGGAGCTACGGTGGAGTGGCGGTGAAGCTTGGCCGCGTGCATGGCAGCGCGGTGGCGCAAGCACATTAGTGGCACGATGATGTTCTGGCATGACAGCGGTAGTAGCGGGGAACTAGGATATGGCGTGAGCACCTACGAGCTAGGGAGATGACGGAACGACAGAGAGGAAGGTAGGAGCTACGGTGGATAGGGCTAGCCACAGGCGATCTTGGAGCTCAGCGGCGCACCACGGCTATGGTGGCGACCGCGACACAAAATGCGGCCTCACCTGAGCTTGAATGGTGATGCTAGAGGGTCGGCAAGGTGGAGTGAGGCATGGCAGAGCTGTGTGCGCGAGCTATCAAAGAATGGCGCGATGGAAGTGGCGCGCGAGCTCGGTGGAGGTCGACGGCAATGGCATGGCCCGCTGTGGCTTCGCTCGGGTGCGGCGAGGGCGAGAGAGAGGCAGAGCGAGTGAGGAGAGAGGGCGCGTCGCTGCCGTTTTACTGCCCACGTCATCCTGACTAGTGGGACTGTCACTGGTGGGCAGCCACCACACGGGGCATGTGGCACGAGCGCAGTCAACCATAACGGCCGGCAATTTGAATCGGCTAAGTCCGATTCAGTTGACTAATAGCGCTACTTCATGCCTCTATATCTCCTAATCCAGTTTGAGTTAGCAGAATTGGTCTTAGTGAAAGTTGTAAAGCTAATTGAGGGCTACAAGATTGCTTAAGGGAGTTTTGTCTAACTCACAATGGTTTTGAAACTACAAAGCTCTAAAGTGAGCTACTTTGAAACTGAAATCAGCATTCTACACTGAAAAATTTTAAGTCACAAAATAACATTTTGTTGGAACTTGTGAGCTCTATTTGACCATGTTAGACACTGAATTAGCTCACGACCCTTAAATAAAGTTTGTTACCCATGATGTGAACTACAACTTTTATTTAGTTCACATAGCCATGCAAAGACTCTAAGCTACTGTTCAACTTTGGTCAAACTAGCATCATGAAAATGGCATTACAAAGTAAACCAACACTTAGAAGCAAAATGGGCTTAAGTCATGAATATAAACATTGTTCCAAATATCATTCTAGATGTGTCTAAGGTATTTTGTGACCTCACAACCTTCTCATGCATTGGTCACATTTGATCACAAGCATAATTAAGTATATGAGCAACATCACCTATGATAAAGAGAAGGTAAATGAAATGAAACTCCATATGCTCATGCTCATGAATGCTTGGATGATGCTTGTGCTCATGAAATACAAATGCCAAATGCAATGCTTAACACTAGGGTGTTATAGCCCCTCCCCCTTATAGAAATCTCATCCCGAGATTTGCAAGACCTATCATTCTTCATAAAAAGCTGGATAGACTTCATGCAAATAATCCTCCTATTCCCATGTGGCATCTTGTTTACTATGGTTATTCCACACCACCTTGTAGAACTTAATGACCTTGCTCCGGGTTACTCTTTTCATTTCTTCTAGCACTCGGATTGGTTTCTCTTCATAAGTCAAATCCAATTGGAGCTTAATGTTGGTGGGTGCAGTAGCTTCCTTAGGTATGCGAAGATATATTTTTAACTGAGAAACATGGAAGACATTGAATATAGTACTCATCTTTGGAGGAAGTTGTAACTTGTAGGCAACATTTCCCTTCTGTTCAATAATCTGGTACGGGCCTACATACCTAGGTGCAAGCTTCATTTTCACTCCAAATCTCTGTACTCCCTTCATGGGCGAAACTTTTAAGTACACATAGTCTCCCACTTCAAAGGTTAGTGGTCTTCTTCTTTTATCAGCATAACTTTTTTGTCTAGACTGAGCTACTCTCATATGTTGTTGAATGATGCGTACTTGCTCTTCCGCTTTGGTGATAAAATCTATGCCATAGTATCTTCTTTCTCCGAGCTCAATCCAATTCAAGGGAGTTATACATTTGTGACCGTACAAAGCTTCAAAAGGAGCCATCTTGATGCTCTCTTGATAACTGCTGTTATAGAAAAACTTGGCTAAAGGTAGCCACTTTTCCCATGAACCCTTGGAGGATATAACACAAGCTCTCAGCATGTCTTCTAAGATTTGATTCACTCGCTCAGTCTATCGTGAGGTCTGAGGGTGATAAGCTGAGCTTCGCACAAGGTTGGTCCCTAATTGCTTGTGCAAGTGCTCCCAAAATCGAGTAGTGAATTGAGAGCCTCTATCTGATACTATGGTTCTTGGCACCTCATGCAAGTGTACTATCTGAGTTATGTAGATTTCTACATACTAATGCGGTCGATAGTTGGTTCTCATAGGAGTGAAGTGCACGGACTTGGTCAGGCGGTCTACAATTACCCATATTGAGTCAAAACCCTTCTGAGTAGTCGGGAGTCCAACAATAAAATCCATACTGATTTCCTCTCACTTCCATCCTGGAATAGATAAAGGTTGTAGTAATCTAGCGGATTTCAAATGAACGGCCTTGACTCTACTGCAATTATCACACCTAGCGACATAGGCGGCGATCTCTTTCTTCATCTTTGTCCACCAAAAATGGGTCTTCAAGTCTTGGTACATCTTGTTACTACCCGGATGGATAGACAACTTGGATGAATGCGCTTCATCTAGAATTTGATTTCTAAGTTCTCGATCTTTTTGTACCACTAGTCGGTCCTCAAACCATAGCACACCTCTTTCATCCAACCTAAAATGTTTGGTTTCATGTTCTTTCATCTTTCTCTTAATGTGAAATACACCTACATCTGTCTTCTGTAGCTCGATGATTTTGCTTTCAAGTGAACAACTGATAGTGATATTGTGTAGCAGAACAAGATGTAACAAATTAAATCCATCTTCCAACAAGGCTACTAAGGTGTTACAATGAGATTTCTGACTAAGTGCATCTGCTACAACATTGACTTTTCCTGGATGGTAGTGCACTTCCAAATTATAGTCCTTGATTAGCTCTAACTATCGACATTGTCTCATGTTCAACTCAAGTTGAGTGAAGATATATTTGAGACTTTTGTGATAAGTGTATATGTGACATACGTTTCCCAGCAAGTAATGTCTCCATATGTTCAATGCATGAACAACTACGGTGAGCATGAGCACACACCCCAAACTTGTACCCGATGCATCACAGAACACATCGAAAGGCTTCTCAATGTTGGGTTGTGCTAAAATAGGAGCTATAGTTAATAAGGTCCATAAGGTGTGAAAAGTAGCTTCACACTCCGGCGTCCAATTAAACTTCTCATCCTTCTGAAGTAGTTTGGTCATGGGCTTAGCTATCTTGGAGAAATCAGGAATGAAACAACGATAGTAGCCTGCTCGCCCTAGAAAACTCTGAACTTCATGAACCAAAGTCAGGGCCTTCCAATCCATGACCTCTTGTACTTTAGATGGGTCTACAGAAATTCCATATTCAGATAAGATGTGACCCAAGAAAGGTACTTTCTTCAACCAGAATTCACATTTGCTAAATTTGGCATATAATTTATGCTCCCTCAATCTGGATAAGACGATCCTTAGATGCTCTGCATGATCTACCTCATTCTCTGAGTAAATCAAGATATCATCGATAAACATGACCATGAACTTGTCGAGCTCGGGCATGAATACTGAATTCATCAAATACATGTAGTAGGCAGCAACATTTGTCAGTCCAAAAGACATGACCAAATACTCATACAGGCCATACCTAGTGGAGAAAGCTGTTTTAGGTACATCCTCTGACCTGATCTTAATCTGATGATAGCCTGACCTCAAGTCAATCTTAGAGAATACCTTTGCTTTTGCAAGTTGATCGAATATGATATTGATGCGAGGCAAAGGATACTTATTCTTAATGGTCACAACATTAAGCGGCCTATAATCCACACACATTCTCAAGGATTTGTCCTTCTTTACAAATAAAGCTGGACATCCTCATGGAGACGAACTGGGTCGAATGAGACCTTTGTCCAACAGTTCTTGTAACTAGATTTTAAGTTCAACTAACTTATTTGGTGGCATCCCATAGGGTCTTCTTGAGATAGGTGTTGTACCCGACACTAACTCGATCTTAAATTCCACATCCCTATCAGGCAGTAAACCCAGCAACTCATCTGGAAATGCATCAGGAAATTCACAGACTACTGGAATATCGCATAGGGTAGTGGCTTGAATAGCACAAGACAAGTTTTGAAGATCAAAACTCTAGGGAAGTGGTACTAGAAAAGCATTACTCCCCTTTGGTTCTCTCAACATAATTATTCTAGTGGTCGTGTCAATGAGAACTCCATGACCCCTCATCCAATTCATGCTCAAAATCACATCTATTGCTAGTCCTGGCAATATTATAAGATCCATAGTGTACTCCCTCTCTTGTATAGAGATGAGCACATCTCTCACTAATTGATTAGTAGAAATAGTGGCCCCAGCTGAACTTATACTATAACCACCCTTGTCTACCTCCATTATCTTCTGATGATGCTTAGATGCAAATGTTTGGCACATAAATGAATGAGAATCTCTAGAATCAAATAAAACAATGGCGGGATGTTTGTTAACAAGAAACATACCAGCGATCACAACTTCTCCCGTGGGAATTTCTTCCACGGCTATATAATGCACGTATCTAGGACGTGCTTTTGGATTAGCCTATTTCTGATTACCCTAGTTTTGATTACCATTCTTCTTGGGATGGGGGCACTCCTTGGCCCAATGACCCAACATATTGCAGTTGAAGCATGGCTGGTTGTTCCTTGGTCTTGCTGAGCTTCATTGGCCTGCATTGCCCTTAGGTATGGCAATGGTGAACGCCCTGCGGAATGTCTTCTAAGGGTGATTGGCTTGAGCTTTTGGCTAAGGAGGTGTATAATTTGGCGCTGGTGGACGAAACTATGGCCTGGCTACCACTGGAGCTCTAGACTAAGATGACCCTGAGGGACCTGCCTCAGCTGCTCTTTTGTGGCCCTTTGTTGCTGCGTGCAAGTTGTTCTGATTCTCCTAGGTTAAGGCATCACTAACAAACTCATTATAGGTGGCACACCTTGAGTTGGCCATGGTCTTCATTACGGCAAACATGGCACTCATAGCGGGACTAGAACTATCTGTTCGCTCATCCCAGTCTTGTATCAATGCATTGCGGTTGTGCTGTGCCCATACTGCTGTAGATGGATCCACACGAGGAAAAGTACCAGCGGCACTGCTAGTAAGTTCATCCCCATGTTGCTGACATACCTAGCTTAGCACCTCAAAAGCAACTACCTAGGCAGTTTCCTAAGGAGTTTTTCCTTTAGATTCTGCCTTCCACTCCTGCCATAGGAGTGCTTGGGTACGAGCATGTATTGTTAGCTGTGCCTCGTACAATGGCTATCCCTCTAGGTACTCCTCATTATAGAAATAGAGGGGCGGTTTGTAATGGGGACAGGGATCCTGATCTTCCGTCAGGTAGAGGTAACTATCGTTGTGGCGGAGAATGACACACCGATCTGGCTTCAGATCGAAAGATCAAACCCTACAATCTTAGCACCACAACTCCTCTGGTTATCAACCGAGACTCGGTTCTAGTTGACCTCGCCAAGAAGGCTAACCCCTGCCTACACAACGAAGAACACAAGCATGAGTAAGAAAGAAAACAACCAAATTGTAGATGAATGATTAGTCTCACAATGTTGGGGTCTCACAAATTGATGAACGGCGAAATTGTTCTTGACAGATTAATCTAAGCAAAACCCAAACCCTAATGGAGAAGTGGTGGCTGTTTATGATGACTCTAGGGTCGTGCAAAGACCCCTGAATGCACCCCCTAATGGGCCCAAACACGATACATGGTCCAATGGACCAAAAGACGGTGTCGCAGCACCCTGACAGATTCTGGATGCTGACTTGTTTTGATGATTCCCATTGATTCTGAAGGGATTTTGACCTGAGACCACTTGCATTGGCTTCCTTATCTAATTAGCTTTCCATCCATATGTGGATCATCGAAAACGGAGCCTAGACGCGCCCGTGTGACCAGTTTTATGACAGACTAGTCCTAGAACCGAAGATGGGCTCCAACTTCAGTTGGACTGGGCCTCCACCATGAGAAAGATGAATTGGATGCCCATGTTGGACCTCCTCCTCTCCTTGGCTTGTATCTGATGGAGTGATGTCCTCGTCATGACCCTCTCCTATGTTCCTAAGCAAGATAACATCATTAGGTAGTAGTCTATTCTCAAAAGTATGAAAAGGATCGCTTAAGAATGAGCTCACCTCTAAATTGAGTTGACGCATTCGAGCTCGAGTCATTGGACCTTGCATAACGGTTGGAGGATCAATGGGTACATCCGAAGGAGTGATGTCCTCATCATCCTCCCCCTCTTGAAACTAAGTCATCCTCGACTCAAGCTCATCTTCTTCTCCCAAATAAGGTTTCAAATCTGCAATATTTAAGGTGGGACTAACCCCGAACTCGGGTTGCAACTCATGTTTGTAGGCATTATCATTTATTTTCTCAATTATCTTATAAGGACCAGCTGCTCTTGGCATTAATTTGGACTTATGCAGCTCAGGAAATCTATCTTTTCTCAAATGTAACCAAACCAAATCACCTGGTTCAAGTTTAATTTCTTTTCTACCTTTACTACCAGCAATTCTATACTTTTCATTCATTCTTTCAATATTTGCTTTAGTTGTTTCGTGCAACTTACGAATGAAATCTGCACGCTCTCTAGCATCACTATGTGTTCTCTCGGTGGTAGGTAAAGGCAAAAGATCAATAGGAGCACGGGGGTTAAAACCATACACTACCTGAAAAGGACTTACCTTGGTGGTGGAATGTTCCGCCCTGTTATATGCAAACTCCACATACAGCAAACACTTTTCCCACATCTTCAAATTGCGCTTAAAAATTGCTCTCAACATGGTGGACAATGTTCGATTCACTACCTCAGTTTGCCCATCAGATTGGGGATGACATGTTGTAGAAAACAAGAGCTTGGTCTCCAATTTATTCCACAAAGTGCGCCAAAAATGACACAAGAATTTTGCATCGCGATCTGAAACAATAGTAGAAGGCATACCATGCAAGCGAACAATTTCTTAAAAGAAAAGGGCAGCAATATGAATAGCATCGTCGCTCTTATGACAAGGAATAAAATGTGCCATCTTAGAAAAATGATCAACCACCACAAAAAAACTATCCCTCCCCCTCTTAGTCCTTGGCAAACCCAACACAAAATCCATAGATATATTAGCCCAAGGAGTAGAAGGAACAGGAAGAGGCATATACAAACCATGTGGGTTCAACCGTGACTTAGCTTTTTGACATGTGGCGCACCGAGCCACGTACCGTTCTACATCTCGCCTCATCCTTGGCCAAAAGAAATGTGTGGACAGCACCTCCTCTGTCTTCTTGGCACCAAAATGTTCCATCAATCCACCTCCATGTGCCTCCTGCAACAACAAAAGATGAACGGAGCCAACTGGACTGCATAGGCGGTTAGCTCTAAACAAAAACCATCATTGATCATAAACTTGTTCCATGTACGTCCCTCTCTATAATTTAGCAACACGTCCTTAAAATCAGGATCAAGCGCATATTGTTCTTTTATTGATTCAAGCCCAAAAATCCGATAATCAAGTTGGGATAGCAAGGTATATCATCTAGACAAAGCATCATCAATCACATTATCCTTCCCTTTCTTGTGTTTGATAATATAAGGAAAAGCTTCAATAAATTCAACCCATTTAGCATGCCTATGATTCAGATTATGTTGAGAGCGAAGATACTTAAGCGATTCATGATCAGAATCAATAACAAATTCTTTAGGCCACAAATAATGATGCCACGTCTCTAAAGAACGGACAAGTGCATACAATTCCTTATCATATGTGGAATAATTTAGAACAAGACCATGCAATTTTTCACTAAAGTAAGCAATGGGTTACCATCTTGCATCAAAACACCCCCAATGCCAACTCCACTAGCATCACATTCTAGCTCAAAAGTCTTACCAAAGTTTGGAAGTTGCAGCAATGGTGTGTGTGTGAGCTTGTCCTTCAAAGTGTCAAAGGAATCCTCATGTGCCTTTCCCCAATGAAACACCACCCCTTTCTTCATCAACTCATGCAACGGGGCAGCAATGGTGCTAAAATCTTTGACGAAGCGGCGGTATAATCCTGCAAGACCAAGAAAACTCCTCACCTGTGTGATAGTTTGGGGAACCAGCCAGCTCTTTATGGCTTTAATTTTCATCTCATCCACCTCAATTCCCTGTGGAGTTACAACATAGCCAAGAAAAGAAACTCGATCCGTGCAAAAGATGCACTTCTCAAGGTTACCAAATAATCGTGCATCACGTAAAGCATTAAAAATAACACATAAGTGATCCATATGTTCAACAAAAGACTTGCTGTAAATCAATATATCATCAAAGTAAACTACCACAAAATGACCAATAAAAGCTCTTAAAACCTCATTCATTAAGCGCATGAAAGTGCTAGGTGCATTTGTTAAACCAAAAGGCATTACTAACCACTCATACAACCCGAATTTGGTTTTAAACACGGTTTTCCATTCATCTCCAAGTTTCATTCTAATTTGGTGGTAGCCACTTCGCAAGTCAATCTTGGTGAAAATTATAGAGCCACACAACTCATCAAGCATGTCGTCTAGCCTAGGAATAGGATGATGATACCAAATAGTAATATTATTGATGGCTCTACAATCAACACACATACGCCAAGTTCCATCTTTCTTAGGAACCAAAAGTACAGGAACAGCACAAGGACTAAGGCTTTCATGTACATACCCATGGTCCAAAAGGTCTTGGACTTGCTGCTGAATTTCCTTAGTCTCCTCAGGATTGGTTCGATAGGCAACACGGTTGGGCAAGGTTGCTCCTGGAATCAAATCGATTTGATGCTCTATCCCTCTCATAGGTGGCAGCCCTAGGGGTATCTTAGCTAGAAAAATTTCCTCATACTCCTGCAAAAGGTTAGTGACAGCAGGAGGCACCAAGCTAACAATATCATCAAGCGAAAACATAGCTCATTTGCATACCAAAGCATAGCAAATATCATCATCAGAAATTTCAGCAAAGTCACATTTTGTTGCTAGCATAACACCATCCTTCAATTTAATCCCCTCGGCCTTAGAAATAGATGTAAACTTATCCTTTTTAGGTGGGAGAATAGAATTAGCAACTTGCTGATTTTCAGATTGAACATCATTCAAACTAGCGGCGCGTTCTCTATCAGCTTGTACAATTTGAGCAGGGGTCAAAGGTACCAAAGTATTTTTCTTTCCTTTATGCATAAAAGTGTATTTATTACTTCTACCATGGTGTGTAGCATCATTGTCGTGTTCCCAAGGACAACCCAATAAGAGTGAACAGGCTTGTATAGGTACCACATCACAATTAACAGAATCAGCATAAGAACCAATGGAAAATGAAACTCTGCAAGTTTGTGTTACCTTTGCTTTCCAGAATCATTTAGCCACTGAATATGGTATGGACGTGGGTGCGGGCATGTGGTCAAGCCAAGTTTCTTGACCAAATTAGAACTCACCAAATTATTGCAGCTACCTCCATCAATAATGACATGTGCTCGACGGTTGCTGATGACGAAGAAAATCTGGAACAAGTTATGGTGTTGTAGCTTCTTAGGTTGCTGTACTTGTGAACTGAGCACCCGCTGTACAATGATGCTCCTATAGGCCGCCATGGCCTCGTTACCAAGGACTTCACTGCCATCCTCATCTGTATCTTTGTCTTCTTCATCTTCAATGTTAGAGGTACTGATGTAACCATCTTCTATAGCAATGTATGCCCGCTGACTTGGGCAATCCTTCTGCACATGGCCAATTCCATGGCAGCGGTGGCATTGAATGCCCGAAGTGCATCCCGTCGATGCAACGGATGAGGCACTTTTGGCAGGCACCTGCAAAGAATTTTTACCTGAATCTGAAGGTCGTGCGGAAGGTGCCTTAAGTGTAGTGGTAACTCCAGAGGCTGCTGGTCGCTTGCTCGCTGGTGGAGGTGCCCGAAAAGTGGTTGGCTTGGTCAGCCCCAAGAATGGTGCCGAGCATGGTGTGTATGTGGTGCTAACCTTGCTCTTGCTCTGCTGTTCACGCCCCTGCAATTCCTTTTCTACAAGCATAGCGAAATGAAACAACTGGTTGACAGTATGAAATTCTTTATAATCAACAATGTCCTGAATCTCATGACTCAAACCCGAATAAAAATGACAAATGGAATCTTCGTTCCCCTCCACAACACTACAATGCATCAATCCCTTTTGGAGCTCACCATAGTAATCCTATACATATTTCTCTCCTTGTTCTAAACACATTAATTTCTTACGCAAGTCTCTATGATAAGAAGGAGGAACAAAACGATCATGCATAGCCATCTTAAGTTCTTCCCATGTACCAGGTAAAGCATCTTGTGCAGCTAGCCCATTCCACCAAATAATGGCAAAGTCCTTAAACTCACTAGTAGCTTGTCGAACTCTATGTTGCTCAGGCACAAGGTGGGCACTAAACTTTTGTTCTACTGTCATCTCCCAATCAAGATATCCCTCAACATCATAATGACCCAAAAAAGATAGTATTGTGAACTTAATCTTAGCATAAGAATCATCGGGCACATGATGATTATTACCTTGATGGTGGTGGACACCACCCATACCTATCGTGTTGCGGCGAAGACATTGTCGTAATCTTGCTTATCGGAAGGCTGCTCGATCTATGTTCCCATTGGCATCATACACCGTGTCTTCTGGCAAGAGACCATCGGTGTTGCTGCCAGAGACGTCATTATTGACCGCCACAAAGGTTTCCAACTCTGTAACCTTGTCGGTTAGCGTGGAAATTCGTTTGTCCAATCTCTCCATGTTGTTGCCAATGTTGAGTTCAATGAGTGCGTTAGTGATGGCCTTCCTGATGGCCTCATTCATCCTTTCTTGGGCATTCTCTACAGCAGCTTGTAGTTGCTCTTGGCTGACACACTCGTTGAAATCCTTGGGATTGTTATCTCCAGTCTGATCATCTCCTGCCATTGTAAACACAAAAACAGGAACAAACAGTGAAAGTTTTCCCTACCAAATAACTATGTGGTTGCAGTGGTGTCACTTTTCACAGCAAGCAGCAGCGTCTTACCAAGCTCTTACAAAGTTCTTACCAACACAAGCAGTGGGCGGTACAACCGGTGGCTGGTTCATGACACCTGTGAGGCAGTGGCACCGAGATTGCAAGGGCCTTTTTCTATACTGATCTGAAGATTTTGTGGAGCTTGGAAGGCACACAAAGAATAATATTTATATTTGGCACACAAGTTAGTAACAGAAAGTAATGCTGAATTATAGTCCAAAGTACTTGTTCTCGTTGCTGGTCTAAAATGTTCCAAGTATCAGGTGTGTGACAAACAAGTTTGGTGGATAGCAAGGTGCCAGGTGTGTGCCAAACAAGTATGGTGGATAGCAAGAGCAACATAAACAAGGAACCAGATAGCACACGCTAATACAGCTCACTTTGGCCTTCTCTATGTGCTCCTTTAGATATTGTTCCTCTTTTGCCCCTCTTTTTTCTATTTTTTTGGGTTGTCGTTGTTTTTTGGGAAACTTTGACTTTTTCTTTTAATTTTTTTGATATTTTTTCACTTAGGAGCACAAAAGAAGTAACCATAGAAAATATGAGCTTTAAACCAGTGAAAGACGTGGCATGTGGAAAATTCAGAAGACGTGCTCAAAATTGACAAAAAGATTGTGACCACGAAAAGAGGATCTTGTGACTAGTTTTTGGCCAAAATAAAATTTTCTGACCTCAACAGCGCGAGAGACAGATGGATCTGAAATTTTTTTCTGATCGATTTTGATATATGGAAAGTCGAAATCCGAGTTCGTTGCAAAAACTAGACTAGTTTTGAGAACTAACTCCGAATTAGAGGACAAAACAGGAACAATACACGCAAAATTGGTCACGACAGCAAGGATTTGATGGAAACGATGGGGAAAAACACACAAACTAGACTCTAACACAACCTAACCAACAACAAGACCTCAACCAGGACATAAACTCAAGACGATGGACTCTGAAACTAAAATATGCAAAGGCTATGGCGCGGAAGGTTCTAGGACAGGAAAAAAACGAGTATGGCACTGGACTATGGGATGAATGCGAAACACTCAAAACTAGGGGATAAATGTGAACCTGATGGTACACCTTAGCTCTGAATACCACTTAATGGGGATGGGGATCCTGATCTTCCGTTAGGTAGAGGTAACTATCGTTGTGGCGAAGAATAACACACTGATCCGGCTTCAGATCCAAAAATCGAACCCTATAATCTTAGCACCAAAACTCCTCTGGTTATCAACCGAGACTCGGTTCTGGTTGACCTCACCAAGAAGGCTAACCCCTGCCTATGCAATGTAGAACACAAGCAAGAGCAAGAAAGAAAACAACCAAATTGTAGATGAATGATTAATCTCACAATGTTGGGGTCTCACAAACCGATGAACGGCGAAACTGTTCTTTACAGATTAATCTAAGCAAAACGTAAACCCTAATGGAGTGGTGGCGGCTGTTTATGAAGACTCTAGGGTCATGCAAATACCCCTGGACGTGCCCTCTAATGGGCCCAAAAATGATACACGGTCCAACAGACCAAAGGACGCTGTCGCAACACCCTGGTAGATTCTGGATGCTGACTTGTTTTGATGATTCCTATTGATTCCAAAGGGCTTTTGACGTGAGACCACATGCATTGGCTTCCTTATCTAATTAGCTTTCCATCCATATGTGGATCATCGAAAACGGAGCCCGGACGCGCCCGTGTGACCAGTTTTATGATAGACTAGTCCTGGAACCCGAGATGGGCTACAACTTTAGTTGGACTAGGCCTCCACCATGAGAAAGATGAATTGGACGCCCATGCTGGACCTCCTCCTTTCCTTGTCTTGTATGTGACGGAGTGATGTCCTCGTCATGACCCTCTCCTATGTTCCTAAGCAAGACAACATCATTAGGTAGTAGTCTATTCTCAAAAGTATGAAAAGGATCGCTTAAGAACGAGCTCACCTCTAAATTGAGTTGACGCATTCGAGCTCGGGTCATTGGACCTTACATAACGGTTGGAGGATCAGCGGGTACATCCGAGGGAGTGATGTCCTCATTAATTCAGTATACCCCGTATAATGCAGGACCCTCCAAAGCAGGGCAGGGGTACCAAACATCTCCAAGAAGGTCTCACTCCCAGTTGATGCTGCCATCTGTACCAACAAAATCGTGCAACTCTCGTGAGAACAATGGTATAATAGAAAAGAGTTACTTAACCGAATAAGAAACTTATAAGGGGAGGAACAATGCAAGTAGGTAATAAATGATTTATCATGATGCATGCGCGTTCCATATGTCCTTACAAACTTAGGAAAATTAAAACTTCTAACGGCATACACGGTGGCATATATACGTTTTCTCATATATAACATAGCTAGTCCGGGCTACATGTTTTGCTGTTAGTGTACCTGAACAAGAATTTCATTTCAGCCAAACCCCACAATTATATATGAGAAATAAAAATCTAGGCTCTAGGTTGTAAGCTAAATACTTCCATATATATATATACCCATATATATATACTTCCGTATCAAAGCTACTCGAAAGTAAATATGTCCATATATATATAAAAATATACATATACAGCCATATCAAAGCTAAACCACAATTAAATACCTCCGTATATATATGAGACATATATATACTTTAGTATCAAAGCTAACTCTCGCCATTAGACCACACACTCACATCTTGCGGTCATGTCACTCATCATCTTACCTTGGGCGTAGAGGCAATTGATCCATACATTACCACTCAAGTGAATGGCATCCATACAATAGCACACCATATGGACGACGAAAATAACCCCCCCCCAAGTTAGTACTTAATTAGCCACCTGAAATCCTCAATTGGGCATAAAGGAAGTGATCACTAGCACACTCTAGATTCAAACTTTATTTTTTTAAACACCTATATATATAGCTATAAGTTACTAAAAACTGGTTTTGGAAACAAAAACCTTTGTTTTAAATACACATGTGGCAATTAATGTTGAATCTTGCTCTGATGCCAGCTGTAGCAGAACTGTCCAATTTATAAGAGCACAAGTACAACAATAGCCCGCAAGCGGTCGCACTGTCATACTTGAGCCCATATAAATCCGGTAGTCCGTCGAGTACCACGAAGGGTCTCGATTCAATCAACATACAACCAAGATCATACATGATTCTACATACATGTCACGCGTTACATAAAGTTCACAAATATAGTTCCATACATTAGAGTACGATTAAAAGTTATTACAAACCAAGTTTAGGTAAAATAGTAGCAGAAGTAATTAAAGTTTGAAACCAACATCTCCATCGTTGTTCAAATATTGTGCCAGCTCATGATCACAATCCCACAAAAGCATAAGAGAGGGATTAACAAGAGATGCCTTACCTAGGGCCCTACTCCTTGTCCACGGCGGGACAGAAGCAGTTCTTACAGTAGCCATGATACATCGTATTATCTGCAACAATGGGAAATAAACCCTGAGTACAAGAAGATACTCAGCTAAACTTACCCATCATAAATCAAAAATAAAGTGACTCCAAGGATCATACAAGGCTTTATAAGTGGATCTAGCTTGACAACATTTTGCATAAAAAGCCACTAATTCAACTATACCTTTTATAATTCGGTCATCAAGTTAATTATATCTATTCGTCTCTAGATTGGCGAGTAACCTACGCCAAACATGTAGTATATTGTTAATGACAGCATAATAATAACCATAGCCATTTAATATTTCATTCTCAGAACCATTCCACTTGCCATTAACACTATGATAGAAGGAAGCTCAGTCGAGTTTCTCACTATCCGGGAGATACGATGATTCGAATCGATTTCAATTAGCTGGGAATTTATTCCTAACATAAACCTAGGCAGACCAGATCAACGGTCACCTTAGGTCACCTTTGGTACAACTTAGGTCCACATTTTGCGGGTTCGATCAGCGCCGTACAATCAGGGACGACCAGCTGCCAGGATGTTCAGGCATGGCCTACCCTTGGGCTCACATCTATCTCTCCGCACATCCTTACTACCATCTAGAGTGCGTACTCTTACAGAACAAGGCCCAGTCTGAGTTGAGCTACGGTCCTTAATCAGCACAGATGGAATCACATGAGTCAACCTACAACATAGACCCCGTCCGGCCTTGATTTACAACATCCATGGTTCTTTTACACGATAGCAAATATAGCCAACCATGGTTCAGTGCCCATGTATATCTTACAGGTGACAGGAAATCACCCGACTTCTACCGGTCTAAGCATAGCTAAGCATATATTCGATCTTGGACCTACACAGGATTAAAGGTATATATCTGGACAAGGTAGTTCTATGCATCAAGTGTTTCCAGTCAACTCCTACAACCTAATGCATCAAACATAAAAAGGCTCAAGTGATATTTATAAAACATAGGAGACTTAGAATGCTCCGGGGCTTGCCTTCGATAAAGGAAGTTGGCATGTGATCCAGGCACTTGGGTAGGTCCTCAAGAGCTTGCTCCTCGCCTTCTAGAGTATGGGCTAAGGTGCCTCCTATTGTTCCTCCGGCTCTTCGTTGAATTCCAATAGAGTTATCCCCTCAGACGATCCTATATACATGAGTAGGAAATAAGATATCATGGATGCATATATAATGACATGTATAATATGATATGATATGATGAATGCATCCTCATAAGTGTTCTCAGCAGCATTGCATTAAGATGATAACAAGTTACATTTTCTTTTACTGAGTAGGTGCATATCTCTTTTCTAGTAACTTAAACAAACACTTATGTAAATAATTTTCTGGAGTACAAGACAGCAGCCACTTGTTTTGACCATAACTGGAGTTATACACATCAAAATAATATGGTTGTGGACATTCTGGAAATCTTATGAAATATCCTACAACTTTCTTTTAATCATCTTAATGTGATTCCATAGTTATCTAGGTCAAACAATTCGATCTTTTGGATCTATCCAGAGAGCAAGCATTTCAGATAGCAGACTTTCAACCACCATAATTCTCAAACCATAAGTCCTATGACTATGGAAATTTAACAAAAGGTAGATAAGTTATCTACAACTTTGTTATTAACCATGTTTACAGAAAAGATCGTTATCATCATGAAATCATCACCATAACAGAAACTACATATGCAGTCATCTAGTTGAATTATAAAGAAATAATTAACTAGTTGCCTACAAACAAATACTTCTAATCCTCACTAACAGTGTCAACAGATTATATGCATCACACACACCATAGAAAACATCATGGTTAAGCCTAACTAATTTATTTATATTCATTTATTAATTTCCTTGGATAATAAGGTGATTTACAGAGTAAATATTTCTAGTGCTCTATAAATTCTAAGCAAATCACAGTAGGCTACACATGACCCTAATAGTCTACTATACAAATTTCATGCCATTTAGATAAGTATAGCTATCTTTACAAAAATAACAAATTATATATGCTTATTTTAGCAAAAATAGTTTAGCATAGTGAAAAGTGTCAAGCAACAGATTTTATATTTTTCTTACTTTCCTCCTAGCATGAGAACACTGTTTAAAAATTTGTATGATCATATGTTATGTATTTTTACCCCAATTAATTTCACTAGAATCTAGCAATTAATTAAGATTAAATAGGAAGGCTATATTACAATATGTCTACTATAGGTTTAGTATTTTTTCTAGCTAGATCATGTCAACACTAGACCAGAAAAATTAGAATCACAATTTTATCACTTTCCTAACCCAAGTTATGCATTTTACAATATATAAACTACTTTAAAAGCACTTATCTTGCTCAATTTAATTCTCTCAGAAAAGTACACTAAGAAGTAGATTTCATATTTTATTCAAATAGTACTCTTCATGATGAATCCAACAAAATTTGGTTCACCTCATTTGGATACTCCTAGCTCTAGATACAATTTTTGCATGTTAGTATTCAAATCTATGAGAAATAAACAAAAATAACTAAACCCTAAATGCTAGGTGCACCCGGTCTATACACCCTGCTATGACTAATGCGTGGGTCCCACAGTCAACCTGGCCCCACATGACAGCGAAATAGAATAGAGGCGGCGCTTTGACCAGTGAGGTCACCGGTGACGAGGTCACCACCAACGTGTTCTCCTCCTCGTTCCGCACCTAGTGGACTAAGTGGGCGAACCCCTGATGGTGGTTGGCTACGGCGGCGACGCTAATGGCAGACGGTGGCGGCACTGCGGTGGCGCACCTGTCATTTCCGGCCATGACATGCTCAGGCGAGCTCGGCTACAGCGTCCTGGTGGTGCAGCGGAGATCTAGGGTTAGGTTGGAGCTACGGTGGAGCGGTGATGAAGCTTGGGTGCGTGCATGGTGGCACGGCGTCGCAAGCACATCGACGGCATGGTGATGTTCCAGCGTGACTACGGCGGTAGCAGGGAACTTGGATACGGCATGAGCACCTATGAGCTAGGACGACGATGGACCGATGGAGAAGAAGGTAGGAGCTGCGGTGGATAGGGCTAGCCACAGGCATGCTTGGAGCTCGGCGGCGCCCCGCTGCTATGGCGGCGACGACGACGTGAAATGCGGCCTCACCTGAGCTTGAATGGTGATGCTAGAGGGTCGGCAAGGTGGAGTGAGGCGTGGTAGAGCTGTGTGTGCGAGCTATCGAAGAATGGCACAGCGGTGGTGGCGCGCGAGCTCGGCAGAGGTCGGTGGTAATGGCACGGTGCGCAGCGGCTTCGCTCAGGCACGGCAAGGGTGAGAGAGAGGCAGAGCGAGGCGAGTGAGAGCAAGTGTGGAGGGAGGGCATGTCGCTGTCCTTGTGCTGCCCACGCCAGCCTGATTAGTGGGACCATCGCCAGCGGGCCGCCACCACGCGGGGCGCGCGGCCTAAGCGTAGTCGGCCATGACGATCGGCAATTTGAATCTGCTGAGTCTTATTCAGTTGACTGATAGTGCTACTTCATGCCTCTATATCTCCTAATCTAGTTTGAGTTAGCAGAATTGGTATTAGTGAAAGTTGTAGAGCTACATGAGTGCTACAAGATTGCTTAAGGGAGTTTTTTTCTAATTCGCAATGGTTTTGAAACTACAAAGCTCTAAAGTGAGCTACTTTGAAACTGAAATCAACATTCTACACTTAGAAAAAATTTAAGTCACAAAACAGCATTTTGTTGGAACTTGTGAGCTCTATTTCACCATGTTAGACACTAAATTAGTTCATGACCCTTAAATAAAGTTTGTTACCCATGATGTGAGCTACAACTTTTATTTATGTCACATAGCCATGCAAACACTCTAAGCTACTATTCAACTTTGGTCAAACTAGCATCATGAAAATGGCATTACAAAGTAAACCAACACTTAGAAGCAAAATTGGCTAAAGTCATGAATATAAACATTGTTCCAAATATCATTCTAGATGTGTTTAAGGTATTTTAGTGACCTCACAACCATCTCATGCATTGGTCACATATGATCACAAGCATAATTATGTATATGAGCAACATCACCTGTGATAAAGAGAAGGTAAATGAAATGAAACTTCATATGCTCATGCCCATGAATGCTTGGATGATGCTTGTGCTCATAAAATGTAAATACCAAATGCAATGCTTAATACTAGGGTGTTATAGCTCGCCAGTAGTACTGAAACTCGGTGACCTTTTCCTTTCCAAGTTTCCAAGCATCATTTCATCTCTTACTTTACTTGGGTGTATTGACCAATGCAGTTTAGGTTCCTTCTTACTGATGTTGGTTACAATCTTTATAGTCCTTCAAGGCTAGAGCTTTGGGTCCGAGGGTGCGATGTCTGCTAGAGCAATTCTTGTATGGTGCCGGATGATTTGGTCCATGTTGAATGATCCGGTTGTTCTAGGGGGTTGTCAGGTATCTTAGGGTTCCAACCGTCCAGGTTGGTGGATGATCCATCGTAGATGTTGGACCCTCTAGTATATCGTGACCTATAAATAGATCGACAGTGACTGAAAGGGTTATCTCATTTTTGTTTTTAGCAATTGCCATCGCCGTCGTCCTCTGTGCCGCCATCGTCGCGCACGTGTTTCGGGTGATCCTGTTCATGGTCCAAGGCTTCCACGTGATTCTTCATCATGCCTAGAGGCTATTTTTTATTCCTCCCTCCCCTTCTTGGTTTTATTCCTCTCTCCTTTTGTTGCACCTTGGGTTGCTCTGATCCATGATTTGGTTAGGGTTAACACAGAATCGACTTGGGGATTTTTTTGAGTACCTTCTATAGTATACTTGCGCTTGGTTTGATGAGGTAGTATTGCTTGGTTGCGAGGATTTGTTGGTGTCAAGTTCTTGCAGTTACTGTGCTTACTCCTAAGATTCCTGACTCTATCGGGTAGTTCGAAGCTTGGGCAAGAAGTTCCGACGCCGTGCTTAGTCACTTAAAATTCCTTCTGGCACTAACCGCGATTTTGACGGAGAGTCCGCAAAATACCGTGGGCATTCCACAAACTCTAGTTGCATGTCCTGTACCATCCCTGTACAACTGCTTGCATTGGCGGAATGTTCTAGCTTCTCTGTCAGGAAGTTTCGGCAGACTTGCGTGGCTCTCTATCTGTCTGGGGACTATAGGTTTACAACTCATCAGATGGTCCACAATTTTTGGTGGAGGCTCCATTAACTGTCTGCTACCTGTTGTTTTGTTCCATCTTGATCTAGTTGATAACCAAATCTTGTGAGGCTTTTCTTATGTGACCTATGCAACTTGTATGATTACTACAGCCTACCATTTCTCCTCTCATAACAAGTAGATCACAGATTTTATTTAATTATCCACACATGGCTGATCCTTGGGCTCTCCTTTGGCATTGCAGGTTCGGTGCGGCTTCTAGCCACTGGCCTAAGAAGGCAGTGTTGGCATCTTCTTCGGATGAGGATGACGGTGAACAAGTCTTTCCAATGGACATGTTAGCCATCCCCAAGGGACGCTATCGCTGGGTCCCAGCTGAGTTCAGCAAGGTTGCCTTATTCAGGCACTTTGGACAAGTTAGGGATTCTCTAACTCCCTTTTTCCACACCAGTGATCAGTTTAGTTTCGGCTATACCATGGGGGAATTGACATCAGGCCGATGCATATAGAACAACAATGGCTGAGTTGGGTTCAATTGGAGTTCTTCGCTTCCATGGGTAGCTTGGTTGACCTTCTTAGAGTCAAGGGCTGGAGGACGATTCTGGAGTTCAGGCAAGATTGGAATGAAGCAGTGGTCCAACAGTTTTATACCATGTTGGAGGTTCGGGCAGAAGAGGAGAAGTTGATTTGGATGACAGGCACATGCTGCTGTGAACTTGAGCTATCATGGCATGAAGTGGGGCAAGTTGGTCACTAACCTCCTGGAGCTAAGGACAGAGGAGGTATCTGGATTCTGCTATTAGGAGTCATCGGTCTATGGTCCATAGGGAGGCTTGAGAAGTCTTCCAAAGATAGTCTTCGAGCTTCTAAGGCATATAGTAATTCCCTCTGCTAGAGGTGACGATAATGCTATCAGTTGGCCCTTCTTTGAGATTATCAATGCTGTGATGACCGGTAATCCGATCAATTTGTTGGATTCGATGGTGCATTAGATGTTGGAGTGTAAGTGGGAAGTGAACACTTCATTGATTCTTCAGCCATACATCATGGCTTTGGTGCTTTGCACTATTAAGAACTTTGGTGGCGCTTGCAAGATTAATCATCAAGTCTATTGGCTGTTCATTGAGGATGAGAACTATCTAGCACGGGAGTCATCTCCAATGGCTTGTAGGATTCTAGGACATAATTCCCCAGGTATGTTCCAATAGTTTCCTTTTTCCTTTCCATACTGCATCTTATTCAAGGCCTTAATTTCCCAATTTCTTAACCAGTTACATCTCGGTTCTGTAGAGCCTATCATGTTGGAGACCATTCCTCCTACAAGTCCAGCGCCGCTTGTAGTTTGCCGACTTCGTTGGGGACATACAATGATCCTTCCTTCACTTTCAGCTCCAGTGCTACAGGTAATTTTCCTTTCTAGGTTTCCTGTTGATGCCATTTACCATGCTTCTATATTCCCTTTTGTGGTTCTTTAGTTAACTTGCAAGGTTTTGATCCCTTATTCTTTTGTTTCCCTCCATAGTTGCTTTCCTGTCTGGACCTCCCGCTCATCGAGGTCACGGTCGAGGACGTGGTCGGGGCGCTTCATGTCGCCATGGGTCACAAGATTGACTCCTCTGCTTAGCTGCCGCTCCGTGGGTCTTGGCGGTCTCCATGTTCAGCCACCATGTCTTGATTTAGAACCAGTTGTTAGCCAGTCTGGGTGGCGATGAACTCAGATGGTTGCTGTCATGTCGTAGTTGATACACTTGGTTTATATGTGGCCCGTCCATCGAGGTGGGTGGTCAGTACTTCTAAACTTGCTTGCTTGGTTGAACGCATTGGAATTAGTCAATGTTGGTTGCTTGCAGTCTATTATCCTTGTTGTGAGGTGTACTTGTACCTCTGTATTCACAGTCCCTCGGTATTGGTGAGTTGGAAGATAAGTCTAGGGTACCAAGGAGATTCTACCGAAAACTTCCAAGGTAGGGTAAGGGATAAAGGGTTACTCTAGGATCCTAAGGAGGTTGGGGGGGTACTTGGGCTTAGGGGCACCTCTAAGATTGGGAAAAACAAGGGGATCTCAAAGGCTAAAAGGATAGGTAACAGGGTCAGAACCGCTCTCTTTGACTCTCATAGCATAACATGCCTACTGCTTAGGGCGAACTAGGTATGAACTTTGGTTCTCACTTGGGTGCTCCTATTACTCCCTCCCGGTCCCATAACTCTAAAACACCTTTTTAAGTTAAAACATAGTTTTATGTCAAGGACAAGAGGTAAGATTAACTAGTGAGGTAAGGATTACTTTAACTTGTAGGGGTAACACTAAAGCATAGCAGTTATCTAGTTTAACACTACTCAGGACACAACATTGAGGTTATATGGGGTTTGACAAATGGATTGCTCCTATAAGTCAACCACTGCTCTGATACCCGTCCCTATCGCCGCCGCGACACTTCAGGATCTTTGTAATGGTCGAGTGACACGGAACACCCCATGTGGCAAACCGAAGCACATAACATCCAACATCATGCCCAACTATCAGGTTATTATTATGCTTATAGAAAATACATTATTCTTAGAGGTTATGCAATTCTAGTCCTTCCCTCTAGATTCCACTCTTCATTATTTCTCTCAAAATCTTATCAGAGTTAACTCGTAGTTCATCTTGGATTCCCCCAATCCAAGGCCTAATATATAGCGGTGAATAGCGCACTACCTCGCATCCACCGAGGCAATAACACCTGCAAAATAACTTAACGACAGCACTGTGAGTACATTTCATACTCACAGGACTTAATTCCAACACATAGATATTTAGCGGATGCAAAGGTAATTTATTAGGCATTTGTATATTTGCAAAAAAGCACGTGGCATTTCTTAGGTGACATGCTATGATCCATTTTATAAAGATAACATTATGTTCATGATAACATAAGAAGTGATTAACCTTTGTAAACTATACCATCATGTTCCATCATTACGCTACCATGGGTATAGAAAGTAAGAACAACTGAATGGTTCCGTCCTAAGGGACTTTAGGCTTTCAAACTCTACAGAGGTGTACAACTACCCACATGAAAATATGGGACTAACCACCATATCCCGAATCCTGGAATAAGGATTGCCTCATGATTCCCAGCCTTTCCCTAATTCGGCCGGAGTGTCCGATGAAAGGTTTGGCTAGTGCTCGATCAATGTCTCGGACATTCCTGACCGATGCCACCCCCTTGCCAATTTCATGGATAAATTGGTTGCAATTAGTTACTTGGCTTGTCGACCCCATCCACGACATGTGGTCTGTACAGGTGGTTACTCAGACTTATGTATCCCAATAAATGGTCCTTAGCTACTCCACAAGCTACGTCGTTTGAGATCCCACACTCACAACAACCTACCCATCGCATGAGCAAAGTCACCAAGGTGGTATTCAAGTTTATGACCTTTGGTGTTATTGTGCCTTAGCCAAACTAGTGAAGTAAGTCAAGTTGTACCCTCATTGCTTTTAGTGATTGATTATCCTATTGTAGCATCCTACACACGCAAGAATGAGTTCCCTTCGCATACTCGACTTCTACCGTTGCTAGGTAACTAAGCAATAAGCAATTAAGCGTTTCCATTCCCAGTTGTTTAGATAAAAGGCTTCTACTAGATTAATGAGTGACTCTAAGTGTAGAGTGAACAAGATTATTATCCAAAGTTACATGGAATGCATAACTCATAATGAAACTGCATAAGTATCCAAAATAGGGTTTATAGTGGTGGGATGCCTACTTGGTTTTGCCACTCGAATGGATTCAAAGTTGTAGACGACATCTCACACACATTCCTTAGGTACTCGGTTCCTAAAAGAATACAACGATTAAGGCTTAACCGAAGAAGGCTTAGGAATAAGACTTGGCTTGGGATTTAGGATAGAGGTTTCTAACTACGGTTCTACTATTGCTCTTAAGGAATCTATGCTTAACCTAGTATTACTGACTCCTTGGGTAAGTTCTCTAGGGAACTTCATACTCACTATTGACTTCACGGACACTCCGACCAAGGTGGGGGACACTCCATCGGGTTAGGGCTTTGAGGTGACTTGGCTCTGGTTCGGCTCTGGTTAGGTTGATGGACACTCCGTTGGAGGTGACGTACACTCCGGTAGGAACTAGGTGGTCTTGGGTTTCCTAGATTATTGGGTTTATATATCAACAGACACTCCATGAGAGATCACAGACTCTCCACTAGCAACTAGGTGCTCTCGAATTGTGGGTTTCTAGTTTATATATAAATTGGTGGACAATCTACGAGAGGTCATGGAGACACCTCTAGGTCATGTCAATAGAAGGTAAGGTCCTAATGGCTGGTTTCTATGAGCTATCGGACACTCCGCTGATACGACAAACTCTCCATGAGACTATCGACAGAACCTATGTTCTTGGGTGATCTTGGGCTTCAAACTTAGATGCGCTTAGCTGTGATCTATGCATGTGCAAGATATTTCTAGGATAGTTTAGGTGGTTCACTAGGCTCAAGATAGCTAGGTTCGGTGCTTGTTTTGCTAAATGTGGTTATGGGTTAGGATCAAGCTTAGAGATACAAGAACATGAAGATAAAGCCATGATATTGAGATAGAATCCTTAGCTCCGAGATTGAGAGCTTCCATAGTGAAGAGGTCAAGGATCCAATCCTTCTTCTTTCTTATTACATATGATGGAACCACCACCAGCAAGGAATCCTTCAATCCTTCATCAAAACCAAAACTTAAGCACTTGGTGGAGAATCCAAGAAATGGGAGCCACTCTCCTTGAGCTCACCATAAACAAGGTTGAAGATGTTGATGGTGTCCATGGAGGGGTGTTGGTGATTCCTTCCTTTCTCTTCTTCTCCTTCTCCAATCTCCCTTCCAATCCTTTCTCTCTCTAGTTCTAGGGTTCATCTTGTTCTTGGGGTGTAGAGAGAGGAGGGGAGTGGTAAATGAATGGGTGAGTGAGAGAGTGATTGAGAGGGTGCAACTCCTACTGATGAAGTGCCCCAACTCATGCTGACATGTGGGTCCCTCTCCCTTAAGTGGCAAACAACTCATTCCCCACTTACTGCTGCTGCATTGTAATATGTCAGATGGTTTGATTCAAATGGCGGACGATCCGGTAGCCTCTGTCTTTGCTAAATTGACAAGTTAGTAGATGGTTGATTGTTGATGACCGATGCACTGATCTTTAGTAGTTCCTTGCGACTGAGTGGGTGTTGATGATGCTAATAGGATGAACCCTGATTCATGTAGAGGTTTCCTTTTACTCCGGCTGCAAGTGATGAGGACATGACACCCATGCATATGACCATGTTTGGCGCATGGTATGGAGGGTTAGGAGGCCAGCAAGGGTGTCCAAGTCAAGAAGAAGGCCCGAGGCTAATTTGGTTCGAGTCTCCGAGGTGGAGGCCAAAAGCAACTAAAGTTCGAGCCCGTCTCGGAGTCTAGGAGCAGCACATACTAAAAACGATGCCCAGGTCGCATACAGTGTCCGTTTTGGGTGTTCTTTATATGGATGGAAAGATAATTTCATGGAGCTTCCAATGGAACCAGTCCCACCTTAAAATTCGATCAGAGTCAACAGGAATCGTAGAAACAAGTGGATATCTAGAATCTATCAGGGTGCTGCTCCACCGTCGGCGACAACTTAATTTAGAGGTGAGCTCGTTTTTAAGTGATCATTTTCATACTTTTGAGAATAGATTGCTACCTAATGATGTTATATTAATTAGGGACATTGGAGAGTGTCATGAGGAACTTAGAGGAAGAGGTGGAGGTGATGATGACCAGCAAGGACGTCCAACAGAAACCAGAGGCCTAGTCCAATATGATTTCGAGTCTGCCTCGGCCTCCAGGACCAGTCTGCCTTAAACTGGTCACCCAAGACGCATCTGGACTCCGTTTTCAACGATCCATATATGGTTGGAAAGCTAATTTGATAAGGAAGACAACCCAAGTGGTCTCATGTCAAAATCCCTTCAGAATCAATGGGAATCGTCAAAACAAATCAGTGTCCAAAATCTGCCAAGGTGTTGCGACACCGTCTTTTGGTCCGTTGGACCGTGTATCGTGTTTGGGCCCATTAGGGGGCACGTCTAGGGTAGGCGACGACCCTAAGACCTTTATAATCATACACTGCTGCCGTCATTAGGGTTTGGGGGTTTGCTTAGATTATTCTGTGAATAACAGTTTCGCCGTTCATCGGTTTGTGAGACCCCAACTTCATGAGATAATCATTCATCTGCAATTTGGTTGCGTTCTTTCTTGTTCTTGCTTATGTTCTTCGTTGCGTAGGTAGGGATGAGCCTTCTTGACGAGGTCAACCTGGTCCATGACTTGGTTCATAACTAGAGGAGCTGTGGTGCTAAGATTGCAGGGTTCGATCTTTCGATCTGAAGCCAGATCGGTGTGTCATTCTCCGCCACAACGATAGTTACCATCACCTGACAGAAGATTGGGATCCCCGTTTCCATTAGCAAGCCTGATGATGACTACTCAAGGTTTCCCATGGTGCTTCGATGTATTGTCTCATATAACTTGTTAGGAATCTTCAGGGTAACTTGGTAGATGGCTTCTCTTGATAGTCAAAAAATGATTGCTAAAGGTGTAGCAAATTCGGGTCATTACAGTTTTGTCTTGCCAGAAAATTACAACGATAATCCGGTGGCCCTCTTAAGGAAGAATAGTTCCCGTACCACTTCTTCCTCTGCTACTCCGCCGGTAGTTGAACCAGTCGGCCCCACACCATCCGCTACTACCGCTATGGCCAAGTCACTCCGCGACTACTCCACCCTCGCTGTTGCCAACGTGCTCGTTGGGCCCGCTATCAACATGGGCACCGGAAACTTCGAGCTCTGGACTGGTGTTGGTGATCCTTGACTCACACTTTTAACTGCCAACACTAATATAAAATCCTAGCATACAGACACCAAACCTAGAAATAGGGCTTTAGAACTAACACTTTCCACAAGTTTTGGTATTTGATATTTTGTAGAAGGACATGTCAGAATTACACAAGAAATATACCTAAAGTATACAAGAAATACAACAATATAAGTACTCGACATGAGCCAAAGGGGAAGGAGGCCTACAACCAGGCAAATCAGGGCCTAGAACAAGTAGAGAACAAGCCCAAAATCCAACCAAACCAGCTCAACTCTGCTCAACACTACCATGGCCCAAGTCCAGGAGATCACAAGAAGCAGCCTAATGAAATTGGACTTAAGGTGGCCCACCTAGGGTGCGGCCGCACCCATGGTGTGGGCGCACCCATGGTGGCCTACCTCGAGCCCAACCTTGCCAGGTTGGTTCATACCGCCTCTCCAAGGATGGTTCACAAGGTGATGCCTAGGTTCAACATTGTTATGCTACATAATCATACATCACATGTTTGGCATAGGTTAGATGCTAATCTAGAGATGAATAGCTACAATTAACGTGGAATCAAATTATAAAATGTATATCTCAACTAGTGTCTTTTTATGCAAAATGTTGTCAAGCCAGCTCCATTTATAAAGCCTTGCATGATCCTCGGTGTCACTTTATTTTTGGTTTATGATGGGTAAGTCTAGCTGAGTACATTTGAGTACTCGGGGTTTATCTCACCATGTTGTAGGTGAAGTTCTTGGTCTGCTGAAGATGGTGGCTAACCGCTAGTTGGCTCGACTAATGCATAACCAAGCTCAGCAATCCAGCCGAGTTGGGGTCCATGAAGAAGGAACGTGCAAATAAACACAATTAAACTAATCTAAAACCTGCATCTGCCGCACGACACCTAGTTTCATCAAAGCTTAAACGTAATTAACATGCATGAACCCACGACATGTGACAATCTAGATTTAAATAATTCAGCCATTACGAGCATGTTATCTATTTGCAAAGGTGATACGAAAGTAATGATCATTGAAGCACGAATAAAACCATAAGAGAGGGCCGAACAATATCAATCTAGATTGGGCAGAAGTGTGTTACAAATATATAAAATATTTAAAACATGCAACACAGGATAACTTAATGAATCTATTTAGATTTTGCCATATCTAATAGAGCCGATAACCTGCCTTGCCTTCACTAAGCATATTGAGCAAACGCTCACGCATACGGTATCTACTCATAAACAAAGCATAAGCAAAGACTTCTTGATTGTCAAGCAAAGATCCGCCATACGATCATTGAAAACAAACAAGACTACTTGCATCACGCCTAAATCCACCGCATGATACTAAACATGATAACAAGGTTGTCGGAACTTACGGAGGTCGACGGATCGATGACTCCTCTCGAAGAACTTGACGCGACCGACAAAAGGACTCAAAAAGTTGGCACGGGGCGGTTGTATTGACTTGGTTGTGAACCCCTATTACAATGGTCGAGGGTCAATATTTATACCCTAGACAAAACACGAGTCCTAAAAGACTACGACTTACAAAGGAACTCTTAAACAAACTTGGAAACTACGATTCCTTGCCCTAAACTCTCGTAGTCCTTTATTATTACGACTTTCATCTTTTCGATCGGCTTTGCTTGCCATCTTCTCGCTTTCCCAAATGGAGTCACCACCTTCAAGTAACCGACCGCACAAGCATTTAGCCGACCGCTTTCGTTTTGTTTGCGAATGTCCTTCTTCCCATATGCGGGGTCCACCTGTCATCTTTCGAAGTCGACCAAAATCCAAAGTGTTAACACATGCCCCTCAATTTCGGGATAAAAGTTGTTTTATTCTGAAATTGACCACAAGCTCCTTCTCCCTCCTAGGTCAAGACCGCTTCAACACCGCATGCTACCTGTCCAAAAATTCAAGCTTTCAAATAACCTCTCGGACCCACTTTGAATCTTCAATGGCGACCCAGATGAAATTCCAGAGGTAAACTTCACTTATATTCAGCAATTTCCACTTGATCTTCCCGTTCTTCTTTTGGCTTATTCCTCTTTGATTTCAATCACCCTTTACAGAATACAAGAATCAGATTTTGATCCCTTATGCCGCCAACCCCGATTCCTATTTCCTCGCCCAATGGGAAATCCTCCCTTTTGAAATTATCGAGAAGGAAACCCAAAGAATCCTTTTCAAATCTGGGATCACCTTGCCAAACCGATGGCCAAACACATTCAAGAATTGGCCATTTCCCCAATCAATGGATGGCGGAATTGGTACAGAGAATGCCGGAGAAAAGCAGAGCCATCGGAAAGTCAAGACATCGGTCATTGTCTGAATTATCCTTAGCGTAAACACCGTAAACGATTCCCCTTTGATAGCAGCTTCCCATTTTTGGTCTGACACCATTAATGCCTTCATCTTCGGCCATGGTATGATGACCATCACTCTAGCCGACGTGTTCATGATGACTGGCTTGAACGTGTCACTACCAGTATACCCTCATAAGTACAAGAGTAAAAGTAATCAAAGAGTCGTCACTCGGATGTGGATGGGTCAAATACATCCGTAACTACATGAATGCATCTCGCATCATTTCGACAAAGAGTTGAAAGCCTTCATGAACATGTGGCTATGCGATTCATCTTCTGTGGAAAATCCAATGAACCAACTCAATCATATGGTGATGGCTGAAGATTTATTTAGCTCTGCACTCGGATCCCACTAGGAAAATATCTTTTGGGGTCTGCATTATCATATGATGCATCGACACTCTTCGAGATCGCCAAGGTGGAGAAATCTCTTGTGTGAATGGTCCTGGTGGCTAATTCAGATGTGGCTCCAGCTATACATGCATCGAGATAACCTCTGTGAGCCTCTTCAATCTAAGTTTTCCTTCGCTAACTATGTCAAGGCAAGACAAAGAAAGGTTAAGGCTTGTCAGACTTATGGGGAAGCAACATCATCTATCAGCATTTACATAGACATTGGTCATTTCTTCAAGCTGTTTTTCAAAGGATTCGGTAATGTGCTCTGGTTCCCTTACAGAGAAAATGAAAATTTGACTTTGCCCTATAAATTTAGCTATGAAATTGGTTGTTCAGGTCAAGAATCCACGGAGATCTTCAACTCCTTTATCAAACCTTGCACTCTGCCAGCCGAATTTCATCATGGGAGGTTAGTGCAGTCCACCTATGAATTCTACTATCCAAATATGGTGGCCAGACAATTAGGATGTGGCCAGCTGCCCCCAAGATTCCTCTTCTCAACAATCATAAAGCCAAGGGAAGTAATAACAGAAAGAATGGAAGCCAAGAAAATCTTTGAATTCGGATGGGAATTGCCAACATACGAACCATCTCCATTTGGGCTAATAGATGTTGCTCATCCCTTCTTTATCTCTTGGTGGCAAGACTGGCATGCTCATATCTTCAATATATCAGTTCATCCTTTATGCAAAAACTTGCAGCCCGATTTTGCTTCTGATAGTGAGGTAATTTCATTAGGCTCACCATTTCCTGCTCTTGAATTCACTTCTTATTTTAACATCTGATTATGCACAGGATCTTGAGTCTACTCCCCCTGCCAAAGCAATTCAGTACTATTCGGCTGGTCCCAAGCCTGCTCTGGGATTTGATGCTCCAAAATTAAAGGAATTCATGAAAATTCCTGCAACTTCGGATTCAGTACCTCTAAAGGTACTCATGAGAACTCCCGCTACTTCAGCTGCTGCATCTTCAAGAGGAAAAAGCAAAAGGAAAACACCTGAAAGTTTTCTCTTACCCAAGAAACCAAGGACCAAGAAAGCCAAATCATCTCTTAAGGTATGAACCTTTTATCCTCCATCAGGTTAACAACCCCACTTAGCAGTAAACCTGACCACCTCTATATTCATTACTTCCATTGCAGCCACAAGTCGAAATTCCCAGACTAGGCAGCACCTCAGCAGCTGTAAAACCAACTCCTGAAGTTTCTATCGAAAATGAAGAAATCCATGACAGTGAAGCTTCAGAGACTCATGAAGCTGAAGGTTCAAAGGCTCATAAATCTGATGAGACTATAGGTAACATCGTTCAACCAATTCTCTTTTTTCTTCTTTTTTCTTTTTAAATAACATCTATCCTTTATGCTCATTATCATTTACTTTATAGATGAAATCTTAGACGAACTGGCAAGGGAAACTTCTCCTGATCAAGCTCCAAACCCGTCCCTTCCTAATTCACACCAAGTCTTTCAAAGAAGCCGGTATAACCCATCCTCGATGATCAATCGATTCAAAGAGTAATGCCTTGTCTTACACTATATTTTAGCAAATTCACCCAATCGGCTAACACCTCCTTTCTTCTCTTTTCTTTTAGAAGAACATTACTAAACCGACCACCAGCTACTCTTTCTCTATTGAGGACTACATCATTGAGGAAGGTGAAGAGATTACTTCTCAACAAACCTTATCATTTGGAAAATCAGCTCGCTCGGCTAAAAGAGGTGATCATTCGGTGAACAAGGATACCATTAGTCTAGTTCAGATGCGAGATCGATAAGAGACCTCCTTGAACTCATTGATGAAGATATCCCTTCGCCCTCAAGGCCCCCTAGAATCTGCAGCCCATCTTGATGACCACTTTGCCATGGTGAGAAGGGCAACCAAGAACATATCTTCGAGGGTCGCTTTGCGAAAAGATAGATCTTTGAAGAAGCTAGAGATTAAAGATCTTCACTCTCATATCCGCATTCACAAGAAATTCCTTGACAACCTTGGAGCCCGAATGAAAGCCATGGAGGATGAGAAAAGCGACTAGAAGCTCAACTAGCCAAACCAATGCCAAAATTCAGGTCTCACAGGCCCATATAGCTAATTTGTCAAGAACATAGAAGCGACTTCACTAAAGATAACTTCGCCATCAAAGAAGATCAACAAATCAAAACTAAGTTATCCAAAGATCCAGAGTTCTAAAGATGAGGATCGAAAAGTGCTAGATAATGTTAGCGAATCAGATCAAGCCATAGAGGCAATCAATCAACTTCGAACAAGTAGACATTGAGCTTGTAATAAACTTAAGTGTGATATCCTCTCGTCCCTTGATCAATCAACTTTATGTTTACATATTTTATTCGTTTTTGAAAAAGCAATCGGCCATTTTCCTTTAAATTTCTCGATTAGAATGTAGCTGATTGTTTCCATTCTTCCAATAGTCGAACGAATCCTAATTTAAATGTTGTGAGGGTATAGCCAACAATACTGCTCTCAACAAATCAAGGATATAGTCGAACGACGCCTCGACTTAATCCATGCCTAGCCCAGCCCAAAGAGCGGCCCAAATTGAAAGGAAAAACCCTACTCCATCGTTCAAAGATTCTCGCCCCGCGACTGTGGAATTCGCCACAATTCTTCGCTTGACTTATAAATAGACCCTTCCGTTAGCCTTCATCGTTATCTCCGTTTTAGCGCCTCATATCCGTCTCCTCCACTTCCTTCGTTCGATTCATTCCGGAAGAAACCCTAACCTCCACCAAAGCAAATGGCGAACAATGGCGATCGTGGCAGCGACCCCTGCCGACGGAGAGAGGCGAAAAGGAGGCAGAGATCATCACTTGGCCGCGCCAATACGAATCGGCTTTTTTTGCCCCTTGCGATTTGTTCATCTCTTATTTTCAATTTTTCTTCCTCATTCATCGAGATAAGGGTCATCAGCTCCATCAATATCATCTCCTCCTCCCATGACAAGAAACTCAACCGAACTCCATCATCCAGCTCCTCCGGATCGTCCAGCTCTTCAAGCTCCTATCATCCCAATCCTTGGGGCCCGGTGGAACCAGCAGATGCACACCATCCATATTCTCACGAGGAAGCGCTCAAGTTTCGCCAGGAGAGGGACGAGGCCCGGGAGGAGCTAGGCGACGTCTCCAAGAAATTCGGCATCGAGCAAGCCGAATGGGAGGACCAGCGGAAGCAACTCTGCGACGCCATCACCGGTTTGATATCTTCATTTGGTTTTATCATTCTGGCTTCCCCTGCTTGCTGACCCATTTTTTTTCTTTTCTGCCCAGCTCTTTCTGCGGAGAACGATCGCCTGAAGGCGGCGGCGAACAAGGTTGCCGACAAGGTGAATGCCCAGGGGGAGACATCCGAGGCACACCTTGATGCTGTGGACGGCCGTGTTGATCAGGCCGTCATCCAAGGTGTGCACCTTGGTGTTTCTCTCGGGCTGTCGGCAATGACCTCCCAAACCAACGAAGACTACTCCTTCCAGCCAGTCGGCTTCGCTGGAGGACGCCCGGACGAGATCGACGACATCGATGAGCGTCTGGAGGTCTACGATGATCATGCCGTCGCCCTTGCCGAGTCCACAAATCCCCAGTCCGTCCTCAACAGGTTATTTGAGGAGTAGTTTGTATTAGGATGGACTTCTGTGAATAAACTTGTCTTCTGGAAGAATGCTTATTCCTTTTATTCTTTTCGGTAAAATTCTGCCTGCGATTGTCAGAAAAATGCTGAAAACACCCCAGTTTTGCATAAACATTCTTGTGCTAGAGGCGATGCAAACTGCATCGGCTATTTTGTGCTAAAGGCGATATGAACAATATCGGCTATTCTCAGTTTTATTTTTTTAGGCTAAAGGCGATTTTCCTTTTATCGGCTTTTCTGATCTACGTTCATGAACCAACCTCAACACTGGGGTAATATTTCTTAAGAAATCTTCCATTGATAGCTCTGGTAAACCCCTCCCCAAATAAAGTCTTCAATATGTATGCATTGCCAGGTACACATTCTACTATTCGGAAAGGACCTTCCCAATTTGGAGACCATTTGCCGAACGCTCTATCCTTTGTTCCAACTGGCAATACAGTTTTCCAAACCAAGTCTCCTTCTGCGAATTGCTTCAGCCTAACCCTTTTGTTATAATACTTGGCAACGCGTATTTTATTTTTCTCAATATTTTCCAATGCCTTGAGACGAATCAAATGTAAATCTTCTAATTCATCCATCATCAGATTCTTATAATCTTCTTCTACTAATTCTTTCTGTAACACAACTTGCCTTGAACCTGACCGTAATTCCCATGGTAATACAGCATGATGCCCATAAACCAGTTCATAAGGAGACGTTTGAGTGGACCCATGACAAGCCATTTGGTAAGCCCACAATGCTTCATTAAGAACTAAGTGCCATCTCCTTGGTTTTTCATCAATCTTCTTCTGGATGATTTTAATCATAATCTTATTTGATGCTTCTGCCTGGCCATTAGCTTGTGCATAATAAGGAGAAGAATTATACAACTTAATCCCCATATCTTTGGCAAAATCACATAATTCTGAAGAAGTAAACTGAGTTCCTTGATCAGTTGTTATAGTTTGAGGAATCCCAAATCTGTGAATTATATGTTCCTTAACAAAACTGATCATATTCTCTAACGTTACCTTCTTCAAAGGGATAGCTTCAACCCACTTGGTGAAATAATCCGTGGTCAAGAGTACAAATTTGTGTCCCTTACTAGAAGGAGGATTGATCTGACCAATTAAATCTATACCCCATCCTCTGAACGGCCAAGGCTTGATTATGGGATTCATAGCAGATGCTGGAACTTTTTGAATATTGCTGAATTTTTGACAATTGTGACACCCTTTGTAATATTCAAAACAATCCTCCAACATAGTCGGCCAAAAATAACCAGTTCTCCTAATTATCCATTTCATCCGATAAGCTGACTGGTGTGCACCACACAATCCTTCGTGAACCTCATACATCACTTTCTTGGCCTCTTCTTGACTTAAACATTTGAGCAATACTCCATCGATGGACTTGTAATATAACCGATCATCAAGGAACACAAATTTGAGAGCTTTGTATCCGAAGTTTTCGGAAACATTTTGAGATAGACCTTTCGGATAATTGGTAATTTCAGATCTCCAATCACCATCTACTTGATCAAGATTTAAAACACCTTCTTCTATAGCAAAACTTCCCGACTCTCTCGATATCCGTATGAACTTGAGCTAACTTATTTGCTTCTTCATTATACTCTCTTGGGATATGATGCAAGGTTACTACCAGAAAATTCTTCAAAAGTTCTCTACACTCCTCATAATATTCTCTTAACACATTGTTCTTGCATTCATATCGACCACTCGGTTGATTAATCACCAACTCGTAATCCCCAAAGATTTCAACAAACAACGGCCTTTACTTCTATAAGAAGTCAAGCCCTCTAAGCAACGCTTCATACTCTGCTTGATTATTAGTAACATGAAATTCAATAGGAACCGCATACTCAAAAGTTTTTCCTTGTGGGGAAATCAAGAGAATACCAGCACCACCACCTTTGTTACAAGATGATCCATCAAGAACAAGGCCCAAGGCACAATGCTTATCGCCTCAACAGAAAGATCCCGATGTTGGGTAATAAAATCGGCAATAATTTGACCCTTTACCGCCTTTTGCCGATTCGTACCTCAAATTAAATTCGACAATGCTAAAATCCATTTGCCAATTCTTCCATTCAAAATTGGCATTGATAGCATATGTTTGATTACATCAAAACTAGAAACTACCACGCATTCGGCATTCAACAAATAGTGCCGAAATTTGGTACATGAATAATACACACACAAGCAAAGTTTTTCCGTAGCCGAATACCTTGTTTCCGGGTCTAGCAGCTTTCGGCTAAGATAAGCTATGACTCTTTCTTTTCCTTCAAATTCTTGCATAGGGGCCGATCCTATCGTTAGGCTATCGGTCACCACATACAACTTAAAAGGCTTGTCAAGTTGTGGAGGTACCAAAGACAATGGGTGCCTTCATATATTGCTTGATCTCATCAAAAGCCTTTTGTTGTATGTCACCCCATACAAATTCTTGATCCTTCTTGAGCTTTAATAAAGGAGAAAAGGGTAAAACTCTCTCTGATAGATTGGATATGAATCTTCTTACAAAGTTGATTTTGCCTAACAATGATTGTAATTCTGTGAGATTGGTTGGCGGCACAACTTTGTCTATTGCTTCCATGCTCCTTTTCCCAACTTCAATTCCTCCTTTATGAACTAAAAATCCCAAAAACTCACTAGCCGAAACTCCAAAGGCACATTTGTTTGGATTCATCTTCAAGCCATGCTTTCTTGTGCACTCCAGAGTCTTTCTTAAATCGGCTAAATGTCCTTCATGATTTCTAGACTTGACCACTACATCATCGATGTAGATCTCTACAATCTTGCCGATCAGCTCGTGAAAAATATAATTCATAGCTCTTTGATAAGTTGCACCGGCATTCTTTAACCCAAATGTCATGACTATCCATTCAAACAAACCAATATGACCAGGACACATCTCAAGGTCGTTTTTGAAATATCTTCCATTGCCATAAAATTTGATTATAGCCAAGATTACCATCCATAAAACTAATGACTTCATAACTCTGTCACGATCATCTACTAGTAAATCGGCAGAATCGGCATTGGGTAACCATCCATGGGAGTGGCCTTATTAAGATTTCTGAAATCTATGCAAACCCTCATTTTTCCATTTTTCTTGTATACAGTACTATATTTGAAATCCACTCTGCATATTTGCATGGCCGAATGAAGTTTGCTTCTATTAATCTTTCAACCTCCTTGTTCACATCGGCCAATACCTCTTCTTTGTATATCTTCCGTGGAGGTTGTTTGTAAGGACGAAATCCAGGTTTAATGGGCAATCGATGTTCAACAATGGAACGATCCAATCCAGGCATTTCCGTGTAATCCCAAGCAAAACAATCTTTAAACTCTTTCAACAGATCTATCAACTTTGATTTATATTCTGGATCTAACTTTGCACTAATATACATCGGCCTTGGCTTAGAACCATCACCAACATCAATTTCTTCCAACTTATCACCCGACATAAAACCACGTCCCAACTTTCCTTTGTTGCCATCGATGATTTCCCATTAAAATTACTATGAGAGCCGATCGCTTGGATCGGTCATTGCTATTCTCATTAAAAACATTTACAGGACCTTCTTTCCACACTTTTCCAGAGAAACAATCGACGCCTTCATATTCCCAGTAGGTAGATTCTGCGGCAGCAACACTTACCGAATCATCAGCATGTACAACTTCAACGTCATCTCCAATCCATTGAATGAGAATTTGATGCATGGTTGAAGGAATGCAGCAATTAGCATGGATCCAATCTCTGCCCAAGAGTAGACTATATGCCCCCTTGCCATCAATGACAAAAAAAGTAGTAATCAGAGTTTTTGACCCAATAGTCACCGACATGGATAGCACCTCTGGTATCGGAAGGGTTGCCAAGAAAGTCCCTAAGCACCATGTCGCCAACAATTCTTCATTAGTCATCCCAAGCTTTACAAGGTAGTATAAGGCATGATATTGATAGCAGCTCCTCCATCAACAAACATCTTAGTTAAAGGCTTGCCATTGACATATCCCTTTAAATAGAGTGGTCTCAAGTGACGATTCTTGATTGGTTTGTCAAAAACAGCCTGCTGTGTTAATACAAGCTGGACCATTAAATCCTGACATTCACTTTCATCAAAATCAGAGTACACCTCTTCTTGGACATCTTGGCTTTCGGGAGCTATAAACTCTGATGGGAGGAAGAAAGTCATGCAAGCATCAGTCGAAGGACCACATTCATCGCTTTTTCTTAGGGCGCCACATTTGCTTTGTTTCGTAACTTCTGTTTCAACTCCCTATTCCTCAACCGTTGAACTTCTTCTTTTCTCGACTTTTCCTCGGGCCTGAGGACACCACTTGTCCTTTTGCCATACGTATCTATAGGAATCGACTTTCTTCATCATGCACTCTATCATGAATCCAACCTTGACCTGCAAATCTCTTCCTTTACTTGATTCTCAAAATCATCTGCTTTTAAGCGCCGATCATCTTCGTGAACCTTCGTTCCAAGTCTTTCATAGACGGACGGCGGTTGACTCGAGATTGCCTATACTCGGAGTACTGAGCACTACACTCCGGACAATTATTTCTAGCAGGTAACCTCAAGCCTTCATTCCAACAATGCCTAAAGAATGAACAACCCCAATGAGACTGCTCCTGTTCTGTCATGTATTCTTCTTGCTCCCTTCGGTATACCTCTTCCTCATACCTCCAAAGATTCTTCCATAAACCATTGCTTCTTATAGTATTCCTTCTCTTGCTCTCTCCGCCACTTGTTTAGCAAAATACGTGATGTAACTCTGGTTTGAAGTTTGACCTTTCTCGGTTCGGCTATTCGAAACCGAACTCGTTCTTTAAACTCTCTCTCGGTGACTTGCCGATCCGGGTCAACAAAGACCATTTTTCTTTGCTCTATCAAGTCAGTCAACACCTTCATCTTGCCTTTACCTTTGAGATCATTGGCGGAGACCATATTCACGAGAAAGAAATCATATTTTGTGGAAAAGGCTGATCATCAATTTTCATCTTGCCATCAAACCTCAAATGTCCCTCTTGGATAGCTTTCTGGATTCGTATTCTGAACACTCGGCAATCATTGATAGAGTGAGAATTAGTGTTATGGAAGCCACAATACTTTTTGTCTTTCACTCCTTCAGACGTAACATGGGATGTCCTTCCGGCGACTTTTTGATGCGTCCTTCCTTCATCAATAATGCAAAAGCACATCTCGCTTTAGTAACATCAAAATCATAGGTTCCCTTTTGTTGTTTCAACCAGCGTTGACTAATTTGAGTAGGCTCCTTTGCCCAATTCAACTCAAATTCAACTATCTCATCTTCATCAATATACTCATTCGCTTCCTCCGTAAAACCTTGATACACCTCATTAGTGGCATTGTTCTTCCGAAAGCGATTATCTCTCTCAATCCTTGGGCTTTGATTACTCATAGTCGCTAAACAAACATGTGCAAGTTGGCCAAGATCATCAAACTCCATGCCGAACAACTTCTCCTTGATATTCGGCAACATTCCTCTATATAGCTATTCTAGGTAGTTGATCATCCGGTAAATTCAGAGAATAACACATATTCTTGGTCTCCCTAAATCTGCGAAGATATTCCAATGGTGTCTCATTTGTTCTCATCCTCAGACTCATGAGATCAACCAACTTCTTCTCATTAGTACCCGTGTAGAAATATGAATGAAACTTCTGCTCTAGCTCTGCCCACGTACCAATGGAATGAGCTGGTAAAGACGTGAACCACGTGAAAGCTGGTCCTATAAGAGACAAAGGAAAATATCGAATCCTCCAAGCTTCATCTGAAGCAGCTTCTCCAAGCTGCATTAAGTACCGACTGACGTGCTCTATGGTACTAGTATCATCTTGACCAGAAAACTTGGTCAGATCTGTTGGAGGCTTCACCCTTGGAGGTAACGCCACTCTGTTGTACCACTCTGGATAAGGAGACTTGTATGAATAGGATTGATTTTTTGGCTTCAAGCCGAACTGATTCTGCATCATATCAGCCATCCTGTGCATCAACACATCAATGCCTGAATCCTGATTTCCTTGTACCTGCACTCCAGAAGGCAATCCTGAAGCACTCCTATACCCTGGATTTGGCACAGCATTGATAGCATTGTAATCAGTAAATTCTTGATACCCATCTCCATACATATTCTTCTACAATCTGTTTGATGCTGGAGAAACTCTATAGGCTGAAAGTGGCACTTCTCCTGTGGTTCCAAATGTTACCTGGCCATAGGTGGGATGTGATTGCTTTCCAGTGTGAGTCAATCCACCTATATTTGCAGTCGATGGTCCTTCTTTTCCAGCAAGCTTCTCTTGATGCTTTGGAACATTGAAAAGTGTCAGTCCACTGAGTGGGCCAACATTTTCTTCAAAGTACTTATCAACCATTGGACCAAAAGTACTGATCATGATTGCCCAAAAGGTATTCAGAAAAGTTGTGTGATGGTTTGTCATGGTTTCTCCCATAGCTTTATAAACCAGGGCTGCCATCTTCTGAGCATCCTCCTCTTCAGTGTAATCAGTTTGATGTGGAAGAAGAACCCTTGTCATTGACTGCTTTTGAAACACTTTGTTGCTCTTGTTTTTGGAAAAAGACATCAAACACTTCCGTTGATATTGCTCACATGCTTGTAGCACTAAATCCACAGTAATTATCCGGCAATTCTGCCCATGCTCACATCCGTAACATGATCATTGTTGATCTCGGATGCCATCTTGAACTAACAGATTGTCCCACCCAAGTGTGCCAAAAAAGTGTGTTGACACAAAATGTGACGACGATCATGCCTCACACACAAAGAAAACCGGAAAGCGTGGCTTCAATTGAGTGCCCGGGTGCTTCGTGATCCGAAACGTGCCGGTCGGTTTGACCTGAAAAAAAACTAACAAGGGATAAAATATTTAAATGCCAAACCGGAACATGTCGGGTGAGACCGACATAGCCCATATATACGACCTCTGAGCCACTTACAACGACATACGACTATAGGAAGCTATCTCACAAATAAAGTTTATAAACCATTCGGCTAATAGTAAGATGAGCACACGTAAAGATCCGATTGCCGAATGCATGTGCATGGGAAGACATGTTTGAACAAGTGAAATTAATCATGAGTTAATGCATAACCAAGCTCAACAAATCCAAATTGAGTTGGGGTCCATGAAGAAGGAACGTGCAAATAAACACGATTAAACTAATCTAAAACCTGCATCGCCGCGCGACACCTAGTTTCGTCAAAGCTTAAACGTAATTAACATGCATGAACCCACGACATGTGACAATCTAGATTTAAATAATTCAGCCATTACGAGCATGTTATCTATTTGCAAAGGTGATACGAAAGTAATGATCATTGAAGCACCTAATAAAAACCATAAGAGAGGGCGAACAATATCAATCTAGATTGGGCGAAGTGTGTTACAAATATATAAAATATTTAAAACATGCAACACAGATAACTTAATGAATCTATTTAGATTTTGCCATATCTAATAGAGCCGATAACTGTCTTGCCTTCACTAAGCATATTGAGCAAACGCGCGCATTTCATCGGTATCTACTCATAAACAAAGCATAAGCAAAGACTTCTTGATTGTCAAGCAAAGATCGCGCATACGATCATTGAAAACAAACAAGACTACTTGCATCACGTCTAAATTCACCGCATGATACTAAACATGATAACAAGGTTGTCGAAACTTACGGAGGTCGACGGATCGATGACTCCTCTCAAGAACTCGGCGACGACGACAAAAAAGGACTCGAAAGTTGGCACGGGGCGGTTGTATTGATTTGGTTGTGAACCCCTATTACAATGGTCGTGGGTCAATATTTATACCCTAGACAAAACACGAGTCCTAAAAGACTATGACTTACAAAGGAACTCTTAAACAAACTTGGAAACTACGATTCCTTGCCCTAAACTCTCAGAGTCCTTTATTATTACGACTTTCATCTTTTTGATCGGCTTTGCTTGCCATCTTCTGCTTTCCCAAATGGAGTCACCACCTTCTGAAGTAACCGACCGCACAAGCATTTAGCCGACCGCTCGTTTTGTTTGCCGAATGTCCTTCTTCCTGTATGCGGGTCCACCTGTCATCTTCCGAAGTCGACCAAAATCCAGTGTTAACAGACTCTATATAGTGTTCTCATCTATATGCTTTTGTTAGATGATGTCACGTATGCTAGCAATGTATTTGGAACTTATATTATTGTAATCATTTGAAAGTTGTGTTGTTTTCACTAATCGGTTTTGAAACCCAAACTTGTATTATTATTTGTGAACTCATTATAAACATTATTTCTGCTGTAACTCTGTGTATATGATGTGTATTTGCTTAATCGTGCGATCTTGGTTGTGATGTTGATTTACCGAGGTCCTTCATGACACTCGGCGAACTACCGGGTTTATATAAGTGAAAGTATGCGCGTGTCAACGTGTTTAGCGGGGACAGCCGTACTAGATCTTGTATAAATTGGGTGGTTCTATCACAATTGGAATGAGATGGGTACAGAGAGTTGGGCTAATCCCCTTGAGATCTTGCAAGAAATACCCAAAGACTGACCTATGTTTCTCTAAAATGGCGATGACTTTGGACGTCTCCTCATCAGAAAGCTTATCGCTAATGATTATAGGAGTTTCTTTGTAGCCATTTAGAAAAGCATAACGTTGACCAGCGGGTAAGGGTTTAAGCTCAACCGGAGGTCATGCCAGCACTTCCTCTTTGGGAAGATCTATGGTTTCTCCTAAGTCATCCTCTTCTTCTACGAAGAGTTTTGCATCCTTTTCTAAGAACGACTTAGGGGAATCAAAGGGTAAAACCGGCATGACTTCCTTAGGTAGGTCAAGATGGGGGAGAGATTCTGCCACTGAGTTTTTGGCTCAAGTGATAGGAATGGTAAAAGTGTCTCTCCCTAGCTTTACTTCTGGATCCCCTATTTTTGGGTGATCAAAAAGATTTTCGAGGGGATGCCCTATTAAGATATCAAAATCCTAGATGTCAAAGACAAGGAAGTCTACGGGAACTTCATTATCATTGTGATTGAGTGAACCCCTAGTCCTTCTAGCCTAACATGTGGTGGAACTCTGCAGGATTTGATTGTCGGAGTGATGGCGTCATTGCTAAAGTAGGTGTGGGCAAAAGACACGGAGATGAGGTTAGCTCTGACTATAGGATTGTAGGTGACATCTACCAAGGTTCTACCAATCAAGCATCGGATGGTAGAGGAAGGGGTACATATCTGAATCTCTTCAGATGAAAGCTCCAATTCTTCTACCCATTTGCTACTCATGATGGCTATCAACTCCTTGATAGATTTTCTAAGAAAAAGATCATCTAATGGATCCAAAAGAGTGATAGGAACCGGTGGCTTCTTTTGGCATGAGTACTTCAAGGCATTTCCAAAATCTTCAAAATATTTGTCCTCAAAATACGGAAACTCTGAAGGTTGGGAACCTTCCTCCAGATCTTTTGGTTTGGGCGAGGGTCTCTCTAAGGGTGTTATGGGTTCGGCCTCAGCTGAAGAGACTTCCTCGTGGTTTAGCTTGGGCTCTACACAGAGGGGTTCTAGCAGGGGAGTGTTCTCTAGAATGCGGTCTAGGAGAGCTTCTCCTTCTATTGTGGTTTTATTGTAAATGAACCTCCGGCAACTATGTCGAGCTGTAGGGCAGATTCCTTGCTAAGCCCCAACCAGAAATGTTGTAAAAGCACATGGTTGGGTATAGACAAGTCTGGGATAGATCTTGTTAAAATTGAGAATCTATGCCAAGCTGCACTTATGGATTCCTTCACTTTTTGTTGGAAGTTGAGTATCTCTTGTCGTAGGGCAGCAATTCAGGATATAGGGAAGAACACGAGACAAAATATGTTCCTTAGTTCTTCCCAATCGCCAGCTACCTACCCTATGTTGTGGGCATACCATTGTTTTGCTCTCTCATCAAGTGAGAAAGGAAACAACTTCCATCGAAGTGTTTCTTGTGACATGCCTGAAATGGTCAGGCAAGCATAGAGCTACTCAAACTCCCTTAAGTGATGGTAGGGGTTATCATAATCCAACCCCAAGAAGGCTTGTTCTCAAACCATGGCTATAAAGCCAGGGCGGAGTTCGTAACTAGAAGTTGTGATTGGCTTCGAGGATTGTGGAGATTCAACGAACTCGCCCTTGGGAGCAGAAAGGTTTTGAATGGTAGGCTGCTCCATTGGAAAAGAGTAAAAAGAAAAGAAAGGTAAAAACAAAGGATACACGGGAAAACTAGGTTCAGAGACTAAAATGACAACCATTCCCCTACAACGGCGCCAGAAATGCTAATTGGTGCTTCTTAGCGTAAGCAGAAAAGTCCACAAGCACACAAAAGTACTATTGTAGCACTTCACCCAGTGGTATTCAGGGTATCGTATTTCCATGAGGAACGAAGGTATAAGTAGTCTCTTAGCTAGTTTACCTAAGAGAACAAGCTGAAGGGTAACTGGGTAGTGAGGTTCTTCTAAGGGTAGAAACCTTAAGCGAAGATAACTTTGCTACTACAAACTCACTTCGGGCACCAGTGAACACTAGTCTACCAAGTGTTGCCGGCCTATAGCTCTACGTAGTATCCAAACGTGGGGGATTACAAAGGACAGACAGGGCTATCACCACCTGCTGCCTACCCTCAACCATGGGATACTAGGCAAATGAAGGTAACATGCAGCTTAGACACCATGTCTATGCTAACTGTTACTACTCTAGCGTTGGCTAAGAACTTCTGTCTTTATCAGGAGTCCTCTACTATAGCACCCACCATGAGGATGGACGATGAACCCGCAAGTAGTAACAAAGATAACTTTTCTTAAGGGATCAAAACTAAAAGATGAACATGAAATTCTTACTCCAAGTAGTAAGATGAACGTAGGGGTACAAGTGAAGAGGGGGCCGACAAGTTCGGCACTCCGTCCACCCAATGTACGAGGCTCGCCGAGTACAAGAAGTAGAGGGCACTGCTACTCCGCTATTCCTCTAACTCTTTCCTCTCTCACTCCCTACTCTAGTCTAGCTTGAAGCTAATGGATCCCTTCTTCTTCTTCTCAAAAGTGTATGATCCCCTTGAATGTGAGGAGGGGAGGCTCCTTTTATAGCTTGAATATGGTCGATTGCTCATTTATTTTAGGTAAGTACCACCTGCAATCGCCTCCCCTAGCATTAAATGCACCACCTGAGGAAGGTGGGGCCAGGCGGAGCTAGGGGCGGTGCGTCCGCACCATGGGTGCACCCGCACACTGGGCCAGCCCAATCACCACTGCCTTGCTCTAGTGGGTTGCTGGCTAGGCCTGGATGGCTCCCACGCTAGTGTTCTTGCCCAAAGTTGGTATTTGGTTGGGCTTTTGCATATGTTTTGCTTGAATACGCCTTCTTGATTGCACATTTTGGTGAATTTTCATACTTGTGCCTGCAAAACATGTATATACCAAAACTCATGGAAAATGTGAGTTGTAAACCCTAATTCTAAGTTTTGGAACTCATATTTGTTTATTTTGTTTCAATGTTTGTGGTAGAAATGTGAGTTAAGGACGACCAACAATGTCCTCCACATAGGCGGGTCATGGTACAATGCAACGGAAACAATGACCTGATCATGGATGGATCATAAGCCAACATGGTGGTATGAGTGTAGACCCCACAAAGGTGGGTCATACTCCAATGCGATGGAAATAAGGACCCGATCATGGACGGATCATAAGCTAATATGACGGTGTTAGTGTATACCCACACAGCCAGTTTAGTCTCCAATGCGACGGAAGTAAGGACCTTATCACGGACAGATCATAAGCCAATATGGTGGTGTGAGTGTACACCACAGATGGTCTTAGATAGCGATAGTGAGGGCTATGACCATCACTGCCGACAGCTTATCGCCGAGGCCAAAATGCTTTTTGACGGATTGTTTTGCTCTGGCAATATCCAGCAATGTGATCGCATAGATGGAATCAGATGGTAGCACATGAGACATAGAGATTTATACTGGTTCGGGGCATGGTGCATGCTAATCCCTACTCCAGTGGCATGGCTGTTCTTGTATTCGTATGCTCAATTAGAGGGGTTGTTGCTCCTAGCTACATGTAGATGGAATAGGTCGAAGATGGATCCTGAGCCTGAGGTCCCTACCCTCCTTTATATAGGCAGGAGAGGTAGGGTTACAGAGAGGGTGATCGGGCTAACAGATTGTTTCCTAGTTTGTTACATGATTTGTGCAACAGAAAGATCCTAGCTATCGCACAGATACGTCCGCCTCAGTTTGCCTTGATCTCCACGTTGGTCGATGGCGTCGGCCCTCATGGGCCTCCCCTTGATGGCTGTTGGGCCGATAGCATGGTCATGGTCACATATATGGGTGGTGCAGGTACCCCTGGCCCATATCTCTGACAGTAGCCCCCGTAGGACTTAATGATAAGCCAGCATGTAGCTCTAGCCCTCAGGACGTTGCAATTTCCCCTACAAGTTCTGCATACTACAAGTGTCAGTGAGCATCTTCGAGTGCTAGAGTTCTGAGTAGTGCGCTTAGATATTCCTAAGTATTGGGGAGCCAGTATGTTGCTGTTCGAGTACCAAGAGCATTTCTCGGGTAGCGAGAATCTTCTTCAAGTATCGAGTGGGGCAGCGGTACACCGTACATCAAGGAACATAGTTACTTGGTAGCTGTAAGTGCCTGGCTCGGGTGGTACACCCTATATTAGAATATGTAGTTTCCTAGGCATAGCCCTTAGGATGTTGTCAATGTCTCGCTCGGGTGGTGACACCCGATAAACGGAAGCATAGCTTCTAGGGCATCTGTAGGCGCCTATGTTAGGGTGAAAGCACTGCTGTACTCGGGAAGTTGGTTCCTGATGTATTTCAGCGTATAAATTAGTGGTTGCGTATCATTAAGTCCTAGTCACAGAACAATAATGAGGATGGGGTAGGTGCACCTACATCGCCCGCGCGTCACTAAGCCAGTTGGTTTTTGAGCGACCCGATTCTGGTCATTGGTTAACAGCACTAAGGGCGTCATGTTTTTTCTTCGAGACCCATTAAACAACAGATCTTGAATTTTCATGAGCCTCATTAGTGGGAGAGCAAGGTCATTGTCTTGGAGCCCTGAGGCCAATATAACAGCATCCTAGGATGGGAACTGCTGTGGGCGAGTAACAAACACGTGAGCAGTTGTGGGTAATTGCGCATATTACTCTTTGAGCTGGTAACGGGTAGAACAAGTGAACATCTGCATCCTAATGAATATAGGTGGTAGGACAAAGCCTGACCAGTGGGGGCATGTCATAAAACTCTTTTTCCAAATTCTAGGAGCTCGTACTTTAGTTATAGCTAGGGGCCAACCAGTTTTCCGGTTTCCCACAAAGGGGCACACATCCGCTGAAATAAGGTACTTCGAGCTTGTCTGGGCATTAGGAGATTTACTTGACACCGAGTGTCAGAGGTTTTAGGGTCAGACTGGTGACCCTTCTGAATAACCCCTGACTCTAATAGGGGCAGGGCCGATAGTGAATGAGTCACAACCGCTTACACCTACTGCGAGGATGAGCCAGGCTGAGTACCCAATCTGAGTATCAAATCACCACTTGCACCGGCTCGGGTGATGGTACATCGAGCACTGGACCATTGGGTCCCATGGCTTCCACGGTTGCATGGATGGGTTCCTTCTCAACAAAGCAAAGGCATCGGTTTTGGTGGCTCGTTTCCCCATGTATACCTCAAAAGGCGTCCCCTCGAAGATCATGGGGACATGGCCTAGCCTTAACTGATGACACCGCTCGGAGTGATTTTTGGAATTCCATTGCCCATGAGGGTCCCCTGTTTATAAAAACAGGGAAAACAGAGGAAAGTTAGCAAATCTGTGCTATAGCTTTTGTATTCTTACCTTTCATTGACTGTCGTGATTTCCCTTGAGCCTCTATTCATTGTCCATTGTAACAGAACCGACCAATTTATAAGAGCACAAGTACGAAAGCAATCACCGGAGTGATCAAACCATCATACTTGAACCTATATAAACCCGGTAGTCAACTGAAACCACGAAGGATTTCAACGCAACTTGCATACAACCAAGATCGTAGTGATTCAACATAACAAGCCACATGTTACATCCATTTCACAAGTAGTTCACAACTACCTCATACATCAGAGTTCACATAGTTATTACAACACAAGTTCACAAATAGCAGAAGTAAGGTAGTTTGAGACCATCACACACACTTAGTTCAAATACAAGCCAGTTCCATAGTCATATCCAACAAAAGCAACATGGTAAGATAACATAGAAGATCATGCCCATGATCTAGTCTTCATCCCCAGTAGGGTGGAGATAATACTTGCAGTAGCCGTTATAAAGCACGTCATCTGCAACAAGAGGGAATAAACCCTGAGTACGAGAATGTACTCAGCTAGACTTACCCATCGTAAACCAAAAATAAATGACACCAAGGAGTATGCAAGGCTTTATCAGTGGATCTCACTTGACAACCATTTTGCATAAAAGCTTTAATGATACAAGAGCATAATTTAAATTATTAGTTAAGCAGCAAGTTATCAATATTAACCTATCATCTAGATTAGCACATGTACTAGAGCAAGCAATTGATTAAACTCCAAACATTAGTAACCATATCTGGTATCATGTTGTAACATCATCATCATCATTTTAACCATCAAGTTCAATTAAGTGTCTCTACGTTGTCGCTGCTCAGTCAAGTTCTCACTATCCGGGAGAGAGGGCGACTCGAATCGATTCCTACCCAGCTGGGGAATTATTCCTAACGCAAACCCAATCAACTTGATCTGTGGTTGCCTCGGGTCACCTTTGGTACAACTCATGAACAAATTCGCGGGTCCGAGCAGCGCCACACTCTCAGGGAATCCACTCTGCCACGAGGTCAATCTCTCCTTCGGACTTACGCCAATGGCTCCCCGTACATCCTTACTACCGCTAGAGTGCGCACTTTCACTTCTTGGCTTCTGGCCTGAGTTGAGTTACTCGGCTTCGCAGTCAAAATGAGTTATCCCGCTAACTAAGTTATAGGCATGCGTTCAAGATGATATGAGCACATACAGCGAATCGGTCCTTAACCAACACAGACGGGGATAGATCCACACCCAAGACCACCTTGCCTTGTTGCTTCTCTATCGACATCCCGCCCTGTCTCCATTCATTATTAACACATGGTTATTTCCACGATAGCAAATATAGCCAACCATGACCAGACATCATCCTATCTTGTAGGTGACAGGAAATCACCTAACTTTACTAGTCAAATCATGGCTAAGCTTTGATTCGCTCCTAGACCTAAATAGGATTTAGGGTACGTTTACTAAATAAGGAATAGGTAAATATGCAACAAGTGTTTGTATCCAATGCCTATAACTTAATGCATCAAACATGTAAAGATACTTAAAGTAACATTTTTAAAACATAGGAGATTTAGAATGCTCTGGGGCTTGCCTTTCAGAAAAGATTAAGGTTGGTGATCGGGACACTCAAGAACTTCTTCTTCGTTGGCTCCTTCTTCTGGGGCCTACACCTCCTGCTCCTAAGCTTGCTGCTGCTCCTCTGGAATTCCAGAAATTTAACACAAGCTAGTTAAGTGAGTTATCTACAACTTTTTTATAGACAAGATTCATAGCAAACATCATCTTCACCATGTAATTTGCTTAACTCTAAAATCTATCCAGAAAGTCACTATAAGTGAATTATAGTGAAAATAGTATTTTACTACATATAAGAATAGTACTTTGAGCACTACCAATATTACTAACAGTTAACATACATCAAATTAGCACTAGAAAACATAGTGGCCATTCCTAAATAAATTCTTTTCATGCCTTTATTAATTTATTTAGATAATTAGGTGAAATAATAAACACATAGGAAAATTTTACAAAAAATTCCACCAAAATTACAGTAGCTTACACATGTCTCCAATAGGCTACTGTATAAATTTCACATCATTTGAACAAGTATAACATCCTACACAAAAATGACAAGCCAGCAGGGCTTAAAATAGCACAAATTGGAAATCCTATTAAAAGCTGTCAACCAACAGTATTCATATTTTTCTTAGCTTCATCACAGCACAAGAGCACTATACAAAACGTTTCATGCCCAATGGATACATATTTTTACCATGAAAAATAGCACAAGAATCTAGCATTTATTTAAGATAAATAGCAAACTCCTATTTCTAGCAAGATCACAATGCAACCAATATTTTTCCTAGGTAGTACATGACAATACAAGAGTAACAAAATTGGAATCACATTTTTAGCACTTTCCTAGCTCAAGTTATAGATTTTACAAGATTGAAACCATTTAAAAGCATTTATCAAACTCTATTTTATTCACCAAGAAAAATACAATAAATAGTGCATTTCATATTTTTATCAAATACTACACTTCATGAGGAACCCAACAAAATTTGGTTCACTCACATAGGATACTCCTAGCCCTAGATATCATTTTCCAAAGTTAGCACAAAAATCAGGAAAAGAATTACACAAAACCTAATACGGCAGTCACTCACACAATGGGCCCACAAGTCAGGGGGCCCCATAGGTCAGTCAAACCAGGGCAGGGGATGGCGGTCGACTGGCGGTAGCTCGCCGATGGTGAACTCTCCGATGAAACCGACACCACCGTGATGATTCTCTCTCTCTCCCGCGTCGATAGAGGTAGGTGGTTAGGGCGCGGGCACACCGGAGCTGGCTCGTCGCCCCGGCCATGGCGGCACGGCAGCGCTGCGCGGTGGTGCGCTGGCCGTCTCTGGCCACGGTAGGTCTAGGAGTGAGGCACTATAGCATCACGGTGCTTAGGCAATACTAGCAAGGCTAAACTAGGGTTAGTGGAGGCGCTAGGGAAGCCTAGCTGCGGGCATGTCTGCGCGGTGGCGGAGCTCACTCCGGCGAGGCTCACACTCCGGCGATGTTAGAGCGATAGAGGTTCGGCAAGGTAGGGTTAAAGCAACTATAAGACATGGGGAAGACGACGCGAAGGAGAGGAAGCATGGAGGAATGGTGGTTAGCTCGGACCACGGTGAGCTCAAGGTCCGGCAAGGTGGCAGTCATGGCGGCGATGACGGGAATGGCCAATAGGCCCTCACCTTGGCTCGAACGAGACTACAAATGGGTCTAGTGAGTAGAGCGAAGCACGGCACGTCTACGGGCGTGAGCAATTGCACAATGTTTGACCGGCGGAAGAGCTACGCGGCGGCAATGGCGCAGTGCGCGGCTTTGAGTGGCGCAGACAAGGCGAATGGACGTGGATGAGGCAAGTAAGCGAGGCAGCAGGTGCGTGGCGTCGTCGTGTCTGTGACAGCCTGACGAGTGGGGGCAACATCGGCGTCCGGCTTCCACTTGACGCGCTCGGCCTGACGGTGGTCGGCCATGACGGCCTGAACTCGAAGTCCATCAGAGCTAGCATCAAGTGACTGACAGCGTGTTTTCTCCCCCTCCTAAATCCTAATCTGTGGTGAGTTAGCAAAATCCCCTTAAATCAAAGTTTTAGAGCTATGTTAGGGCTACAATTTTGCTTCAGAAAGTATCAGCTAATTTACAAATGCTTAAGAGTTACATCAACCCAAAGTCGGCTATGTCAAACTGTAAACTCAGTTATGACTTAGAAAATTTTCTAAGTTTGAAAAACAGCATTTCAATGATTTTTGTGATCAAGCATGTTAGGAGCTGAATTAGCCTATGACCCAAAAATAAAAGTTCACACTACTCAAGTACTACAACTTTGTTTTAGGGTGCACATCCATGCAAGGTTTCTAAAGTGTAGTTCAACTCCAGTCAAACATACCACATGAGATTGGTACTTAACACTATAGGTATGACTTAGAGACCAAACTAGCCTTAGTTATGAATACCAAAGTTATTACTAGTGACATTCTAAACATGTTTGAAGCACTCCTAAGGTTCCACAATCATTTCATACATTGATCACATGTAAATCCTAGGTCAAACTAAGCATATCATCACTTAGGAGCTTAATTAGGTGAAGTGATCCACATGAACATTGTTCCAATAGGCATCCTAAGTGTAGCTAAGGCATTTTAGTGACCAACATTAATCACTTGCACTCAATCACACATGATCATAAACATACACATAGGGAAAACATAAAATAACAAGTCATGTTTCACATGTTTCAATTGCATGTTTCATATGTGAAAGATCATATAGGAATGCTTGATGCTTATGCTCATGCAATGCAAGTGCAATTATGCAAGCCTAACACCTAGAGTGTTACAGCCCTCCCCCCTTATAAAAAATCTCTCCCCGAGATTTAAAAAGTGTACCATTTTGAATAAAAGGTAGGGTATACATCCTTCAAATAATCTTCCTGTTCCCACGTTGCATCGCTCTCACTACCCTGATTACTCCACATGACCTTGTAAAACTTAACCACCCGACTCCGGGTTACTCTCTCTTTAGTATCAATAACCCGCACCGTCCTTTCTTCATATGATAGATCTGATTTCAACTTGATATTTCTAAGTGAAACTCTATCTTTGGGAACGCAGAGACATTTCTTCAATTGAGAGACATGAAAAACATTGAAGATAGCTCTCATATCATAAGGTAACTCTATCTTTTAGGCTACTCTCCCACTCTTCTCTATGATCGGATATGGACCAACATATCTAGGTGCAAGCTTCCTTTTACTCCAAACCATTGCACACCTTTCATCGGCGATACTTTTAGATAAACATAATCACCAACTTCAAACTCAATGGGCTTCCTTCTTTTATCCGCATAGCTTTTCTGCCTAGCTTGAGCAGCTTCCATATGTTTTTGGATAGTACGGACTTGTTGTTCAGCCTCTTCAACGAAATCAATGTCGTAGTATCTCCTTTCTCTAGATTCAACCTAGTTCAAAGGAATTCTACACTTGCTGCCATACAATGCTTCTAATGGAGCCATCTTGATACTTTCTTGATAGCTATTATTATAGGAAAATCCAACCAAGGGTAACCACTTCTCCCATGAACCTCTGGAAGATATGACATAAACTCTTAACATGTCTTCCAATATTTGATTCACCCGCTCCATCTGTCAAGAGGTCTGTGGATGATAAGCAAAACTTCTGACTAAGTTGGTGCCTAACATCTTGTGCAAATGTTCCCAAAAACGAGCGGTGAACTAAGGTCCTCTGTCAGATATAATGGTTCTAGGAACACCATGGAGACATACTATCTAATTAAAATATAACTCAGCATAGTCACTTGGTCGATAGTCAGTTCTAATTGGTATGAAATGAGCAGACTTGGTTAAAAGATCCACTATTACCCATATAGAATTAAAATTCTTTTGGGTAGGGGGAAGTCCAACAATGAAATCCATACTAATCTCTTCCCATTTCCACCTTGGAATAGACAATGGTTGAAGAAGTCCAGTAGGCTTCAAGTGAATTGCCTTGACGACTTGGTTAAAAGATCCACTATTACCCATATAGAATTAAAATTCTTTTGGGTAGGGGGAAGTCCAACAATGAAATCCATACTAATCTCTTCCCATTTCCACCTTGGAATAGACAATGGTTGAAGAAGTCCAGTAGGCTTCAAGTGAATTGCCTTGACCCTACAACAATGGTCACACCTTGCAACATAAGCTGTGATTTATTTCTTCATCTTGGTCCACCAAAAGTGAGGTTTCAAAACTTGATACATTTTGCTACTTTCCGGGTGAATAGATAACTTGGATGAGTGAACTTCATCTAAGATTTGGTTTCTAAGCTCTTTGTCCTTCGGCACTACAAGTCTATCCTTAAACCATAGGACACCCTTCTCATCTACTTGGAAGTGTTTTGTTTCATGCTCCATCATCTTCATTTTTATGTGGAACACACCCACATCGGATTTCTGAAGCTCGATGATTTTACTTTCAAGAGAGCAACTAAGAGTAATACTGTGCAACACAGCAGGATGTAACAGATGTGCCAAATGATAATCTCCTTCCAAGAGAGAATTGCAATGAGACTTTCTACTCAAAGCGTCGGCAACTACATTTGCTTTGCCTGGATGATAATGTACTTCTAAGTTATAATCTTTGATCAACTCTAACCATCTTCTCTGCCTTATGTTCAATTCCGGTTGAGTAAAGATATATTTGAGGCTTTTATGATTGGTATAGATATGACACACGTTACCGAGCAGGTAATGCCTCCAAATCTTCAAAGCATGAACAACAGCAGCTAACTCTAGATCATGAGTTGGGTAATTGGCTTCATTCTTCCTCAGCTGACGTGAGGCATAAGCAATAACCCGGCCTTTCTGCATAAGAACACATCCTAAACCGGTACCTGATACATCACAAAACACATCAAATGGTTTTTCGATATCAGGTTGTGCCAAAACAGGAGCGGAAGTCAATAAAGTCCACAAAGTGCGAAAAGCAGTCTCACACTCTAGAGTCCAAACAAACTTCACATCTTTTTGAAGCAACCAGGTCATGTGCTTGGCTATCTTAGAGAAATCCAGGATGAAGCGATGATAATAGCCAACCAAACCAAGGAAACTCCTAACCTCAAGCACTGAAGTTGGTGCTTTCCAATCCAAGACTTCTTGCACCTTAGTCGGATCAACCGAAATCCCTTCATCAGACAACACATGACCCAAGAAAGGTATTTTCCTTAGCCAAAACTCACATTTACTGAACTTGGCATAAAGCTTATGTTCTCATAGTCTGGATAAAACAATTCTCAGATGCTCGGCATGTTCTTCAGCATTCGCGAAAAAGATTAAGATGTCATCAATGAAGACAACCACAAATTTGTCTAGTTCCTCCATGAATACTAAATTCATCAAATATACGAAGTATGCAAGAGCATTGGTCAAACCAAAAGACATAACAAGATACTCATGCAACCCATATCTAATGGAAAAAGCGGTCTTAGGTACATCCTTTGGTCTAATTTTTATCTGATGATAACCAGATCTCAAATCAATTTTAGAGAATACTTTTATCTTAGACAACTGATCAAATAAAATATCAATGCGGGGCAATGGGTACTTGTCCCTGACTGTCACAGCATTGAGTGGACGATAATCCACACACATGTGCAATGACTTGTCCTTCTTCTTCACAAATATAGCAGGACAACTCCAGGGAGAAGCACTAGGTCGGATAAGACCCTTTTCTAACAGATCTTGTAACTGAACCTTAAGCTCTGCTAACTCATTGGGTGGCATCCTATAAGGCATTCTAGAAATAGGTGCAGTACCCAGCACTAACTCAATCTTGAATTCAATATCTCGATCCGACGGTAAACCAGGTAGATCATAAGGAAATACATCTAGAAATTCATAAACTACCGGAACATCCTCAATTCTCAGGGTCTGGATAGCATTGGCGGTGTGGTGGAGTTCTAGATCTCTGGGAAGTGGCACTAGGAAGGCCTCATTGCTGATAGTATTCCTCAACATAATGACCCTAGTGGAAGTATCGATGAGCACTCTATGACCGCTCATCCACTTCATCCCCAAGATTACATCTATACCTAATCCTAGCAAAACTACCAGATCAGATGTATACACTCATCCCTCTATTTCAATACTCACATCCTACACTATCTGATTGGTAGAAATATTACTTCTAGCTGCACTAATGCAATAACTACCCGTGGATAGTGTAATTACCTCCTGATTGTACTTTGATGCAAAAGCTGGACTCATGAATGAATGCAAAGCACCGGAATCAAATAGTACAACTATAGGATGTTGATTCACAAGAAACTTACCCACAGTGACCACCTCTCCTGAGGGTATCTCTGTCATATTGGTGTAGTTAACATGACCTTGACGAGCACCAGAATTCCCCTGCTTCTGATTATTCTTCTGAGGATAAGGACAACTCTTGGACCAATGACTTGTCCTACCACAATTCCAGTAGGGCCTGTTAGCTGGCGGAACAAAAGAATTCCCTAGTCCTATGGTGCCTTTTGGAAGAGGAATAGTAAAGGCCTTCTTGAACCCAGTCTTGGCCTGATTCTTCTTTTGAGGCGGACGATACCTTGTGGCTGTAGCCGATAGGCGAAATTGAGTCTTAGCCACTAGAGCTTTAGCCTGAGATGTACTTGCCTCAAAGGCCCTCTTGTGATTCTTGGAAGCTGCATAGACATTATTGTTGTTCTCTTGAGTAAGAGCATCACTCACAAACTTATTAAAAGTAGCACTCTTGTTGTTCCCCATGGACTTCATCAGTTTGGGACTAAGCCCTCTCTTGAAGCTAGTGATTCTCTTTGCTTCTGAATCAACAAATTCTAGGGCATACCTTGCCAGATGATTGAATGCATGAAGATATTTAGTAAGAATCTTGGTGCCGTGTACCAGCTTCATGAACTCATTGTGTTTCATGGTCATCAAACCAGGAGGAATATAATGACCCTTGAAGGCCTCCTAGAACTGATTCCTAGTGATCTGAGCATTCTCTGGTAAGGTGGACCTATAATGACGCCACCATATACCTACTGGTCCTTGCAACTGATGCGAAGCATACTCCGCCTTCATCTGTTCTATCAACCTGAGCAAACAAAACTTATGCTCAAGCGTGCTTAGCCACTCTTCTACCTAGAGTGGCTCTTCAACTTCTTTGAAGATTGGCGGCTTGGTGTCTTGGAACTCTTTAAAATCACTATATTGATTCGGCTTAGGTCCTTGACGTTGATTGCGACCCTATGCTTGATGCTGCATTAGGGTACGCATGGCATCCCCCAAAGCACGCTAACCTTCAATGAGCATGGCCAACAGATCAAATGGTGTGGGTGGTGGTGGCGGTGGAAGGTCATCATCACCACTACCCCCAACTCTACCCGAGTGTAGATTGTGTGACATCTGCAGAAGTGCAATAGTGAGTAATGATGGACGATGTCAGAAACATTACAGATAAATTGTAGAATTATGCCACACTGAACTTACTGGAGAGAATAATTTCATACAATAAACAGAGGCACAATAATTCATCCTCATAACATCGCCAATATTTTACTCCGTGCATTCTTGCGATGCATACGCTTACATGCCAAATTTTGCCAACATCAAAGCTGGACTTTTATTAATGCTCACATCCACATGGAGCCAACATGCAAGTCTCAGAGGTTACATCAAAGTCACTAACTGAAATTAAGTTACATGTTCTTCCAAAAGAAAGCAAAAGATAACGAACTAGTGCATCTAGCTTAGTGCTACAGCTAAACTACACCTCCTCATCGGTGTCATCATCGATCACTCCTTCACCATCTTCATCCTTGATAGGATCCAGTTCCTCCTCTTCTTCTTCTTCTATAGCTTCAGGCACTGCGATGACATTGACATCTATTTCCATGCCATCATCATCAGCAAAGATCACATGTGGTCCTCCCACCACAGGGTACACTGGAATAGGGTGAGGAATCATATTGATCTGATTATTGAGACGGTGAACGCCAATCTGTAGTTCTTCAATCTGGCGAAGGAGTTCATTCTCTCTGACATCAGCCCAAATTTCTGCCATGACCCTAGCATTGTTCCTAGTTTGTGCCAGACGGATTGCGTCATCTCGCTCACGAGTCAACTTCATGATCTGATCATGGTTAGCATCTCTTTCCCTGACAGCACTCGCAAACTGCTGCCTATGAATTTCCAAAGCATCCATAAAACCACCTATCTCATTTTGGGTTGCCCTAAGCTCATTACCATACTTGCGCACACTTTTCTTTCACTTGCGCCGTTCATTCTGTACCTGTTGAAGGGCTGTCAAGACACTAACATAAGTGCTCTAACGATCATAGAACATCTTTAGAACTGTCATCATGGCACTCATGGCTGGTCTAGAGCTCTATGCCATTTCTACCTCAGTCATTACCAAGCGATCATCCTCAAAATTCAGCCAAACTGCCTCTGACGTGGCTACTCGAGGAATGGACTCGGCTGGTCCGTTGATCAACTCGTCACCAAACTCCTGATAAATATCAACTAGCACTTCCAAGGCTGCCACTTGGGCACCTTCCCAAGGGGTTTTTCCATCAACTTCGATGCTCCAACCAAGCCACTAGGGTCTATTTGCGTGAGGCGGCACAACCACCTCAACGTTATACCACAATGGCCATCCTTCGGCCTCTACTTGCTTCCAAGTATAACGAAGCAGCTCAGCGTATCACACTGAATGTAGCACCCTCCACAATAGGGTTGGAGTGCCAAACACATGCAAGAATGTGTTGCTCCTGGGCGGGAGTGCAGGTGCGGCCATCTGTAGTAACATTGCAATTTGGGTGTGAGGATTATCTTACAGGATAAGAAATATATAATGGGATAATTAATGATAAGGGAGGGAGTGATGCAAAAATATAATTACATGAGTGAACATGATGCATGCATGTTTCGTATGTCCTCATGAATCTTAGGAAAAAAATTAAAATTCTAGCGACATACACGGTGGCATACATTCGTTCTCTCATATACGTATCTAGTCGAGCTACACGTTGCGTTGTTAGTGTACCTGTAGACAAATTCATTGCAGCCCATCCCCACAAGAGATAAATAAGTATACAAGGAAAGCAGTAAACTAAGATACTCTTCATATATACATCCTAGATGTACATACTTCGGTATCCAAAGCTACCCGACAGATATACCCACAATTAAGTACCTTCCTAGATACATGGGTGTAACATGCAAATAGTCCAGTAACCACAACTAACTCTCCCCTAGACCGACAGTTGGACGGTCATATAACTCACACTTATCTGGGCGTAGAGGCAATTGATCCATATATTACCACCCAAGCGGATGGCATCCATACAATAGCACGCCGTATGGATGATGAAATAAAATGCAAGCAATTACCCCCAAAAGTTATTACTTAAATAAGCCACCTAAAAGTCCTTATTTGGGCATAGAGGATATGACCACTAGCATACTTAGGTAAAATTTTAGATTTGAATACACCTATATATAAGTAGCTATAAGTTGTCAAAACTGATTTTTGTAAACAAAAACATTTGTTTTAAATACACAAATAACATGTTTAATGTCGAATCTTGCTCCGATGCCAGCTATAACAGAACCGACCAATTTATAAGAGCACAAGTACGAAAGCAATCACCGGAGTGATCAAACCGTCATACTTGAACCCATATAAACAAGGTAGTCAACTGAAACCATGAAGGATTTCAACCCAACTTGCATACAACCAAGATCATAGTGATTCAACAAAACAAGCCACATGTTACATCCATTTCACAAGTAGTTTACAAGTACCTCATACATCAGAGTTCACATAGTTATTACAACACGAGTTCACAAATAGCGGAAGCAAGGTAGTTTGAGACCATCACACACACTTAGTTCAAATACAAGCCAGTTCTATAGTCATATCCAGCAAAAGCAACATGATAAGATAACAAAGAAGATCATGCCCATGATCTAGTCTTCATCCCCAGTAGGGTAGAGACAATACTTGCAGTAGCCATTATAAAGCACGTCATCTGCAACAAGAGGGAATAAACCCTGAGTACGAGAATGTACTCAGCTAGACTTACCCGTCGTAAACCAAAAATAAATGATACCAAGGAGTATGCAAGGTTTTGTCAGTGGATCTCGCTTGACAAACATTTTGCATAAAAAGTTTTAATGATACAAGAGCATAATTTAAATTATTAGTTAAGCAACAAGTTATCAATATTAACCTGTCATCTAGATTAGCACCTGTACTAGAGTAATCAATTGATTAAACTCCAAACATTAGTAACCATATCTAGTATCATGTTGTTACATCATCATCATCATTTTAACCATCAAGTTTAATTAAGTGTCTCTATGTTGCCGCTGCTCAGTTAAGTTCTCACTATCCGGGAGAGACAGCGGCTCGAATCGATTCCTACCCAGCTGGGGAATTATTCCTAACACAAACCCAATCAACCTAATCAGTGATTGCCTCGGGTCACCTTTGGTACAACTCATGAACAAATTCGTGGGTCCGAGCAGCGCCGCAATCTCAGGAAATCCACTCTGCTAGGAGGTCAATCTCTTCTTCGGACTTACGCCAATGGCTCCCCACAAATCCTTACTACCGTCAGAGTGTGCACTTTCACTTCTCAGCTTCTGGCCTGAGTTGAGCTACATGGCTTCGCGGTTGGAATGAGTTATCCGACCAACTAAATGATTGGCATGCGTTCAACGTGACAAGACGACGTACAGCGAATCGGTTCTTAATCGACACAGACGGGATAGATCCACACCCAAGACCTCATTGCCTTGTTGCTTCTCTATCGACATCCCGATCGATCTCCATTCATTATTAAAACATAGTTATTTTCACAATAGCTAAATATAGCCAACCGTGACCAGACATCATCCTATCTTGCAGGTGACAGAAAATCACCTGACTTTACCGATCTTAGCATGGCTAAGCTTTGATTCACTCCTGAACCTAAATAGGATTCAGGGTACGTTTACTGGACAAGGAATAGGTAAATATGCAACAAGTGTTTGCATCCAACGCCTATAACTTAATGCACCAAACATGTAAAGATCCTCAAAGTAACATTTTTAAAACATAGGAGACTTATAATGCTCCGGGGCTTGCCTTTCAGAAAAGATGAAGGTTGGTGATCGGGACACTCAAGAACTTCTTCGTTGGCTCCTTTTTCTAGGGATTGCACCTCCTGCTCCTGAGCTTGTTGTTGCTCCTCCGGAAGTCCTTGCTCGAATTCTAGAAGCGTGACTCCCTCCAGAACACCTATTGCATGCATATGCATAGCATAAGAGTCATGCATGCAAAAGAGATGGAAGGTGATGATGAAATGTACAGCCATGTCAAGACGGACACATGAATGACATGATGATTCAAGATTAACGTTTATTTTACTGAGTAGATGCATATCTCTTCATGAAAGCAAGAACTACCCACTCACCAAGCTCTAACAACCTAAGATAAAGTTGTTCATCTTCGGTAAGAGGTCTAGCACCTACAACTAACAATTTATCTTAATTAGCCTAAGTCTCTAAATCACCTCATCAACTCATATAAAGCAATCAAGTCATTCACTGCATTCACAGATTCAAGGCTGCAAACAGCAGCTGCTAGTTTAACTCATAACTGGAATTGTACTAATCCAAAATACATGCAGAAAGACAATCTGGAAATCTTATGCAATTTCCTACAATTCATATTTAAACACCTCAGCATGATTCCTAAGTTAACAAGGTCAAATAGGCACATTTATCAAATCTGGTCCTAAAATTCCAGAGAACTACAAGTTCTGAATACCAACTTTGAACAGTCATAACTCACAAACCATTTGGCAAAATGCCATGAAAATTTAACACAAGCTAGTTAAGTGAGCTATCTACAACTTTTTTATAGACAAGATTCATCGCAAACATCATCTTCACCATGTAATTTGCTTAACTCTAAAATCTATCCAGAAAGTCACTATAAGTGAATTATAGTGAAAATAGTATTTCACTACATACAAAAATAGTACTTTGAGTACTACCAATATTACCAATAGTTAACATATATCAAATGAGCACTAGAAAACATAGTGGCCATTTCTAAATAATTTTTTTTCATGCCTTTATTAATTTATTTAGGTAATTAGGTGAAATAATAAACACATAGAAAAAGTATACAAAAAATTCCACAACAATTACAGTAGCTTATACATGTCCCCAATAGGCTACTGTATAAATTTTACATCATTTGAACAAGTATAACATCCTACACAAAAATGACAAGTTAGCAGGGCTTAAAATAGCATAAATAGGAAATCCTATTAAAAGTTGTCAAACAATAGTATTCATATTTTTCTTAGCTTCATCACAGCACAAGAGCACTATACAAAAAGTTTCATGCTTAATGGATACATATTTTTACCATGATAAATAGCACAATAATCTAGCATTTATTTAAGATAAATAGCAAACTACTATTTCCAGCAAGATCACAGCGAAACCAATATTTTTCCCAAGTAGTACATGACAATACAAGACCAACAAAATTGGAATCACACTTTTAGCACTTTCCTAGCTCAAGTTATAGATTTTACAAGATTGAAACCATTTAAAAGCATTTATCAAACTCTATTTTATTCTCCTAGAAAAATACAAGAAATAGTGCATTTCATATTTTTATCAAATACTACACTTCATGAGGAACCCAACAAAATTTGGTTCACTCAAATAGGATACTCCTAGCCCTAGATATCATTTTCCAAAGTTATCACAAAAATTAGAAAAAGAATTACACAAAACCTAATACGGCAGTCACTGACACGAGGGGCCCATAAGTCAGGGGGAGGTCAGTCAAACTAGGGTAGGGGATGGCGGTCGACTGGCGGTAGCTCGCCGATGGTGAACTCTCCGATGAAATCGACACCACTGTGATGATCCTCTCTATCTCTCCCACGTCGATAGAGGTAGGTGGTTAGGCCGTGGGCACACCGGAGCTGGCTCGTTGCTAGCCATGGCGGCACGGCAGCGCTACGCGGCGGTGCGCCAGCCGTCTCTAGCCACGGCAGGTCCAGGCGAGAGGTGCTACAACATCATGGTGCTCAGGTGATACTACCAAGGCTAAAGTAGGGTTAGTGGAGGCGCTAGGGAAGCCTAGCCGCGGGCATGTCCGCGCGACGGCGGAGCTCACTCCGGTGAGGCTCACACGCGGGCAATGTTAGAGCGGTAGAGGTTCGGCGAGGTAGGGTTAAAGCAACTATGAGACACGAGGAAGACGAGGCAAAGGAGAGGAAGCATGTAGGAACGGTGGTTAGCTCGGAGCACGGCGAGCTCAAGGTTCGGCGAGGTGCCAGTCATGGCAGCGGTGACGGGAATGGCCAATAGGCCCTCACCTTGGCTCAAACGAGACTGTGAATGGGTCTAGTGAGTAGAGCAAAGCATGGTGCATCTATGGGCATGAGCAATTGCATCTATGGCCGGCAGAAGAGCTACGTGGTGGTGGGCTCTCGGCGGTGATGGCAGTGGCGCAACGCACGGCTTTGAGTGGCGCGAACGAGGCGAATGGACGCGGACGAGGCAAGTAAGTGAGGCAGCAGGTGCGTGGAGTCGTCGCGTCCGTGACGGCCTGATGAGTGGGGGCAACACCGGCATTTAGCTTCCACTTGGCGTGCTCGGCCTGACGGCGGTCGGCCATGACGGCCTAAACTCGAAGTCCATCCGAGCCAGCATCAAGTGACTGACAGCGAGTTTTCTCCCCTCCTAAATCCTAATCCGTGGCGAGTTAGCAAAATCCCCTTAAATCAAAGTTGTAGAGCTATGTTAGGGCTACAATTTTTCTTTGGAAAGTATCAGCTAATTCGCATAGGTTTAAGAGTTACATCAACCCAAAGTCAGCTACGTCAAACTGTAAACTCAGTTATGACTTAGAAAATTTTCTAAGTTTGAAAAACAGCATTTCAATGATTTTTGTGATCCAATTTCAAGCATGTTAGGGGCTAAATTAGCCTATGACCCAAAAATGAAAGTTGTCACACTACTCAAGTACTACAACTTTGTTTTAGGGTGCACATCCATGCAAGGTTTCTAAAGTGCAGTTCAACTCCAGTCAAACATACCACATGAGATTGGTACTTAACACTATAGGTATGACTTAGAGAACAAACTAGCCTTAGTTATGAATACCAAAGTTATTACTAGTGACATTCTAAACATGTTTGAAGCATTCCTAAGGTTCCACAATCATTTCATACATTGATCACAAGTAAATCCTAGGTCAAACTAAGCATATCATCAGTTAGGAGCTTAATTAGGTGAAGTGATCCACATGAACATTGTTCCAATAGGCATCCTAAGTGTTGCTAAGGCGTTTTAGTGACCAACATCAATCACTTGCACTCAATCACACATGATCATAAGCATACACATAGGGAAAACATAAAATAACAAGTCATGTTTCACATGTTTCAATTGCATGTTTCATATGTGAAAGCTCATATAGGAATGCTTGATGCTTATGCTCATGCAATGCAAGTCCAATTATGCAAGCCTAACACCTAGGGTGTTACATCCATGGCTGGTGACAAGCGTGCGAGGGCGGAGATGGAGGAGGGGGCGCTGGGAAGCGCGTGTTCTAGGGCCCTGTTCTTCTCTGTGATCAACTGGTGCGACTCGGGTAAGTGTAGATCTGTCTCTTGGGTTTGCTAGGAAGAGGGACGGTTTGAGTGAAACATCGATTGCAGGGCCATCTCGACAGCATGCCCTGCTCCAAGGCCCCCATTGATGGGGGCATTCCATCATCATTGTGGCTTCCACCAAGGCGTGGCAGCGACGGAGGAGGTGTTCTCGCCATGGTGCAAGAGGCCGACATGACGCATGAAGCCCTTCACAATGTCACTCGGGAGGAGAGGCGACTGAGGGAGTATATCTCAATCATGAAGGCGACATTCAATGCCATGGATGGAGAGGCCAATGAAGCCAAAGCCGCAGTGGCGGTGGCTCAGGCGGAGCTCGTTGGTGAGTTGGGCTTCACCTTCTTTGTGCCTTGACAAGGCAACTCTGAGTTTTTCCTTTCTTGTTCCTAGGTGTTCGAGAGCGGCTAGCTACTGGCCAGGCCGAGGTGGTAGGGCTACGGTAGGTTAGCGAGGATATGGCTAGGTAGTTAGCGGAGGCTGCTCGTGGGTAGGATGAGGCGGCCGCCATGGCGCGTTCCTTCGTTGCCCTAGTGTAGCCCAGTAATGAGAGCTATTCGTCTCTTCGTGATGTGGCAACTACCACCATCACAATGGTGTTGCCAGTGGGTACAAGCACTCTCGATCAACTCTGTTGCCTCCCAACGCAGATAAGGGAGGTGGTGACCCATGGCATCTTTCATGGGGCCACGGGGCCTGGACTACAGCTCATCTCCGTCTTTGTCATCAGATGGACCTACGCAAGGTGACACCAGTTTTCGGTAGTGGAGGAGATCCACGATGGTGTGAACGTCGAGCAGTTGGTTGCCGAGTTCAACAGTAACGCCAAAGCAATCACCACCATCATTGACGTGGAGCAGATCATCAAGGACACTCCCATTTAGTAATAGGTAGTGTGCCCTTTTGTAAGGAAGAAAGTGTAATAAAGATTGGACTTTGCAGTTTGCTATTGTTTTTGCATGTTGAGTCCTCTGTGTGATGGTAATGACTAGTAGTAGCCCCCGAACGCTCGGGTGAGTCATCATGGCTCATCCGAGGGTTAGAGACATACCAGGGCTGGTGTGGGCCTGAAGGGCATTTTTTTGATTGAGTAGAGCGAGTCATTGGTTCGAGACTGCCTTTCGATTTTGCGACAAGTATTGTCATATACATGTAGCCCTGGGACGTCCTATTTGAGCATCGATTGACAAGTCGTAATTGTTCCCTAGGTGGCATACCGGTCAGTTAGCGTAGCTACGCTGACATTAATTTTATGGCCCCTTAATATCTCGGGAGATGTCTGGGGCCAAGTTATTTGATGCTATTGTCACGTGTAACCAAGGCTTCGTTCAATTGTTCTTGAAGGAGTAGCTCTCTGAGTTTCAGAAGCGTACAACTTTCAATTTATGGTGAGCTTTAGTCGAATTAGGGCTAACCTAAACCCGATTATGGGTAATGCCACTGACATGTTGAGCCTTAGCCTTATGTCTACTCTTAGTCAGTGTTTGGGGCGATGTCCCCAATATGTTTAGAGCGGAACGATAGCGTCCATAGTAAACGACCTTCACACTTCTTTTTGTCTTTTGCCTTTCTTTGTCTTTAGTGTTTGATGCTGGTTTAAGTTCTAGACTAACAACCTGGGGATTGTCCAGCAAGAACTGAATGTCCTGACGGAGTCCACCTGAGGTTTTGTTGAGTCACTTATACCATTTCAAGGTCTATGAGACTTCAATTGGCGAAAGGAGAAAGGAAGTGGGTGTGAGGTCCGTAGGACCGTTTCTGCAATTTCTGATCATAGTGATGGGTTAGCGTAACCCTCGATCGCGATTCATTGTAGGTATTCGTGGCTGGGTCATTCTGATACAGTCAGCCCTTGAGTGATTCGGGTATATTTTCCTCGAGGTGCTCAGTAGATGTTGATATATATTCTCATCAAATGGATACATGTAAATTCTCGCAAAGTGTAATATAATGAGAAAAAATAACGAGGGTGAAGATGAAATTGACATAACTTATGGCCGTTGATTGTCTCTCTAGGAGTTTGCGTCCTCTTGCTACCAAGATGTACCTTTAGGGGTCAAAGTTGATGATAGGGTTTGAGTTGAGGGTGGCGACGTTGCTGCACTAGCTCCCAGGATCCTTCGTCGTCCCCTTCGTGCGGGTAGAGCCACCATCGTCGATGGAGGGATAGCCCGGTTCTGGTATTGCCACCCGAGCAGCCGACAGAGTAAGAGCAACTAGCCCATGGGACCGGAGGGACATGCCAAATCGACTGGTACAGTCATTCAGTTACACCCTAGTCGGTAGAGTTTCTAGCTTTTTTGATCGATTCGAAAGGTACCAGTGGTCGCATAGGTTTTCTCTAAACAGATCTGCTTGTGAACATTGTTCATCGATAGTATTTCCCACCGTGCTTTTCCATGGCTGTTGGCCTCTCAATAAAAATGGGTGGTTGGAGTTGAGAGTCTCCCAATGCAGGGTCGACATCCTAGTATTCGGTTGTGCGACTTACTGATTCTTCCCTGTTGCGGGGAGAGTTTCATCCCTCCGTCGGAGGGGGTTATGCGAGCTTCGGCCGCTCATCCAATGGGGGCCCAGTATCAAAACCTACCGTAGGCGGGGTGACCTAATCGTCATCATGATCTGAGTCCAAATTCTCAAGTAGCTGGTCGCAACTATAGAGAAAACAGCAAAAAGCTTCTAGATCAATGAGTCTGGACACGTCTACATCGTCCCACCAACCTTGTTGGTTAGGGGCATCGTCAATGTCATCTTGGCCCATCGGGTTTGGCAGCTGGTATTCCTCCGCAAGAGGTTTGGTGGGTTCCACCGCAGCCTGCAGGAGTGTCTTGCCGTGTGTTGTCGTCGTTTGTCCCAATCTTCCAAGAGGTTGGGACACAGAATGGCGAGGTGTTGATGTTGGATTCAAAGTGGAGTTGAGATCCATGGTTTTGCTGATATGAAAAGTGGGACAGGCTCATGTTCTTGCCCATCCTAATTGAAGAGGTGGGCATAGCGCCTTAGGTCCCTCCTGAGGGGATCCAGTCCTGCATCCGCAACCTCCTCCAATCCAGTGGTGAAGGCACAGATCTAGAGAGACTGCTCTCCCTTCTCAGTTGGTTCGGGCTCCTAGAGGCACAGGTCCCTGAATTGGTTGGTGATGAAGTCAAGCTTACCGAAGGTGATCCTTTTGCCCGGCTGCTCCTCCTCTGGTTCATCGCCGAAGTTGAAGACGATTCCCATCTAAAACACAATATTAGTCTAAACACGAAAGGCCCCTATCTGGTGCGCCAACTATTGTATTGTTTTGCTCCAGCAACATCCAGCAATGTGATCACATAGATGGAATTAGATGGTAGCACATGAGACACAGAGATCAATACTAGTTCGGGGCATGGTGCGCACTAATCCCTACTCCAGTGGCACGGCTGCTCTTGTATTTGTATGCTCAATTACAGGGTTGCTGCTCCTAGCTACATGTAGATGGAATAGGTCAAAGATTGATCCCGAGCTCGAAGTCCCTACCCTCCTTTGTATAGGTAGGAGAGGTAGGGTTACAGAGAGGGCGATCGGGCTAACAGATTGCTTCCTAGTTTGTTACACGATATGCGCAACAGAAAGATCCTAGCTATCACCCAGATATGTCCACCTCGGTCTACCTTGATCTCCACATTGGTCGATGGCATCAGCCCTCGTGGGCCTCCCCCTTGATGGCTGCTGAGCTGATAGCTTGGCGATGGTCACATATATGGGCAGTGCAGGTACCCTTGGCCCATATCTCTAACAGGCTGCGATGGGGGTTATGACGTGGCTGTGAAAGGTCTGAGTGTAGTAGTGATCATCACCATGAATAGCTCCTCCGAGATGGGGTAAGGGAACTCCATCATCATGTCGGTGATCCCCTGGTGCAGCCACAATGGGTGTGCCCTCTCCCTCAATGGGAGAATCTGGCGATGGATGAACATGCGCACCACCATCGGCCTGGTCAGCCCCTACACCTTCAACGCCTCAATGGCCCCCACGAGAGCAGGAACCTCCATGGCCTCCTCTGCCAAAGGGAACAGCCGCCATGAAGTCAGGGTGACACCGCTCGGCCTCTCCTCTAGGAAGGAAGGGAGCACCGGGACCATGTTGGGAAGGTAGAACTAGCTCCTCCTCCAGCGCATCTCATAGTCGAAACCTAGCGGACGAGCGAGGGCAAGGTACCGGCCAGCAGCATGAGGCCGCACCTAGATCTGGGCACCCCCCATCGCCGAAAAGGTGCTACCGAGAAATGATGGGACCACCTGGAACAGACACCTCCACAGCGTGAAGTGGGGCTTGATCCCCAGGAAGGCCTTGCACAGTGTGATGAAGGCCGCATTGTGGAGGATCCCCTCTGGGGTTAGGTCATGGAGGCGGAGGCCATAGAAGAATAGGAGACCGCGTGCGAAGTGGTGTAGGGGTAGGCTGAGCCCTAGTCGGTGGGAGTCGGCGAAGGAGACGATCTCCTGATCCCCGAGCGCTGGTGCCAGCTCCCCAATGGTGGGGGAACGCCAGCCGACCGCCAGGACCTCCTCCGGGGCCAACCCATCCTCCTCCATCCTCCTGATCTCTGCCTCGGTGACCTCCGATGGACCCCATTCTGCCATGGGGACAAAGGGAAGAGCAACGGCGGTGAGCAAATGTGCGAGAGTGGGGCAAAGCAGAGGTCTTCGGAAAGGGAAAGGTTTCACCAGGAATGGAAGGTAACTCCCCATCCCTGCATCCCTGACTTTGCTTTAGTACTCCACGAGCAGCGGCTGCCACAGTCCCATGATCCCACGCGTGATCGTATGATGCGATGGCGGTTGCCGGACACAAGGCGAAGACAAACAGTCACCTCCCTATCAGCCCAACCCCTTGAGCTAACCCAAGCACGCCGCCCACTCCGCGCATGCCTCCTCACGGGACTTGAGAGGATCCGACTCCCCTTGAGCCCACTAGCCACCATCAATGGCCTAGATCTACGCGCACCAAGTGATGTGGCTTCTCCTCTGCCAGATCTGCTCCATGTGGCCTGACGTCTCATCTCCCATACAAAGTGGGATGGCGCGGGAGTGCACGCCATAACTCCTCCATCGGGCATGGTAGCCCAAGTGCCATCAACCGCATGCGCAAAGTGTTAGCGGGAGGGATGCGCCTAGAAGCCACCACTCCCACTGGCAAGGAGGCCCCCATGACGGCCTCAGGGGCTGCGTTGACTCCCCAGACTGAGCAACTCAACCCCCCGATCGACGGGTGCCCGAACGACGCACCCCCAAAACCAACCAACTCCCCGGAGTTGGGTCAAGAGCCGCTGAGCGGTGGGCGCAACGAGGGTCCCTCATCCAAGCTCAGCACACTCCCCGTGCCCCGACCTATGGCCGCTGAAGGTCGGCCGAAGAAGGACAGCCCGAGAGGATCGGGGCCTGCTACCAAAGCCCCCAAAAGGGCATGGCACGCCAAGTGATCTGGTGGCCCTGAGCTAGAGCCCAAATGCTCTTGATCACCCGACCCATGGCAGGCTCTGACCAAAATGAAGGGTGCCCCTAGGACTAAGTTCGGTAACTCCTAGATGAGTTCACTAAACCCTCGCTCGGGCCATAGACCTACATGATATGGGACCAAAAAAGGGGTCAGCACCACCATTGCTTGGCCTCAACAGCTAAGCACCCCCATCACACATGGGGAGAGGGCCCACACAAGGCATCGCACTCTTATCAGCAGAAGCCATCCCTGTCGTGGCTATCTCAGTCACCAGAACATCGAATTCAGCCCTTCATCGCCATCATGAACCAAGCCAAGTGAGGCCATGAAGGGCTTAGGGGCTCCTAATGAGATCCTAACATATGGGTATGTTAAGCCTTAGGATCAATGGTTCCCGATCGAAGAGACCCCCCGACCGACTCCTCCAGGATCACCCGGGGGCTCGAAGGCTATACCCATCGGGTACCCTTGCGCGCACCCTCAGACCAAGAAAGCCGACCGAGCCTGAGCATGCCATGGCCTCTACTCAAGGCTTAGGGGCTTGCCCGAGCCTCAGGCTATCGATCGACAAGAAGCCTGAGCCCGATCCTTAGCCCCTGCCTAGCCTACGATGCCAGCCAAAGGCCTGGGCGCAAGAAGACATGCCTTGAGCCATCGAGGCTCGGGGCTCCCAACGCTGCACCTTGGGCATGGCTTCACCGGCTGCTCCCTCGATAGGGTCACGCACAGGGCATGACACAAGAAGACAAGCTCCTCCTCAGCCTCTAGAGGCTCAGGGGCTTCCGGGCTCGCATGTCAGTCCCTCGAGCTGACCTCCCTTGCCACCAAAAAGACTCTAGAAGGTGCGCCTGGGGGAGGCCGGTCCAAGCCGACATAGCCTGACACTCAGCATGTCAGAACAGGCCAGCCGGACGACGCCTAGGGCTTCTTTGGCTCCACGACATCGCCTTAGTCCATAGAGCACCACTGCAAGACTCTCCTAGACTCTGGCACATGTAGACCATAGGCTTAACCCCCCAAACCACCATGTACCCGACCTATCTCAATATATAATGGGTAAGGTCGTATCCTAGAGGGGGGAGGACAATCCCAGACAGATCGTACCATTCCTCACCGATCCGTTGCTGCTCAGCACCGAGAGTAGGGCAACCCAGAGAGGGGCACCGAGAGCTCCTCCACCGCACCCATCATCTTCCTCCTCTCTGATGAGGGGAAGGCTCCACCGGCGATAAGGCAACCTTAGGATTAACACCCAGCTAGCCCCCCCTACCAAATCTCTCTCTATCTCCTGTACACTCTGTTGTAACCCCCCGATTTTGAGTGCTCTTGAGTATAAGAATCTTCAGCTGCTGGACATAGGGCATCGATCGGCCTGAACCAAGATAAACCAATGCATCCTCTCTATGATTCTTGTGTTCTTGAGTCCACCCGAGCCACCAGAGACACATACTTTGACATCGACTCGAATAATAATGCTTGCCGCGGTTCTGACCCCACGACACCCACTGAGCCCATCGATGCGCCACCGCCGCTCGCTAGGCCCGCCCGTACGCTGCCACTACTCGCTAGATCCGTTCGTCCGTCACAGGAAGTACATTAACCCCTCGCCATTAAACAAGATGTTACCATAGTTTGTGCAATGTGAAAGATTTTTCACCTATGTTTCTTTTCCTTGGAGGCTATCCCCTACATGTCTGAATGCAAATAATCATGTATCCTTGCTACACATTTTCTGTTAGCCCTGCCCTGATGGCACTCCTCATTAGATCCGCCCACATGCCGCTACCAGTGCATCAAAAGTTAGAAGATAGTCAACTGGAGTTGGCAGAAGTAAGGCAACACTATGAGGAAGCCCTTGATGAGATTGACGAGTGGAGGAGTCGTTCTAGACTACCCAAGATCAATGAAGTGGAGGACGTGTCCCGCTCATCCCCACACAAGAGTTGTTACCCCAGATGCCGTTGTAGCCACACTATGTTTAAGAAGTAGGAGTTTATGTCCCTTGTGTAATAAAACCGTTAGTAGCAAAGTTGAGTGGAGTCAGTTAGTCTTAATGTGTGGCTTGTGAACTTTTAGTGCTTAGTTGCTTTGTGCTTATGTTTATGCTTGAGTTGGATTTTGTAATGAGTGTAATGATATTGTGGGGTTTGTCCACAATTTCATTTAGTTTATATGTCTAAGGTATAAGTATTAATGAAATAAATAGTTAGGTTTTGGTTTCTTTTCACTACTACAGAAATCTCATTGGAGGCGGGCAAAAACAATTAATGGAGGCCGGCAAATCAATCGCCTATCCAACCGCATCCAATCACAGGTCGCGGTTAATCCATGACCAACGGAGGCGGTTGATTTGCCCGCCTCCGTAAATCAAATTAAAATAATAAAAAAGCAGCTTAGCCCAATGCCAGCCCATACGGGCCTAACGTCGAGCCCAACCACGTCGCCGCCGTCCTAGATCTGCCACCACTGCCGGGTAGGGACGCGCCGCCACCACCGGATCCACACCTGGACACGCCCTCCATGGAGCCCCTGCAGCCGGATCTGGTGGAGGCGGTGGAGGTCGAGCCAGATCTGGTGCGGTCCTCGCTGTATGCGCCTCCTCGCCATAGATTTGCCGCCTCCATTACTGGAATGCCCTCCGCAGCCGCTGTTTGCCGGAGAAGGCGAAGAAGGAGAGGGGGAGAGGGTCGCACCTTGCTTCATGCCGCCCCTGCCCGTGCCCGGTGCGCTTGTTGTAGCAGCCACCAGACGCGCGAGGGCCCTCGCTACCGCCCACCGGTGCTAGCCCCGTGTCGCTGCCCGCTGCCATCGGGGTGGAGAAGGGGTGCAGATCCCGCTTGGAGGAGGTGGCACCCCGCGCCGCCGGCCCACCTGCTACTGCTGCTGCGCTCGCTGACCACTACGGGTGAGGGAGAGAAAGAGGAGGAAGAGCGAGGGAAGCGTGGGGGAGGAGGGCGGAGAGAGGGAGGGAGTGCGGGAGAGGGAGGGGCGCCGGTCGGGAGGGGAAGCGAGTGCGGGACAGGGAGGTGTCGCGCTCGCGAGGGTCGTACGGGAGAGGGAGGGAGTGCAGCGCCGCTCAGGCTCAGTCTGAGAAAGAGAGTGAACCAGAAACCCTAAGTCTATCTTTTTATACTTGAAGACGGTGATCGGGCCTCGCCTGGGCCTGTTGGAGGCGGGCTTTATAGTGTGCCCGCCTTTGGAAATGAATTTTTGGAGGCGGTTGCTTTAAGATGACCGCCTCCGAAAATAGAGGATTTTTGGAGGCGGTTGCCTTCATACGCCCGCTTCCATAAATCGATTTTAGGAGGCGGCCAAAAGTGCCCCGCCTCGGTAAATAAAAAATGCTCGCCTCCGTTAATCGTAGGCTTTAACCGAGGCAGTTGAATTTTATGACCGCCTCCATTAATAAAAGGGCACCTTCTTGCAAAATCATTTGTGTAGTAGTGTTTGTTTTCTCTATCTTGTATCTTTGGAGCAATCTGTCTTCTTTGGCCTATATCTCTATTTTTGGATGACCATAAATGATGGAAAAATTCATGGAAACAGTAGACGTCAATATGTTTCTGTGACCGCAAGAAGAACCTTCATAGCTGATCTGGTTTAAGAGTTCAAAAATCACAAGACGATGCATCCGTGCTGTCTGAAACCTGAAATAGTTTATGTTGTGCACTGTGTTTGACTACCTTAACTACAGAATCTGGAAAAGTGTTCTACAGAAAAGTTGTAGGGAATTTGATAAGTTTTCCAACGGTATAAAATAAAACTTCATTGGATTAACAGAGAAAGAGTTATAGCTGTTTTATTGCACTGCTGTTTTTCTGTTCGCGAGAAATTCCAGGATACATGTTCTTATTTATGCACATGAGTTCTCTAGGATATCAGAAGGTCTTTATGATAGTCAACCTACCCAGAAGGAGATGCAAGTTACTTTGGTGTCCCCTAGTTTAATTCTTGTTAAGGGGGGTAGCCAATGTAAAGAAGGTTTTGTAGTTCTTCACTTGGAAGCATCAGCTATATCCATGGTTGAGAAATCACTATCAAGTGCAAGTATCTTTGCTCAGGGTTGGTAACTTATTGGGTTTGTACAAGGAACTCAAGTGCTCATCAAGAATGATCTTCGGATCGAGCTATCGTCAGTTGGGGGTTCAATATTCGACATACCCAATACAAGTTAGCATTGTTGACATAGGAAGGAGATATTGGACATTTACAATTGGTGCTATGGAGAATAAGAAAATCTCATTGTTACACCAAGCATGATAAGTAAGCTTTGATTCTTGGATAGGTTATCTCTAATGATGGAATTATGGTGGACTCAAGAAAGTTAAAGATGCGTTGAGTTGGAACCCACCAAAGGATGTATGTGAGACTTAGAGTTTCATGGAAATGGCAAGATACTATCATAGGTTCATTGGAGGCATTGTAATCTTGACATAAGAGTGACTCGGAGTTCCTTTGAAATAATAAGATTCTATCGTAGGTTCATTGGAGGCATTATAAATATCGACATAAGAGTTTCCTCTATCCCATCAAGACTTTGGATGTGCTCTATGCAAGGAAACCTAGTTGTGGATGAGTTCTCGGATGTGTTACCCGATGATTTGCTAGGTATATATGCCACGCGATTGCGACATTGAGTTTATTATTGAGCTTTTACCTAGAACTGCACCTATTGCTAAGAGGCCATATAGAATGGGGGTAAATGAGAATTAGAGGAACTTAAAAAACAATTGAAGGAGCTGCAGGAGAAAGGTTTCATATGCCCAACTCATCTCCATGGGGGGCACATGTGATCTTTGTTGATAAGAAGGATGGTACTCAACGGATGGGTAACAGATGACAATGGTTATGATAAGTTTCCTGAGAACTATTAGACTTGTGGTCAACCAGTTGACATCCCTGTGATGGAGCTACCACGAGAGTTATCTTTATTTTCCGCTATGCTCATTATGTAAAGACTATGTGATCATGTTATTCGTGATGTAATAAACACCTGTGATAGTACCTTTTGTAATTTGTCGGCTTATGTGTGTGACTGATCTCTGGGCGCATATAAGATTATGCATTCAATTTTATCCTTAAAATTGGGTGTGACATTTCTTCTCCTTGGAGGCTATCCCCTACATGTCTGAATGCAAGTAATCCTGTATCCTTGCTACACATTTTTTTGTCAGCCCTGCCCTGATGGCACTCCTCACCAGATCCGCTCGCGCGCCGCCACCACTGCTAAGATTTGGATCGCCGCCATCGAGCCCGTTGTGGCCATCACCATCATATCTGACTGTCTGCGAGAGAGAGGGTGAGAGAGATACTGAGAGAAGAGAAAGGGTGAGAGAGATACCACCGCGAGCCCTGGCCACAATACAAAAAATATGCAATATAGGTTCACAAAAAAATGTAATATAGGGGATTATGGTTGCTCCAATAGATTACTCATCCTATCCCCAATTTAAGTAGTTATGATCCTAGTTAATGATCACAGAAACTATCATGGGTTTTGAGTTGGTACTGCTAAGAGGTCTTAGCACGCTAGTTAATTGTCACAGAAACTATCATGATTTCTGAGTTGGTACAGCTAAGAGGTTTTTTTGAGGATGAAGTGGTAAACATTATTAATGTCTTGGTGAAGGGGGCCACTCCCTCCGTCTACGAATGGTGTTTGGTTTGTGCAATTATCTCATGCTTCAAGAGGCGGTACATCGTGAGTTCCTCCTATAAATTTTGGTGGAATTAACTCATTCCTGTACATATATTAATTATTAGCTTACCAAGAATGAGGTGGTAATGGATGAATCCATTTCATTCCACAGACTAAACAAAAAGGTGAGGAGTTTGTAGAAGATAGACCACCTTATTTCTCCAAACACATCCGAAGAGTATCATTCTCACTTTCTAAAAAGTTAAATAGTTTGAACCTTGACCAAATATATGTAAGAGAATATTAATATTTATGGTCAATAATTAATATTATTAGATTAATTGTTGGATATATATTTTTATGAAAAAACTTATTTGAAGATATAAATATTGCTAATATTTTCTATAAATCGAACTTAAAGAAATTTCACCAATGAAACCGTACACTTTCTTTTTTGACCCAAATCAGCTTGTGTGGTGGTTTCGCAGGCTTAGCATAAGCAAATGGGTGACACAAGCGTAAGCTCTCATCCAACGCACATTGCAGCAAAGAACCACATGTTTGTCAGAACCACGTGCATCTCCCTCGGCAATAAAGATCAGAAAAATGACGTTTGGTGGGAGCAGCAAGGCTATTGGCCTGCGTTTGCGTTGGAAGATTGATACTGTATTTTGTTTTCTGAGACCAACCATGATAGCTGCCTCCGTGTACTTGTGGCCAGGCTCTAGGTGGCAGTGTACATGTTCATCATTTCTTCGCTGTCCTAGTAGGTTCCTAGCAGCCTGACAGTGGAGAAATCAAACAAGGAATGCAATGGCTCCTCGTCCGTTGATCATACAAGGTAGGTAGTATCTAAAGCTATCCTTCCGCCTCCAACTCTTCACGGAACTGATCTTCCTCTTCTGCAGCAGATGCAAAGGAGCAATAAAGTTACTATATCCGTACTGAAACCATTGCATTCCCAGATTTCTTTTCATGGAAAGTGCGTTATTTTTCTTTCTATATTCGTCGTCTTTTTGTTAATGTCCTCTCGCCTAACCTACTCCTCTTTGTTGTCCCAGTGTCCAGCCGATTGCTCGCATCAACCTGCGACGGAGATCATCTCGGATTTAACATGGAATCTCTGTGCTTCCACAGGAGCCTGATCGATCTTATCAATCTCATTCTCCTCGCCGTTTACATCCTGAGCTTGGTGGTCTCTGCTTGCGCGATGAGATTCAGGGTTCGCACAAGGGACCTGCCGTGGCTGTGCTCTCTTACTTCTCTCTGCTGCGCCGTTCTTGGCATTGCGTACATCAGCTCCGGCGCATGGGGCTCTTCTTCCTCTTCGTCTTCGTCTTCCAGGGCAGAGCTCTTCGTCAGAGCGGTGGTTTGGATTGTCGTCTCGGTTTCTTTGGTTGTTCGGCCGACCAGGTTCTCCCGTGCTGCGGCCATGGCGTGGTGGGCAGTGCTTGCAGCTATGGCCACAGCGTACAGCGTGGAGAAGATCGTCAGGGGCAGCTCGATGGACGTGCTTGACATCGCGTCGTGGGTTGTCAGCTCGATGCTTCTTTTGTGCGCAGTAAGTGTTTGCAGAAATCTCTCCTTCCGCAGCGATGGTGGAGAGGAGGAGACCCAGCCGTTGCTGACGACGGCGGGGGGCGGGGAGCAGAGAAAGGCGGCGTTCGGGGATGCCGGGTACTTGAGCCGCCTGACCTTCACGTGGGTGGACCCGTTGCTCCGCCTCGGGTACTCTAAGCCGCTCGACCTCGGCGACATCCCGCCGCTGGACGCCGACGACGCGGCGGCGGAGGCGCGCCGGACGTTTCTGGAGGAATGGCTCCGGCGGAGGCAGACGGCCGCCGGGAGGACAGGCACAAGCAATCTGGTGTTCTGGGTGCTCGCCACGTGCTACAGGAAAGACCTCCTCCTGACGGCGCTGTACACGCTGCTCCGGACACTGTCCTTCGGCGCGGCGCCGGTGATCCTGTACTGCTTCGTGTCCTACTCGTACCAGCGGGAGCGAGAGCTCGCCACGGGAATCGCCCTCATCTCCGGCCTGCTCTTGATGAAGGTCGTCGAGTCGCTGTCGCAGAGGCACTGGTTCTTCGGGTCCAGGCGGCTCGGGATGCGCATGCGCTCGGCGCTCATGGCTGCCATCTTTGACAAGCAGCTGAGGTTGTCCAGCGAGGCGCGGACGCGGCACTCCGCCGGCGAGGTCGCAAACTACATCGCCGTCGACGCGTACCGGATCGGCGAGTTCCCGTTCTGGCTGCACATGGTGTGGTGCATGCCGCTGCAGCTCGCCCTCGCCATCGCGATGCTCTTCTGGACCGTGGGCGCCGGAACGCTGCCGGGCCTGGCCCCCGTCGCCGTCTGCGGCGTGCTCAACGTCCCTCTCGCCAGGATGCTGCAGCGCTACCAGTCACGGTTCATGCAGGCGCAGGACGAGAGGCAGCGCGCCACGGCGGAGGTGCTCAACGCCATGAAGATCGTCAAGCTGCACTCGTGGGAGGACAGGTTCAGGGAGACGGTGCAGCGGTTGCGTGACGTCGAGATCCAGTGGCTTGCTGAGACGCAGGTCAAGAAGGCCTACGGCAGCGCTCTGTACTGGATGTCTCCGACGATCATCTCCGCCGTCATCTTCGCGGGGACGGCCGCGCTCCGGAGCGCGCCGCTGGATGCCAGCGTCGTGTTCACCATCCTCTCCACGTTGCGCGTCATGTCGGAGCCTATGAGGGTGCTGCCAGAGGTGATGTCCATCATGATCCAAGTCAAGATATCGCTGGATCGCATTGGCGAGTTCCTTGCCGAGGATGAGTTCCAGGACGACGCGGTGGACAGGACATCCATGCCGTTGCCAGCCTCCGACATGAGCCTCATCGTTCAAGATGGTTTCTTTAGCTGGGAGCCGAGCAAGGCCATTGCAACTCTGAAAGAAATCAGTGTCAGGGCAGTTCGGGGTGAGAAGATTGCGGTCTGTGGGCCTGTCGGCGCAGGGAAATCGTCGTTGCTGTGCGCAATGCTTGGCGAGATACCAAGAATCTTCGGATCGGTATGTCAAGTAGTGCACATTTGTTCAAAATTAAATGCTCTTTAAGTATCAAATCAAGCATATGACATGAACTGTTCCCCTTCCCCATTTCTGTTCTTCAGGTATCAGTGTCTGGCTCAGTTGCTTATGTTTCACAGACGTCCTGGATCCAGAGTGGCACTGTACGCGATAATGTACTCTTTGGGAAGCCCATGAACACTGAGGATTACGAGAAGGCGATAAGGTGTTGTGCATTGGACAAGGACATTGAGAACTTTCCGCATGGGGACCTGACAGAGATTGGTCAGAGAGGCTTGAACATGAGTGGAGGACAGAAGCAGAGGATTCAGCTCGCGAGAGCGGTCTATAACGACGCCGACATTTACCTTCTCGATGATCCTTTCAGTGCTGTTGATGCACATACAGCTGCTACTCTTTTCAATGTAAGAATGCATCTGAAACATTATTGTCATAGATACTGATCATTTCATTGATATGTCTCCTGAATGTATGTAGGATTGTGTGATGGCAGCACTTAAGAACAAGACTGTGATTCTTGTGACACATCAAGTGGAGTTCCTTTCCAAGGTTGACAACATTCTGGTGAGTGAGTTTGGCACTATAAATTAACTATCTTGAAACAATTACCTATCACTGATTAAGCGTATATATCCTTCCACCCAGGTCATGGAAAATGGGGAGATAACTCAGGAAGGAACATATGAGGTGCTTCTGCAGTCTGGCACAGCATTTGAACAGCTTGTAAACGCTCATAGGGATTCAAAAACAACACTAGACTCCCAGGATCGTGGCAAAGGAGCAGAAGAGCCAGGCACATTTCTTCAGAACCAAATACGGATGATACAGCAGAACAGCGAAGCAGAAATATCTGATGCTAATCTCCTGTCGGTCCAACTTACAGAAGAGGAGAAGAGGGAACTAGGAGAAGCTGGACTGAAACCATACAAGGACTATGTTTCAGTGTCGAAGGGCTGTTTTCTCCTCGTCCTTCTAATACTCGCACAGTGTGCGTTCGTCATCCTGCAATGCCTGGCAACTTATTGGCTTGCAATTGCAATTCAAAGCCGCCAGTTTAGTGTCGTACTTGTGGTTGGAGTGTATGCAGTGATGGCAGCTGCAAGCTGCCTCTTCGCCTATATTAGGAGCCTTCTTGCTGCTCACTTTGGCCTGAAAGCATCGACGGAGTTCTTTTCAGGGTTCATGGATTCATTGTTCAGGGCCCCAATGCTGTTCTTCGATTCCACTCCAACTGGAAGGATCATGATCCGGGTAAACTATTCCGAATATATCGATTACTACCTGTTGACATCTTAGGAAATGTATGTAATTGCTGACTATGTTCTTCACTTTGCAGGCTTCGTCTGATCTTAGCATCTTAGACTTTGACATCCCGTATACGATGAGCTTTGTCATCTCGGGCATAATTGAAGTGGCAGGAACCATAATTATCATGACCATGGTTACCTGGCAAGTAGTACTAGTGGTCGTTCCTGTTGTGATTGCTCTGTTATACATTCAGGTGAACACCATTTCTGAACTCAATTCCTTGCTCTGGCATGGTGAGGCAAATGAAAATTATGGTAATGTTGCAGAGGTACTACATTGCATCGGCGAGGGAGCTAGTAAGGATCAATGGAACTACAAAGGCACCTGTCATGAACTTTGCGGCAGAGTCGATGCTGGGAGTGACCACCATAAGGGCCTTTGCAGCTACAAAGAAGTTTATTCAGAGAAATCTTCAGCTCATAGACACAGATGCGACACTGTTCTTCTACACCAATGCAGCACTGGAGTGGGTGCTTTTGCGTGTCGAAGCACTGCAAATCTTGGTCATCATCACATCATCCATCCTTCTTGTCTCACTACCGGAGGGAGCTGTTGCTCCAGGTAGAGAATTTATAGTTGCACAGTGTTTATTTAGGAAGATAGTTGAGCACATGGTTTGAATCTTCTAACCATTTTATTATGCTCTTGCTTTATTTCGTAGGATTCCTTGGTCTCTGTCTCTCATATGCATTGACGCTTTCTTCTGCTCAAGTGTTCTTAACAAGATTCTACTCAAATCTGGAAAATTACATAATATCTGTGGAGAGGATCATGCAGTTCATGCATTTACCAGAAGAGCCTCCGGCTGTCATCCCTGACAGAAGGCCTCCTCCTTCATGGCCATCTGAAGGAAGAATCGATTTGGATAATTTGAGAGTAAGCGACTCGAAGCTCTAGAGTTGTTTTTCTTTCAAATGATTTATCAATTTCCCAGATGTTCATACTGAATCATGTTTTTCAGGTCAAATACAGGCCAAATGCGCCAACGGTTCTGCGCGGAATCACCTGCACATTTTCAGCTGGAAACAAGATTGGAGTTGTTGGCAGAACTGGGAGTGGGAAGACGACTCTTTTGAGTGCACTGTTCCGCCTTATTGATCCATACAGCGGGCGAATACTCATTGATGACCTTGACATTTGCACCATTGGACTGAAGGATCTGAGGATGAAGCTCAGCATCATTCCCCAAGAGCCAACACTTTTCAGAGGCAGTGTAAGGAGTAATGTGGATCCTCTGGGTCTGCATTCTGATGAGGATATCTGGGAGGTCAGCAAAACTAAATCTGAGCTGCAGATTAGTACTTATATACCTTCTGAAATGTTTGCCGGACCAAGTATTTTAGTATATATACCAATATAGCAACATTGCACTTCTTGTATGACACACGGTGGTTAATCCTGACCCTAATGCAGTAGTGTTCTACAGGTTTTAGATAAGTGCCAACTGAAGAAAACAATCAGTGCCCTTCCTGGACTACTTGAATCACCAGGTGAGCATGACACTGCCCTCTGAACCAATCAGATACAATTTTTGTCAGAGCTGCATAGCACTGAAAGCTCTCTGACTGCTAATCATCCTGACATTTTCAGTGAGTGATGACGGCGAGAACTGGAGCGCCGGTCAACGGCAGCTCTTCTGCCTTGCGCGTGTTCTCCTCCGAAGGAACAAGATACTGGTCCTTGATGAGGCGACAGCATCCATCGACTCGGCCACCGACGCCATCCTGCAGAGGGTGATCAAGAAAGAATTTTCAGGTTGCACAGTCATCACCATAGCACACAGGGTTCCAACTGTCACAGACAGTGACATGGTCATGGTCCTTTCCTACGGTAACCACTCCTAACCATTCTGGCTGAGATACAAAGTAGAGCCTTTCTGGAGTATAGCCAAGTTGATGTAATAAATTTCTGTCATACCTGCAGGCAAGATGATCGAGTACAACATGCCATCAATTCTGATGGAAAATAAGAACTCTGCATTTTGTAAGCTTGTCGATGAGTACTGGTCCAACTATAACTGAAGTTGCAAGGAAACTGGACAAATTGTAGTATAAATACATGGCCACTGCATAGAAGATTATTCCTGTCGGCTATACATTGTTTATCTGTTCACTCAAGGAGAATAATGACCTGCATTGTGTGTAGTTAGTAAATCAAAAGAAGTGTGTATATCTAGTCCTTTGTAATCCAGAAACAGCAGGTGCAGTAGCGCAACACATGACAAAATTTTGTCATTATGAAATTTCAAGAGAAAATTCCGTGTGTGCCATTAAATGATTCTACAATTCCGGGCAAACCACTGGATCTTTGATTTGGACATAAGTGCCATTAAAATTAATTTTACGTTCCATGAGTGCCACTGCCGTCAAGACCATTAGGTTTCTCCACCGTCAACTAGTGTGGAGTCTCTTAATTTTTTCAAAAATCCCAATTTTACCCCTGCCCTTTGGGTGAACTTGGCGTAGTCAATATCCTGAGTCCCCTGCTACAGCAAAACCCGTACCTATCCCACAGCTCACCGTACAGACTCTGGAAACATCGACTCCCCCCAAAAAAAGGAAAACAAAGAGGAAATCCCGTCCACACGGCCTCCGCTCAACCCGTCCGCGCGGCCTCCGCTCCCTCCCCGCGGGCGCCTCCGCCGCCGCCGCGCACGCCCGTGCACTGCCCGCCGGCGCGCGCCCACGGGGGAGCCAGCGCGACCTGCCTCCCGCGTCGTCCCGCGTCCCTGCCAAAACCTCGCTTGCCCGTCCACGACCCGGTGCGCCCCACGCCGGCACAGGTGGCCGAGCCGATTTAGCCCGCCGCCGGCGCCCTCCCCATTCCAGTCCCCTGCAGCCTACGCAGGCAGCGGCGGCGGCACAGTCGGCCACGGAGGAGAAGCCATTGCGCCGGCCTTGTCTCGGCTGCCACGGTTCGCAGTGAGTACCCTTTCTTCTCCTCTCCGCCGGTGACTCCGTCGTGACTTCTTGGCATTGTTTGTCCTTCCTGTGGACAGCAAGCATGAAGACCCATTTTCTGTATTTTCTGTGCCCTTGGTGTGCTGTGCGTTGCAGGTGTGCCTAGCCCTTCATGTGCTGTGCATTTTAGGTGCTCGATAAAATGCCGCTTACAAAGAGAAAAAAACCGGCCACACAGGAACCAGTAGCTTTGTCAGGTGGTCTACCGGGTTATGCCACCTTTGCCACTCTACATACATCTATTGGACACGGCATGCTCTGTTGCCCGCGCTTGGCGTGGGGTTACCTGCTAGTTAATTTGATGAATTTGGGTTTTACTGTACACTGTAGGATAGTGAATTTATGCGGGCAAACATCTTGCTTCTAAATTACCAACTTATATATACCAATATACCACAATAATAAAAAAAACAATACAGTAGCCCGGACCTATTGGATACGAGCTATGCTTCTAAACATTTATGCCTTCCAGAGTATCCCGGACCGTGGTGGGCGGCATGGCGCCACCGGAACCAGAGCCATGTCGCCCAGAGTGGCTTCCTGATGGGTAAGTAATTGTGTTCTATCTCGGTTTCTTGTTGTGTTGAACCCTAGATAGCTTCCGATTTGATACCGCGTTCATCTGTAGGATGGATCCAAAAACAAGTTTCTTCCTTGATATGAAATTGTTTGGTAACAATACTAGAGTGGAGGGTGGCTGGTATAGTACCAGCAAGGTTGTAGACAGTGACTATACTAATTTCGAGGACTTCGTTGATGATATCTTGCATTCATACCCTAAAGGCTACGATGATGTTGTCAAACTGTTCTACCTTGCCGATGAATCCCATGTAGAAATCAGAACAGACGAGGAGCTGCTTGCAATGTTTGCTAAGCATGAGAGCTCTAAAGTCATCCGCATGTCCATTGGCTACTTTGATACTAGGAAGCCACATGTTCCTCCTCCTGATTGGAACATATCCAATGTTGTTATTTCTGATGTTGTGCCTTGTACACCTTCTTTGCCACAAAACCCTCCTCTCAAAGCTATCACACAAGGCACCCAACCTACAAAATCTGATTCCCATGGTACCCAACCTACAGAAACAACTAATGACACATTGGACACATATCTTGTGAATCCTTTCCCGCAAAATGAGCATGCTGGAGATGATGATGATGATGATGATGATGAGGGTGATCATGAAACTGCATGTCCTACACAGCCAACGCCCAAAGGAGACTATGTGCCCAGCTCTGATTCTGAATCAGGCTATGGAACTGATGATGCCTCATCTGATGAGGAGCAGCAGGACCCACCCCAGCCTATAGAACCAGAAATTGTTTATGATGTTAATGACCCACCAATGGTAGTAGGCAGCATTTATCCCAACATGAATGTGTTTAAGTTGGCTATTGCTCAGCATTCAATCAAGCATGAGTTTGAATATAACACTGAGAAGAGTGATCCAGGGAGGTTTAGGGCACATTGCTCATCCAAATCAGAAGGGTGTCCGTGGAGGATCCATGCATCAACAATGCAAGACAAGGTTACAGTAAAGGTAAACGCGAGTCCTTTCCAATTTTTTTACATATTTATGATGCTAACGACATTGCTGGTTTTGTTTGACAGGTGAAGAAAAACCCCGATGATCATAATTGTGAGAGTAAAAGGAGGAAAGGAAACGTGCCGCAAGCCACTCAGTTTTGGGTTTGTGAGAAGGTTAAGGATTGGTTAGTGGAAGATGCTAGCATTGGACCTAAGGAACTACAGAGAAGGATCAAAGATACACATAAAGTTGTTGTGTCATATGAAAGGGTTTTTTATGGTAAAGAGTTGGCACTGAAACAATTATTTGGTGATTGGGACACTAGCTTCAACAACCTATACAGATTCAAAGCAGCAGTTGAAGAGGCATGTCCTGGCAGTTTAGTCGTCATAGATCACTACACCATTGAGGAGAAGATCAGGTTTAGAAGGCTGTTTTTTGCACTAAAACCATGTGTCAATGGTTTTCTTAGAGGATGTAGGCCCTATTTGGCTGCTGATAGCACATTTTTGACTGGTAAGTTCAAGGGTCAGCTAGCAGTAGCTTGTGCAGTAGATGGGCACAACTGGATGTATCCACTTGGACTTGGAGTGTTTGACTCAGAGACCACTGAGAATTGGAGTTGGTTTTTTCAGCAACTCAAGAATGCTATAGGCACACCACCAGGATTGACGATATGTACTGATGCAGGTCAAGCAATCATGGCAGGTGTAGCTGCTGTTTTTCCAAATGTAGAGCATAGGGAGTGCATGGTGCATTTGGTTAGTAACTTTAAAAAGAGGTATCATGGAAAGGTATTTGATAAGAACTTGTGGCCTGCTGCATATTCTTGGAATTCATACTATTTTAACAAGCATTGGCATGAAATGGCTGAAGCTAAACCTGCTGCAGTGAAGTATCTAAGGCAAAATCACACCAAATTGTGGACCAGAAGCCAGTTTTCAACTCTGTCTAAGGTAGATTATGTCACTAACAATCTAGCTGAGAGCTTCAACAACTGGATCAAGAGTGAAAAAGATCGGAACTTAGATGATCTTATGGACGTGATCAGACAAAAGCTCATGGTCAAGTGGAATAAAAGGAGGAAAATTGCACGAAAGATGGAAGGCAAGATATTACCCCATATTGTGAAAAACCTAAAGGAGAGGAGCAGAAATTTGGATATGGATGTGCTTGAAGGTTCAGATGAAATTGGAGAGGTGATAAGGAGGGGCGGCTCAGGTTTCAGGTATGCTAATTACCTTGCTGGTTTTATTTTAATTAATCTAAATCCTTGCTGGTCACATGTTTATGATGCTAATTACCTTGATGGTCTTATTTTAATTAAACTGAATCCTTGCCGGTTACATGCTTATGATACAGGTATGCTATTAACCTTAAGGAGAGAACTTGTACGTGCATAGAGTGGCAAGTTTCAGGAAAGCCTTGCAATCATGCAATTGCTATGATCACTTCTATTAGAGGTCAGAATCTTGAGGATCACATGGACTCCTACTTCTCAGTTGACATGTTCAAATCAGCATATGAGGAGGCAATTCCAGCTTTGCGAGATAAGTCTCGATGGCTTTCGAGTCTCAAAGATGGTTTCTTCATGCATCCACCACCGCTCAAATCAACTTCGGAAGGAGAAAGACACGAGAGGCATAAAAGCAAAGCTTTGAAGGTGGGCAAGGTAGAAAAGGGAGGCACCAAAGTGTCCAATTTGCAAGCAACATGGACACCACCGGGTGGACCTGCAAAGATGGTGATCCAGAAGACAAAGCTGCCATGCTTGCGGCCAGTATTATCAAACTTCATAACTCTTGCAACCTCTATTTATATTTCTTGTAAATCTTTAATTTTCAATTCTTGTAATGAAAAATGAATAATGTTGTAGAGGCCCTCCAAAATCTAAGAAGAGAAAAACAAATGAACCTAGCAAATTGAGCATTGATGCACCCTCTCTACAATCTGCACTGCACCAACAATGACATTCCCTCTTGAGACACCAAATGAGTTGGCTGCACTTGTTACCAAGAAAAAGAGGACACCATCATCATCAAGCTCAATCAAGTAAGTAACCTAACTGTAATTCGTTTTCAGCTACATTGAACCAACACTAAGACATAGAATGTTGCTCACGAGCATTACTTAACACCTAACTTCCATACTATTGCCCTCATTACAGGATGTCGTGGTGCAGTTCCAACCAACTTGAACCAATGGCCGCAATCATGCTTCCAACTACTGAGAAGAAAGCGACTAAAGGAAAGAGGGCCAAGTCCAAGCTTGTGCAGGATAAGAAGGCGGCGCCTACTCCTCAAGATAGCCCAGCGATGTGCACTAGAAGCAAAATAGATCATTTCACTCCTGGAAGCCCGGCATTGTGCACTAGAAGCAAAAGGAAGCTAGATGTCTAATTGCTGTGTGTTCTCTTTTGCATGAGATTGTGGAATGTCTCATCTTCTTTTGGATATTATATATGTGAGACTGCCATGTTGGCTGTGTAAGACTTATGTATGTAGCACGTAGCACTTATGTAAGAGTTTGACATTTAGACTTGGAATGTCAACCTATGTTATTCTCATGTTATATCAGTGTTTGTTAGACTTGTTATATCTCTCTGTACAATTTTCTTGTGTCACTTTATGTGCATTTAGATGATATGCTGCAGAAATTTATATAAATATTAATCCTTTCCATTTTTTATGTACCTGTTTATGATGCTAATTACTCTATGTCCATGTATTTATGTCAGCCAAAATACGACATAACTCATGTAGTGGCACACATAGAATGTGAATTTTGCTGCACATCTATGAAGGAGGGGCATAAGTGTCTTTTTAACCTGGAGATAACTGCTGTTTGCTGCACTACAGACGGCAGTGGCACTCATGGAACGAAAAAACAATTTCAATGGCACTCATGTCCAGATCAAAGATTCAGTGGTTTGCCCGGAATTATGGAATCATTCAATGGCACACACGGAATTTTCTCAAATTTCAACATATGAAACCCTGGAGATGGATTCTTATTATTTCTGTCAAACTACTTTGAGATTTACATTTGTGCTGAAAGCTGACTACACAAACTAATTGAACAAAGACACATCCTGGTTATCTCCACTACAGGGTCCCCTTATGCCCTGTTTTTTGTGATGTACATTATATAGGTTATCTCCAACAGAAATGGCCATTTGCCATGTTATACAACAGAGTTGTGACCACCACTTCTATTCCTGAGCAACCAGATTGTGGCTGTCTCCAGGTTTCTAAGACAGGTAGTCCGTTTTCATTCTAATGCAAAAGGCTTGCTTGCCAGTGTTAGAAATTGATGGCAACCCGAGTCTTTATCGGCTTCAGCTTCACACCCATACTCTCAGGAGATAGCAGCTCAGGCGATATACAGCATGGGCTTAGTGGACTGTGAGGGCTGCTGCTTAGCTGATACGGTCTGTAAAGTCCATATCCCATAAGGAAGTACTCCATTGGCATCAGCATCGCATAAGGCTGCTCCTCGGTCACAAGGGAGCCACAATCCTGCACCTGCAGTTAACACGGAAAGTAATCTGAGCAACCACTTTTTTGTTCCAGATATGCTTCTATCTGGAGATGGCATCACGTACATCCAAATATTACCTCAACTAGTGCGCAGTATCTGCGGTCCAGTTTTGTGGTCATATGGATAGCGTCCTCATGGAACTCTGAGTTCTCGCCGACAAAAATTAGCGTGCGGCATTGCAGCTTCTTTAATGAATTTGTTAAGTCATGCCTGCTGGTGGAGGGGAAACCCATATGAGCATCAAGATTCCAGAGATGAATTCTCTAGCGAACTCATTAAATAAAATAAATGACTAGCAACATACTCATTTATTGAGTGAAGAAACCGCCAAATATTTTCACTCTGCTTCTCATCAAGTAACTGCATATAAAATTAACAGTAAGCAACCACTAGGTGACGATTGATAAATGTGCAAAACTATTGGCATTTATGATGTATTTCTACAACTAAGAGAATATCCAAATTGAAAAATAAGAGACTAACACTTTTGCAGGCTTGCACTATGTCAGATTCAGGATACTGTACATCCCCACGCAGTTTCTGCAGACTTATATCAGTACGTTAACTATAAACTATGAGTCCCAAGAAAACAAGATGAGAATATTGAGATCTGAACCTACCTTGCTAAAGTACCGTTGAAGCAAGCACTCCTTGACTAGGCCTTGGGTCCCATAATAATAAAGCAAATTTAACAATACCTGTTGTATGAGAGTTGTCATTATTAATTCATTAGCATTTCTAGGCACGAGAGAAAATTGTAAATTGTCACTAATAGGTGAAGTTACTTTATTATACAGCCACTCGCTCCATGATGGGGCTTTGCACAGAGGGGAAACCAGCATCAGTCCTATTACCCTCTCCCGATATTTCGTCTATTAAGGAGTATAAAATCCTTGTTAGCTCAGCATAGGATAGTGATTTTCTATTAAATCAAAAGTCTGGAGTCTGACTCTTAAAAGCACTTACCGCAAAGAGAGTGAGAACATATGCACCAGCCGTGACACCAAGGCACATCACAGATCCTAAACTGAATGAAGTCAGCTAAAATCAGACACATGTGGTTATCGAATGAATGTTTTTTGGACAAAAACTGTAGCATGAAGAAGTCATGCACTATTAGGACTAATGCCATGTTACAATACAATACCTAAAGAAATCAAGCACATCTGCGACTTGATCAGCGAGATCATCAACAGATGGCACCGGCACATCTGATGATATCGGAGCTGCTCCCAACTGTAGGACTCTTAACAATTGTCATCGCAAAGATCATGTAAGCAACTCAAAATACAAACCAAGCACATCGCATCACAAAGATTGAACCACCATTACTGACCTCGTGCCCCTGAGGATTGATGTGGTAGATGCAGAAATTGTGGAGCTGCAAAGACGCAGCTTCCGGGCAGAAGAGCAATCCTTGGAAACAGGACATGTCTGTCCAAGCCAAATAGGAAACAGAAACATATAAACAATGTTCGTATGCCGATTGTGGATTTCAGTCATAACAGATTATCAGTAAATTAAAAAATCTTTGGAAACACTTACAATTCAGAGCTACATCTGGGTATGTTATAAGCGCAGGCTTGTCCTCGTCTCCATACACCGCAACGGTTACAGAACCACATCTCGTCCTCACAAGATGCTCCTGAAAAAAGCACTCACTTATTAGCAGATATTTCAGCGGCACTGACCACACAGGCCAAAAAAGAAAGAAAAGAAAAGAAAAGGAACAACTTGGAAGTGGAACAAACAAAGTTTTGGCAAATATCGGATGATTCTCATAACAGATGAACACATGGACCAAATATTTGTAGCAATTTCAAGAAGAAATACTAGAATTCCAACATTTTTATTGTACAGCACAAGTACAAAACTATGAAAATGAAATCAACAGTGCAGAAATTTGTGCACCCGTGGTTGATAGATAGAGATGACAAAACAGCGAAACAACTTTGGGTACAGAAAGCACGAAAAGTGAAAGCATTTGACGACGTGACAGACAAAAACCCCCATTTACTATAAACTTTAGTTTCACCGAACCAATCATTTCTAAGCAGAAAGAAAGGAGTACATAGCACATAAGAAACCAAACACAGTTCAATCATGCCCTGCCCGTAACCATAGCCAACTAATAAACTAACTAAAATCCGAAGGAAGAAAAACAACCCAAATACAATTGCGAAAACAGAGCCGCGCCCACAATTCATGGCGTCGGACCTTGCCGCCGAAGGAGATCCGCTCGACGTCCACCGACCCGGACCCCGACCCGCTAGATTCCGCCATTGCTCCCTCCGCGACCTCCTAGTGCCAGGCCCCCACTTGCTCGGCTCGGGCTCATACCGCCTCCGCCACCGCGCGTGGGCGGCTATATATACGGCGCCGCAGGCTGCTGCTGTGCGGTTGGTCATCCCTTCACCGACGAACGGGCGAGGGGTCAAACTCACCGGGTGGGTGGTCGTACCCCTGCCTGCCTGCCGTCTGCCGAACCCAGGCCGAGGCCCGACTGTTTCGGATTGGATTAGCACTCCCTCTCGCCGTCGTCGCCGTTCCTCTGACATCTGGGCCCATGCTGTCACTCAATCTCACTCTGGTACTTGGTTTGCTGTCACGCGATGATTTATAATTTTATAATATACTCCATCCATTCAGAATTACAAGATATTTTTTTTTAATATATAGTTTTTATTATGCATTTAGATATATACCACTGGGGTTCTACCGTTGGTAATACGAACGTAAATGATTTAAAGCTGCAGATGTTGGCGGTTGGAGATATGATTGAACTGAGTTCATTTACACGTGTTACTGTGGATCTAACCAAACAGTGTGTATGTCTAGATATATAGGAAAAAAATATATATCTAGAAAAGCTAAAAACGTTTTATAATTTGAACTGAAAGAAATACATGGCAATTGTTTGGTTTAGTCCTCAAAAGTTTTGGCATATAATTTTCAGCCATTGCACTATCAATTCAGCGGACTCTGTCCAATAAACGTTTTGGCAAGTTTGTATAATTCTAACTTTTTAAGAGTCAAACGTTTTAAAATTTTATCAAAATTATATAAAAAAGATACTAGCATTTATGATTTTAAACATAATTTTCCTTGGATAGATGATTTCAAATGTGAGAAATTCAAACATAAATTTTCTTGGATAGATGATTTTAAATAAAAAACTTGTGAACTATAAAGTTGTATAGCTCTTCGAGATCTACAATTTTGGTTTTGGGCGTTTCTCCATTCAAAGTCATTTGGAAAAAAAATCAAAATTTACTGTGTTGTACGTATTTTAGAGACAGCTCTAGATCGAGGCACATCTACAAATCATTTTTAGAAGCAACACTAAATCCAGCCCCCTTTAGAAATCCATCTGCCAAGACGGCTACATCTAGAGTCATCTTTAAAGATAGGGATATTTATGGAGGCGGTTGAAAATAGCAGCCGTCCTCGTAGAAATCAGGCTTGTTTTGGGAATGACTTTTAGAGACGGCTATTGATTCGACCGCCTTTATTAAAAAAACTAGGTGAATACCCCGCACGTTGCCACTGGACTTTTTAAAAGTGATATCTTGTGAATGACAAAGAAATTGATCTTGCACAAACATGCACAAAAGTGAAATAAAAATATGGTATTGTTGTACCATCCAACAAAGTAGTACACATGAAGACCAATGGCAATTAATTTTCGAAAGGACAAAATGTTGCATGTTGCATGTAGTAGTGGAATGAGAAATGATCAAACGTAAAGCACTAAAAGGCATGATGCCCATGCGTGTGAGTGGATTGAAGAATGGAGAGGCTATTTATGAAGGTGATTAGAATAAAAATTATTTAACTAAGGTCGTCGTGCATTCAGAAGTAGAATGGGAAAGGATCCTACTGTACAACATGCTTAAGTTAATGACACATGGATGGACAGATTCAATTTGAATGGCAAGGTGGGATATGGAGGTGGAGGTAGATGCGTGGGCCAAGAGGGAACAATGATGTGGAGGGCTGTGGAGTGAGAAAAATAGGCTACTGGGGTTTTGTTTTATAAGAGTTTAAGATAAGCTATCTCCAGAAATTATATCTATAGTAGTGTCTCAAATTGAATATTTGGGTCCAGGAGCTGTAAATAGTTTAAAAGGTTCAGTACTCAAAGTGAGAACATGGATCCTGACCTCGACTAAATATAAATAACTTGAAAAGCTGAAGGAATAAAATGCTCAATTTAACTGTTAATAAAACAGTCAAATTTATGGGAAAAGTGTAAAGACCCGGGTGCATTTCACTAACGAGGAAATATGCTAAATTTTGGAAGCAAAACAATAAATGTGTTATCTACTTACAGGACCACTACTGGAATCTGGAATCCATAACCGGAAAAGTACATGAATGTCTTGGTCATTTCATTTAATTTCTCTTATGGCCACATACGATGATGGACTTTATAAAAAAAACAATGATGGAGAAATAAACGTATGACACTTTCGTTGCTTTTGGAATTTCGATATGGGCTTTGCTATGGTACCCTCAAATAACTGTGAACCATTCATTTAAATAGATCGGGTGGCTACGATCAGATGAAATATGTATTTATTTTATTTTTTATTTTGTAAAGTATGATAAATTAAGAAAGTTCTAGATATAATTTTTCTTTTGTAGATCTAATTGATGTATGCATGATTTATAGGATATAGTGAATCTTTTTAGTTTGCAAACTTTGGACGTGATGTATTTAACTAGCATGTTAGTTTTTTTTAGTCTTTTTTGGCATGTAACGCCTTTATGTTATCTAGTGTCGTGTTAGCAACTTTTTTTGATGCATGTACGTGTTCCACTTGTTGGTTTACAAACTTTGAATGTAATTGATTTTTTTTTATGCATGTGCTACGTTTCCTCCTGTGTTAGTTTACAAACTTTAAACGTAATTGATCGATTTTTTTTCATGCATGTACGTATACCTCATGTGTTACCTGTGTTAGCTGACAACTTTTTTTTATTTCATATGCGTGTTTATTTTGAACTCCCGTTGTTTGCTAATCTTTCTCATGTGCGTAACATATTTTTTGAATCAATCATGCATGTATACAAAGGAAGGCCAGCCCGCTTCCATGTTATCCCAAGATTACGAGATCCGGAGAATTTTCCTCTCTATTTCTAGCTTGTTTTCCTAGATTTTTTAATTTATTAAGTAATTCATAAAATATGAAAAATTAATGGCTCAGATTGATTTAAGATCTTACCTTCTTGTAGGTAAAATTTGTACCGTAGCATTGCCCTTTCACTACTAGAGAACAGACTTGAACGATGTCCCAATTTGGCATTAGCCTCGCTATTTTTCATCGCCGGGACTAAAGGACCCTTTAGTCCCGGTTCGTAATACCAACCGGGGCTAAAGGTCCCTGCCCAATGGTCGTCCGAGTGGTAGGGATCTTTAGTCCCGGTTTGGGTGATATCCCGGGAATAAATATTAATCTTTAGTCCCGGTTTGGCCACCTAACCGGGACTAATTATGCGGGCATATACAACGGCTCATTTCTTCCTCCCCGAGCCCGAGCCATTCCATTCAAATTCACTGCCTCTGTTCTTCAGCTTGCTGTTGTTCTTGCTCTCTCCCCCTCCATTGGTGTTGCTCTTCGATTTTGGAGGTAACAAACTTAATCCTCTTATGTTTTATCAGTAGCTTATCTCATTTTCCGATGTAGATGCATGTGTAACTTTATAGGTTGGACTTTATTATGATTTTATATGTCATTTTTAGCTCAAAATCACATGATGATTTGCACCTATAGTCTCGGAATTGTTGTTCCGGTGCGGTAACCGGGACTAAAGGCCGTTACCGCCCGGGACAACAAGTCCATTCTGTAGTAGTGTTTGGATATACACGCCCAAAGCCCCAAAGGCATACGAACGTGGAGGAAGCAGCGAGTCTACTCCGTGTCGCTGTTTGTGATGGTGTTCTGTTGGTCTTGACCTAACATGTCATGGATAACAGAAAGCCAAGCTGTTAGAGCATCACATTTCCGAGTGGTGCTGGCAAAATTGCGACACTTTTGCACTATCTGAGAAAGGTCACTGTTAAGGCATCTTTTTTATCTCACCGTCCTGAGTGGTGCTACATCGACCAGATTATTGGGTTGGGTTGGTGTGCAGTTGGGGTACAAGATAGGTTCGGTTGTATGGTGTCAAATTCAACACGGTTTTTATCTAATTACGATTTTCAGTGTCATTCCCTAAGGTAGATTATGTCAACGGGCATGAGCTAGTCTTTTTTAAAAGTTTGCACAATATCCTTTTTTCATATATTTATTAATATTATTCAAACTTGATAGTTTTTCTAAAAAAATTCATGCAAAACCTCAATGGTTTTTGGACTGATACTTTTCTACTTTCCAACCATACGTGGTTTAAACTTTGTATGAAGATGGTTTGTGGCAACAAATGCTAAGGAATAAATACTTTAAAGATAAGACTCTAACACAGCTTACTAAAAGGACTAGGGATTCTCACTTTTGGATGAGATCATATGATGGGACCAAGGACCCAATTCTTAGCCTTAGGCTGTATCCTGTTTTCTACACAAAAACTAGGCTACAAATGCATATACTTTTAGTACATTTAGTAGTAATGTTTCTGAAATATAAATCTACAAGATATGAAACTAAATGGTTCCTTCACAGTAAATTCCATGTATAAACACCTCATCAAAATTAGGATTAAGTTTTCATAGGCTGTTTGACATCTTAGGTTGCCTTTAAAAATTAAGACTTGTTTGTGGTTTCTTAAAAGGGTGTCATTTTAACCAAAGATAACCTAACAAAAAGAAACTGGAACTGGAACCGATTTTGTGCCATTTGCTGCAAGGCGGAACATTAATGCCACGTTTACAATTGCTGATGGTTTACAATCCCTACTAAGATTGGCCTAAGCTCACAACCCTCATGGTTTACAATCTCAATACGAACATTAAGACAACGTTTGACATAGCTCCACTTCAACCATTTGGCATAGCTCCGCTTCACCATTAGAGCTATTTTGTCAGCTTCAGCTCCACGAATAGCTCTACTGCTGTTTGGCAAAATAGTTTTTCATGTTGGACACAAAAAGCATGAAATGGCCATAATGCCCTCCTCTTTATATTTTTTCTTACGTTCTCCTCTCGGTTTCCTTTTTCTTCCCTAATCCCGATCGGCCCTTCACATGTGGATATCTTCTTCTTCTCTGTGCCAGGTGGCACGCTAGGCCCTCACCGCAGGTATCTTCTTCTCTGCGCTAGCAGCTGCGCCCCGCACGAACCCCAATGGCCATGTGGCACATGCCCCAGCGGCCGCGGCCGGTCCTCCCCACGCACCACGGCGGTCGTGTCCAGTCCCCCATGCGCCTCTTCTTCTCCATTTAGGGGCGGCTAGGTTGAGCTTGGTGAAGCTACTATTTTAAGCTTCACCCCACCAATCTTATGTGAGAGCAGGTTTTGAGGAACTCCTTTGGAGGAGCTGTTTCTTTTACCTTATTTGGCACAAAATAGCAACAGTAGCTGGCTGTGGAACTATGCCGAACAGGGCCCAACTCTTGTCTCCTAAATATCAAGAGCCAACAATACTGATCGCCTAAGGGCACCCTCAACAACAGAGTCAACTTTCTAGCTTATATGAACTTAAAAAAGAGAAAAAAATAGAGAAACCAAACATTTTAAGCTTCACCCCACCAATCCTTTGTGAGAGCAGGTTTTGAGGAACTCCTTGGGTGGAGCTATTTCTTTTACCTTATTTGGCACAAAATAGCCACAATAGCTGGCTGTGGAACTATGCCGAACAGGGCCCAACTCTTGTCTCCTAGATATCAAGAGCCAACAATACTGATCGCCTAAGGGCACCCTCAACAATAGAGTCAACTTTCTAGCTTATATGAACTTAAAAAAGAGAAAAAAAAAGAGAAACCAAACATGCTACTATATAGAAGAAATGTGTGAGCATAGACCCTATGAATTATAGAATGTGTCTGATCTTGGCTCTTTATGAAAAACTAACCATCATTCTCTCCTTCTCACTCAATAAAAGATTCTATGAGCTAGCTCTTTTTTAAAAGGGTGTGGCTAGTGCTCACACGTCCAGACGGATACCCGCGTCCGGACGCCAGCGCCTGCTGCTCCATTTCTATCGACGAAATACATCCATCAGTCTACCGAGGGGTATGCCCACGGTAGTAGATGAATCGGTGGAGGTGTGCGTGAGGGACCTAGATGGTGACACAGAATGCAAGAGGCAGCGATTGAGACAGGTTCAGGCCGTCAACTTGACGTAATACCCTACGGCCTGTGTCCTTGTGGATTGTATTATGAGAGATCAGATGAAAACGAGACGGTCCCTACCCGCCTTATATAACTCGGGGGTAGGGTTACAGATCAGTTGTTTCTATCCTGATCGGTTTAACAAGATAGGAAGTTACAGATATTACGGGATCTAGCATATCTGAGCAGGTTTCCTAGATCACCGACAATCTTCACGCAGTCTTACGAGGCACGCTGACCTGTGTCGTGCTTCGCACGGCGTCGTCTTGTAGGCTGGGCCTCCACTGGTGGCGTGGCCCATGCACAGTCTTGTGAGCTAGACCTCCCCTAGCGGCTCGGCCCATGCATAGCCCTGCTGGTATTAGGGGTTATACCCCCATAGCTAGTCCCCGAGCGCCTTGCATCCATTGTGCAACACCGTCTTGATCTTGTCCGAGCTGTTGAGCATGCATTCGAGCTGCTGAACATGCCGTCCGAGCTATTTCAACATGCGTCTGAGCTGTCTGAGCATGCGTCCGAGCTGTTTGTCTAGTAGCTGGAGCCTAGAACACTCAAAGCCAATGTTTGTCAGAAGGATGTAAGGAGCTCAAGTAAAAAAATTCAAAGTCACCATCTTATGTGAAGTGTGCTCACTTAGGTTCCGGACGTCAAAGTGGGTCGCGTGGTGTCCTTGACTTAGTTAGCGTAGAAGAACTTAGCCGCTTTGAAGAGATCTAAGTCAAAGAAATAAGCACATTCACCACAAGGTGAAGTGTACCCACTTAGTCCTCGAGCCTGGCACTAGGTGAAGTAGTCTCGTGGTGCCAGGGTCCAAAGTAGTAGTCTTCAGGTGCTGAACCAGTTTCTAGCTTAGCTGAGAAAAATAGTACAATCATCACTAGATGACGTGTACACACGTAGTCCCCGAGCCTGCTGGAAGATTACGAAGAAATCTTGTAGTAGGGTCAGAGAAAGAAAATATCATGTCGTAGCAATGCTCAACGTTGAATATCAATCCGCATTTGACACGGTTTGATGCGGTGGCCCACCAGACCCACTCAGTGGCCCAGCAGCGCGCGGAGATGTTGGGAGAGAATGCGGCACGGTGGGCATAGTTTCCCAAAAACCCTAGAAGGCGGAAGGTCAGGGGTCAAACTGTTATAAGAGCACTGCGACCCCGGCGCACATCCCCCACTTTTCTCTTCACCACTTCATCTTCTTCCTTGCGCCCACACCGCTTCGCCTGGCAATTGCTCTGCCACTAGAGCAACTACAAGCGCACAGTCTCCTCTAGGCCACGGATCTGTTAGATGGTGCCCAAAAGAAACCACGGCGGTTCGAGTAGAGCATCACGCGAGCTCAATCGCCCCGAGGAATGGGTGGGGTCCGTTAGCAATGAGGCGACACTCAATCGGTTGGTGGAGGACGGCGTGCTGCCCGATAGGGTAATGGAGGGATGGCGTTCGGCTCACGGTGAGAGCTTTTTGACTCCTTGTGGCGACAAATTAGTAGTTTTTGAAGATTATTTCTATCGCGGATTTGGTGTTTCAATCCATCTGTTCCTCCGTGGATTGATTGACTATTACGAGATTAGTATTTGCAATCTGGGCCTGAATTCCATCCTTCATGTCTTTGTCTTCATCCATTTCTACGAGGCTTATCTTGGCATTCTTCTGCATTTTGATCTCTTCTGCCACTTCTTCTGTTTGAAAGCCCGAGGGGGATCTGGATCTAGGATCATAGGCGCGCGTACTTGCAGCTTCAGGACGGGATGGTTGGCCAATACATCGCCGCCCCGTTAAACATGAATGTGAAGTATTGGGTGCAGCGATGGTTCTACATGCCATAGGGGGAACACTATGTGGCATGCGACATTGATCAGATTCCTGTGAGCGACGCCAAGTGGTTGGAGAGACCTGGTGCCAATGGGATGGATCAAGTGATGGAGCTGTTGGCATTGATCGATCGGAGAAGGGTGGATGGGGTCATAGTGGTGATGAACTTCACTTTTTGATGATGCTAGCCCAGCAAGGAGAGAGCACATCCCGAATATGAATTCAGTGGAGATACTGATGGGACCCATTAGTGTTGTTGTTTAACCGGGATGAAGTCATGCGGCAAATTGGGGTGTTGTTTAACCTTGTGGGGCGCCGTAGGATCGATGATCAGCAGAGGGCCTTCAGTGTAGGGACCCTCCCACCATGGGTAAGAGTCTTCTTTTTAGTGCTGCTTGATCCCTTATCTGTTGCAATATACTCATTCATTTTCCTAAAGATTCATGGGTAGGATTGGGAGGTATACTTCTTGACGGTGCCGTCAGCTAACTGGCTGAGGGGTATTGTTGCTCGGTCGAGCCATCCTCAGCGTCGAACCAGCCCGGAGGCTGGTGGGGATAGCTTGGCCAACCTTGATGACGAAGATGAAGACGAGTGGACGCCATATGCCCGCGAGAAGCTCCAGGGGAAGTGGCCAGCTGGCGAGGAGCCATCCCTGAAAAGAAGAAAAATAGATGGATCGTCTCGTCGTGAGGAGAGGCCAGTAACCATTGGAGCGTCCGCCCAGCATCGAAGATAAAAGGTGGTGCTATCGAGCTCGTCTGACGATGATGGACAAGCGGCGCCTCCTTCACCAAGGGCCATGACGCCGCCGCCATCTACGCAGCTGGGGCAAAGATGTGTGAGAGGCGGCAGACGTAGGAGGCTGCAACAACAACGCTGGAGAGCACGTGGGCGGCAGCAACAATAACAACTCGGGTGGCGCCGTCAACGATAGCCTGGACGGCTACCGCAGTCCTTGAAACCATGCAGACGACTCTAGTGGTGGCAGTGTAGGCGACCATCGTAGTCCCCAAGACCACGCAAGCGACTCCGGTGGCGGCGGTGGAGACGCCAGGCGGTTCGGCTGCTGGTCAGACCGGTTCCAGCCGGGGACGCAGGTTCCGAGCTATGCAGCGAGAGTCCCAGTTGTCAGTGCCTTATTTATTTGTCGTATTTCTTTGGCACAGTGGTTTGCTTCTTGATGATTTTTTTCCTTGTCGTAGTATGGAGTCAACGAAGGTCCTGTAGCCATCGGTTGCTGATGACGCAAGACACACGGAGTAGCCAGCAGCTCCCCATGCCGAGTAAGCACAAGCAAGGGCAGATCCGGTTGCCCCCACCGTGGAGTAGCCGATGGTTGTGGAACCGGCCGCCCCTACTATGAAGGAGCCCTCTACAACTGGACCGACCTCGCCTAGCGGTGGATTGCATGACGAGGGCGATCCTGGTGTAGAGGAGGCATGGGATCCTATGGCAACATCGAGTGGTCTTGCCAGAGCAGGTACGAAGCCTGTGGGGGACGCGCCGACTAGTGTGGCGCAAGGTCCACCCACGGTTGCTGAACAAGCATCATCTGTAGTGGCGTCAATGGCGGGTGTGGCGCTCAGACGCTCTATCCGAGCGCAGCAGCAGCCAAGGATGGCACCTTTGCCAATGGCCATCGTGGAGCTTGAAGAGATAGTGTGGGATCCCACCGCACCTCCCCAAATCCTCCACACAGTCATTCAGCATGGCGAAGAGTTTGAGAAGCTAGAGGAGGTGGAGGCGAGCGTGGAGACAAAGAAGCTGAGGGCTGATCTGACATCGATGATGGGCCATATTGAGGTAAGCCTAAAGAGATCTTCTTTGTCCTTTAAATAGCGCAGTCTGTTAATCCAGTTGCCCACTGTAGAATGTGATGAAGGTATCCAAGCAGCGCCGGCGATAGCTGGAGGAGATGACTTCGGTACTGGAGGAGAACAAGAATCTACAAGCGTTGGTGAAAGACCTCTAGGCACACCTGCTCAAAGAGTGCTACCACAGGGATGACCTAGAAGTGAAGGTTCTGGCGTTGGAGAAGGAGCACCAGCAAATAGACATGGAGGGTCAGTCGATGGCCGCACAGCTCAGCCGTAGCACTGATCGGTAGAAAGGTAGGTCTCAGAATTTCGCTTTGCTGATATTCAGCATTGTGAGATGTTTGACTGTTATACACATTACTAGAGATGGAGCTCGGCCTTTCCTAGGAGGCCTCCGGCCTGCTTCAAGAGGCGAAGGAGAAAGCGGAGGAGAAGGTCAAGAAAATCATTGAAGATTTTCGATGTGAGTGTTTTTCACGCTATTTTGACTTGTGCGGCGTTAAGCACATGCTTAGCATACGACTGTCTTATTTGCAGAGTATCAGCACTAGGCGTAGGCATAGTTCTAGGCGCTCGTGGAGCAAGTGAAAGCCTATGATAACAAGCTAGAGACGATGATCACTGGAATCTAGCCCGTGCTAGACTGCGTCGGTCTTGACCAACCCGAGGGGGCACGACTTCCCGGAGACAGGCCGTACCGATCAGCATGGATCATTGTCGGATAGCATGGGCGAACTTCAAGGAGTTCGCACGCAGCGCTGCCCATGGAGCCGTCGTCCACGTACTCGTGCAGCTACGGTCACACTACCCTTTAGTGGATCTCCGATGGGTGGCAACCGGGTACGTGCAGGGCACGGACGTGGAGAAGATCACTAGGCTAGAAGACGATGCGGAAGAGCCGGCGAAGAGGTTGGCCGAAGATGTTGAGTTGTTCGGTGAAGGGGGGAGCAATGCTCCATAGAGTAGAAAAAACTCATGTTGAATCATTGTACAAAAGTGCTTAGCAGCTTTTGTTGAACACTTGTTGTTATGGTATGTTTGTGTTTATATTTGATATAAACCATCCGATCAGAAGTGTATAGCTGAGTCCCCAGCCCTAGCTAGCCTGTTGACTGTAACGCGAGGTATAGGGGCTATGTGCGTGTGGGAAGAACAGGGCATGGCTAGGGAACTTCTACCGACCACCCATGACGCAGAGGGCGAACGCTCATGCACATGCAAGGAGAAGTCAGAGACAGGGTCATCTCTGGAGCCGTCCTAGCGTCAACGTGTCTATTTGGGCATTTGTCTTAGGCGTAGTTGGTGTGTCATCTTTAAGATGTTGTACGCAGAAATAGAATCACTTAGAAAAAAGCACGAAGTTAACAATATGTAGAAACATTAGAATAAAAACTTTATTGAATACTCAAATATAAACGGTACATATCTTTGAAAGGAGACCCTTCAAGGGTAGAAGCGCCTAAGAAGATCGATGTGCCAAGAATTTGGGACATCTCTTTCTTCCATGTCGCATAGCCTGTAGGAACCTGGTCGGGTGACCGTCTTGACGATGAAGGGGCCCTCCTAGGGTGAAGATAACTTTTGCATCCCATCGATCTTCTGCTTCTTGCGGAGCACTAGGTCATCGACCACAAAAAATCGATCGTTGACGTTGTGGTTGTAGTATCTTCGCATGCTATCAAGGTACTTCGCTGTCTAAACACATGAAACCAGGCGCTCCTCCTCTAGGCTGTCCAACTTAATGAGCCAGGCTTGGTTGGAGTTTTCTTCATTATAGTTCTCCACTCTGGGTGCTCGGAAAGCGATGTCGGCTGGTAAAATGGCCTCGGAGCCAAAAACCATGAACTATGGGGAGACGCCAGTGTTGTGACTGGACTAGGTCTTTAGTCCCCAGACCACAGCTGGTAATTCCTTAAGCCACTTGCTAGGGTGCTTCTGCTCATTCTTGTAGAGCCTCTTCTTCAACGTGTCGAGAATCATGCCGTTGGCGCGCTCGACTTGGCCATTAGCCCTAGGGTGCGCGACCGAGACATACTTAATTGAGATGCACCTTTCGTCGCAGAAGTCCTAGAAATCAACACTGGTGAATGTGGCCCCAAGTCGGTGATGATGCTATTCGGCAGGCCAACCAATGATGTCATCAAGCAGCTTGGCTAAGCTGTTTCTTTGCTGTAGCTTAGACCAGGGGTTTGTATTCGATCCACTTGGAGAATTTGTCGATGCAGACATAGACCCAACGGAAACCTCCCGGCATGGGGTTGAAGGGCCCGATCATATTCAGTCCCCAGCATGCGAAGGGCCAAGATGCAGGAATCGTTTGCAAGGCCTGGGCCGGGACATGGATTTGCTTAGCAAAAAACAGACAATTCTCACACCAGCGAACGAATGCCTCAGCATCGGCAACCGCTGATGGCCAATAGAAACCAGCTCGAAAGGCTTTGCCAACCAGTGTTCTAGAGGTTGCGTGATTGTCGCAGTTGCCGGCGTGGATCTCCTTGAGAATCTTACCGCCCTCTTACATGGAGACGCACTTCTGGAGTAGATCTCCCTTGGCGTTCTTGCGATATAACTTTCCTTCAACTAGGACGTAATGCTTGCTGTGATGGGTGAGGCATTCTCTCTCTGTGTTGTGAGCCTGGACATCTGCAGTGTGAGGTATTTGATGAAAGCTTCCCACCAATCACTGCTTGGGCCAGGGCCCGCTGCGACTAATGGCTCGGTAGGTGGCTTTTCTTCAATGCCTTCTTGCCCCTACTTGATGGATGGCGTCATGAGGTCCTGGATGAGCACTCCGGCTAGAACTTTGGCTCGGGGTGACCCTAACTTTGATAGCTCATCGGCTGCTTGGTTGTCAGCCCAGACCGCATGGTGGTACTCGATATCGTAGAACTTGTCTTCTAACTTTCTTATCGCGGCGCAGTAAGCATCCATTTTCTTGTTGGTGTAATTCCAATCCTTGTTGAGCTAATTGATCATGAGTGCGGAGTTGCCGTACACCTAGAGGCATTTAACCATGAGCTCGACAGCTATACGGAGACCATGAAGTGCCGCCTCATATTCAGTGGTATTATTAGATGCTCAGAAGTGTAGACGCAGAACATAGCAAAGCCTATCCCTTGATGGCGAGATGAAATATACGCCTTCCCCAGCATCGTCAAGGTTGAGAGACCTATCGAAGTACATGGTGCAGTGCTCGGGGTGGTCGACCGGGACAGGAGTCTGCATATCCGTCCACTTGGTGATGAAGTCAGCGAGCGCCTGTGACTTGATCATGTGGTGAGGCCTAAAGTCGATGGTGTAGGTCCCGAGATCGATCGCCCATTTAATGATGCGGCCGCTAGCTTCCTTGTTGTAGAGGATGTCATAGAGTGGGTACTCAGTGACTACCGCTATGTGGTAGGCATCAAAGTAGTGACGAAGCTTCTGGGATATGATCAGGCTGGCGTACATCAGCTTCTAGACCTAGGGATAGCGAGTCTTAGACTCGTTGATGACCTCATTGATGAAGTAGATTGGGCGCTGGACTTTGTATGCGTGTCCGGTCTCTTCTCGTTCAACAACGATGGCGGTGCTGACTACCCAGTTGGTCGCTACGATGTAGATTAGCAGGGTTTCATCCTTTTGTGCAGCGGTCATGATCAGAGGTGTGGTGAGGAACTGCTTGAGCTCAGCGAATGCCTTGTCACTGTCCTCCAACTAGACAAATTTCTCTTGAGCCTTGAGTAGCTTGAAGAAGCGGAGTCCCTTTTCGCCTAGACAAGATATGAGTCATGCACCCCGTTAGCTTCTAGATGTCCTCGACGTAGGTCGATGGCTTCATGTTGGTCACCACCGTTATCTTCTCTGGGTTGGCTTTGATGCCATGGAGACTAACGATGTTGCCTAGCAGGATACCGGATGGAACAACAAAAATGCACTTAGTGGGATTCAGCTTCCATAGGTACACTTTTAGGGCTTTGAAAACTTCGATGAGGTCGGCGATGAGGGTGTCGGTAGTCTTTGACTTAACCACCATGTCATCAATGTAAGCCTCGACGTTCTTCCCGATCTGGTCCTTAAGGCAGCGCTGGATGGCTCTTTGATAAGTCGCACCTGCATTGTTGAGCCCGAAGGACTTGGTCGTGTAGCAGTAGGTGCCGAAGGGCATAATGAACGATGTCTTGATCTAATCTTCTTCCTTCAGCACGATCTGGTGATAACCAGAGTAGCAATCTAAAAAGTATAGGAGCTCACAACCAGCTATAGAATCTATGACCTCGTCAATGCGAGGTAAGCCGAAGGGGTCTTTAGGGTAGTGTTTGTTGAGATCGGTGTAATCAACGCACATTCTCCATTCTTTATTCTTTTTTCTTACAAGAATCAGGTTGGCTAACCACTCCGGATGATACACCTCTCTGATAAAACCGTCAGCTAAGAGCTGGGTTATTTCTACCCTAATGGCCACCTTTTCATCCTACGCGAATTGTCAAAGCTTCTACTTGATCGGCTTGGTCGTCGCCGAGACATTTAAGGAGTGCTCGACCAGCTCTCGAGGCACACCGGGCATGTCCACTGGTTTCCATGCAAACATGTCAACATGCTCCCTAAGGAAGTTGACGAGCGTGTCTTCCTATTTGGGATCGAGGTTGACCCCGATCCGAGTAGTCTTAGACTGGTTGCCGGGGATGAGGACCACTTCCTTCACCTCCTTGGACTTGGTTGATGCTCGGGTGGCCTCCATGGTTGGGATCTCCAGGTCCTGCGGAGAAATCTGCTATGAAGGCACGAGGCAATCCTGCATGTGGATGGAGATGTCAATAGCCTCGGCGAGCACAAAGCTTTCCTTCTCGTAGGAGTAGGCAATATCGAGGTTGCCACGCACAGAGAGGACCCCCTGCTCCATCAGCATCTTCAACACCAGGTACGTGTAGTGTGGCACGACCATAAACTTGGCGAGGGTTGAAGTCGGCAACCAGGAAGTTGACGTAGTCAGTGCGGAAGTGCTTGACAGTGTTGAATTGTACCGACAGTGTAATCCGTCCTAGAGGCAGGGACGCTTTTTTGGGAACGATCCCCTAGAATGGAGAGTCCATGGGGGTAAGATCTTCTTTCTTGATCCCTAGCTCCTCTAGGGACCTAGTGAACAGGATGTTGAGGGTGCTCCCTCCGTTAATGAGGACCATCTGGAAGCGCACGTCCTTGATGATGGGATCCAGGACGAGGGGGAAATGCCCTGGGTATGGGATATCCGACCACTGGTTGGCCTTGTAGAAGGTGATCGGGTGCTCCGACCAGTCAAGGTACTTGGGATCAATGATGGGGCCATCATACGTAGCGACCGACATGACACGTCGGCTACCAGTTTCTACTCCCACTTGTCTTTAGAGACAACTCTCCCACCAAAGATGGTGGCGACGATCTTGGTGGGGTCCTGGTAGGTTGGGCCCTTGTTCTTGCCTCGTTCTCTGCCTTGACCATCTTCGGTCTCATAGTTGTCACACCGTTGCTTCTTTGATGATTCACCACCAAGTGCTGTCTTTAGGCCTCTGCACTCTTGCATGGTGTGTTTGGCATCCTTATGGATAGGGCATGGGCTGTCTAGTAGCTTGCCGAAATCAGTGTCGTAGGTGTGCTTTGGCACGGGTGTTGACGATGTTGATGGAGTTATCAGGCCGGTGACGGTGTCCTTGTCTGCTTCTCGAGCTATCCGGGCGGTCGTCACGCCAAGTCTCGCGGTCATCTTGGCGGCGGTCGCGGTCGTCGCGGCGGTCTTGGTCGTCACGGCGGTGGTCGCAGTCATCGGAGCGCCTATCTTCACAATGGTCATCGTCGTGGCATTGGTGGTGAGCGAAGTGGGCAGCCTATTCAGCTTCTTCGGCATCGGCATATCCGTTTGTTGTTTGTATCAGTTCACCGATGGTTGTGGGCCTCTTATGGTACAGCTTGCCATGATGTTGCTCATGCCAGAGCCCTTTGGTGAAAGCGGCAATGGACTCAGTGTTAGTGCTATTGGGAAAGGAATTTCTTGTCTCCAAGAAGTGCCTGATGAAGTCACGTAGGGACTCCTCGAAGGATTGGTGAAGCTTCTTCAGGTCATACTTGTTGCCGGGCTGCTCGCACGTAGCCATGTAATTGTCGGTGAAGACTTTCTTAAGGTCATCCCAAGATCAGATGGAATTCTCTCACAGGCTAAGGAGCCAGTTATTCATAGACTGGTTAAGCATGACGAGTAGATAGTTCGCCATGACGTCTTTGTCTCCGACTATGGCTCTCATGGTGATCTCGTATAGAGTGAGCCACTGAGCGGGGTTGGCCTTTCCATCATAGGTGTTGACACCAAGAACCTTGAAACCCATAGGCCACCAGACGGCTCGGAGCCTTTCCATGAAGGGGCGAAGTCCTGATGCGCCAGTTGGAAGTGGCGCTTGACGGGCAGCAAATCCCTCATGTTTGGCGTCGAATTGCCGGCGACGCTCCATCTCTACTTTGTAGCGTGCAGACCTATTGTTTTTGATGTGGCCACGGACATCTACGTCGGCATTGATGTGGTCACGAAGGTCACGAGGGAGGGGTTGATTGACCTTCTGGTTTCGGTTGCCGCCCCAACCTCCCTAGGGGCGCGGTGGGTGGCCGTCGTGGCGTGAATGAGCTTCATAGTTGCCTCTGGATCCTCTATATAGGTAGGGACCTCTAGTATAAGGTTGGGGGCCCTCGGCGCCTGATGCTGGCCTCCTCCGTTGCGGCAGGAGTGACGGCTATGAGCTGATGCGGTGGAATAAGATGGGGCGTCATTCCAGAACTCATTGACTTGGACTTGCGCTACTATGATATGTGCTCGGACCTTCTTGACCTCTGGAGTGTGAGGGAGTTTGGCAAGCTCATTGAAAGCGATGGCTAGATTAGCGCTTGGAGGCTGGTAGGCTGGCTGGTCATGCACCATGTCAAATGCCTCCTCTAGATTATGTTGATGGTGGGGCAGGCCATGACCATCCTTGTCGACCCCTTGGGATGCTTCTGCTTCTTGACGACGTTAGCGATCGGCGTTCTTTGCTAGATGAGCTTCACGCTCTTCAGCGGTTTCGCCGTCCTTGGTGACGCTATCGTCGCTGACGTGGAAAATCATGCCCCAAACCCCAGAGAGAAAGTAGGGCAGCTTGATACGGTCTTGATTGAGCCCTCGGAATAATCGTTGGGGCTCTTGTTCAGAATGTTGTGGAGAGATTTGGTTGGAACAGAGGGTTCATCCGAAAGCTGATGAACAACCACCATGCTGACCATGGGCGCGGGCTGACCAAAGTCAGTCGGGTCGATCATGTAGAGGTTGGTGACGCGGTCGCGCTCGACGTAGTCAACAAAGAGGTGGTCGATGGCGTTCTGGTACGTAGATCCCGCACCCTCCAGCCCAAAGGGATAGGGCTTCGGTGAGTCCTCCATCAGGGCCTCGTAGTCGGCCAAACATAGGCTGGTAGCGGGAAGTGGTCAGCGCTGCGCCGTACGCCCCTCTGGAGTAGCCGTGATCACCAGATCGGAATCTGTCCACCTTGAACGATGTGGCCGAACAAGTCTCTCGGTTGCAGCGGCTTGGTGATCTTGGAGTATGGGAAATTCGTTGCTCGCTCTAGATTGATCTAAGACCGAATCCACGAGGTGCTGACATTCCGCTAAGTGGTCTGTGACATGATCGATGGATGCGATGAGATCATCATTGCTGATGGACCTCCTAACCCAATGGTGGGGTGCAATAATCGAAGATGTCATTGCTGGTGTTGGCATGATCGGCGTAGGGTGATCCTGCACTGCCTCCATGATCTCCCCGTTGTCGTCGGGGCCAATGACCTAGGTCATGGATCTGACCATGAAGATCTTGCCTAAATCGGGAAAGGCCATGAAGCTTGGGAAGGTGACCATCTGGTACGCCATGAATTCAGCACGCACACCCCCAACCTGGCACGCCACTGTCGACGAAATACGTTCGGCATTGTACTGAGGGGTATGCCCACGCTAATAGATGAATCGGTGAAGGTGCGCATGAGGGAACTAGATGGTGACACATAACGCAAGAGGCAATGATTTAGACAGGTTTAGGACGTCAACTTGACGTAATACCCTACGTCCTGTATCTTTGTGGATTGTATTATGAGCAGTGTTCGCCTAAACGGCCGATTAACGGTAAACGGTGGTAAATTATTTTATTTAGGGGGTAAACGGAAATTAAACGGTTAACCGTTTAAACGGTCAAAAAATAGGATAAAACGGTCTAAACGGAACGGAGATGAACTGTATTAAATGGGGTAAACAGCTGTTTAAACGGCTGTTTAGGCGAACACGAGGTAAATTTAGTTCAGTTTTGTATGGATAAATTTGTATATTTAAGTTTATTATATTTATAAATGTGTACACCTGATATGTTATATGCATAAATATCTATATTTGGTTCTTTTCACTTGCATAAATATATATACATACCAAAATAATTGATTTTTACTCGGATAAATATATATAAATACTAGAATACTTGATTTTTTACATGCACATATATAATTATATGTATTTTTTTAAAAGTACAAAACTATTTAGACCGTTTAACTTCATTTAAACACCATGTAAATAGCCTAAACGCTAAACGAAGAGCGGCCAGGTAAAGACCGTTTACCGTTTAGGAAAACATTGATTATGAGAGATGAGATAAAAACGAGAGAGGTCCCTACCCGTCTTATATAGCTTGGGGGTAGGGTTACAGATCGTTTGTTTCTATCCTGATCGGTTTTACAAGATAGGAAGTTACAGATATTACAGGATCTAACATATCCGATCAGGTTTCCTAGATCACCGATGATCTCCATGCAGTCTTGCGAGGCACGCCGACTTGTGTCGTGCTTCGCACGGCATCATCTTCTAGATTGGGCCTCCACTAATGGTGTAACACCTCTAGTGTTACGAGCTCGCTTAGCACCTAGATTAAGGCTTAAAAGAAATTAACACACCAAGTTCTTGAGTTTTAGAATTTTAAATGCACATGAAATGATAAACGAATCGTATGTGATTTCACCTTTGTGGCTGTGAAAAATCAAAATAGGTATTGTAAGTTAGTTTACTTAATGCGTAAATGTGCTAATGAAAATTCTAGCAAGAAAAGTAGAATAAGTAGTTTTAATCGTTTGGCACGGAAAACAATTTCTATAAGCAAAAATAAAATATAAACTTGAGCTCCATATGTATATGAAGGTGGAACTTTAATTTTGGAAAATCAATATGGTTGATTAGTATTTTTGGGAGCTCAGAAATCAAACCTGGGATTAAGATAAGTCATTTCGCTAAGTCAGCAAACATATGAGCTTGTATTTAAAAGTACCATTTGCGGCGAATTATATTGAGCAAAATAGTTAAATAATGCTTACATATTTTGTCGCTATGAATAAGTATAAAGTATGAACTAGTGCAGGAGATAGTTCTTAGTTGAAATTAACAAGGTTTAGACCTTTTAGAAATTAAGGCAATAGGGCAAATGATTGTTAGTTCCACTGAGCCCTCAAATATTTCTAAGTCGGAAATGGGCAGTAGACAATGCCAGTTTGGCATTCAAATTCTAATAAAAATGCTTTAACACCAACTTCATGTTCTGGTGGAGTTGAGTGCCTCGCAGTGAGCTCTTGGGCATGGTGTAGACCGTAGTTGGGCTAGGTGTCACACTGCTCTCGAAGTAATTACCCGAACATCGTTAGAACGCGTTGTGAGCCGTGTGTTGACACTTAGTCCGTGAGCTGGTGATCGGCGTGACGAACTCATGTTGGCATTCCCTTACCGCCCTATTCAGTCACCCTCTGGCCATGGCGGTTATTCCGTTAGATAGTTGGTGTTGCTGGCTTAGGGTTAGGGGGATTTCTTGAATCGCAACCGTGTCCGTCAGTAAGTTACGCTTGGCTTTATAATCCGTGCACAACTCTGTTTTGGCCGTTTGGCCCCATGGGCGTGTTCACCATGCGTGCGAACGTTGCTGGTGCCAGGCTCCTGCCCTGGCTAGGCTGCTGTCACTGGATGGCCCGCGGGCCCGCTCAATGCCGCGCGGCGTTCGTGGCCTTGTGTTGGCCAGCCCTGGATGGCCGCGGTCTAGCTCCTGGTGTCGCTATGCTGGGCGCGGAGCTGAGCCGTGGCGACGGCTGCATCACTGGGCCGACGTGGAGCCCGTTCCGCTATGTGATTCACCTGCCCCCCATGACGCCGCCTGCCTCCGTGGTCACGTCGGGATTAATGCCTTGTCGTGGTAGCGTTGCTTGCCTCCACTGTCCCTCCACATTGAGGTCTTTGTCGCTGTTCTGCTATACGCCACAGCCGCAACTGTGGACGTTGACTTCTCCCTGCTTTGTCGTCCTCGCCACGCTGTGCCTCTGCCGCTCTGTGTGCGCCCCTACCTGCCGCGTCCTGGCCACGCTGCTCCCTAGCCCCGTCCTTATCATGAGGCGCTCGGCCGCTCCCTCTGCTCTCTCACTCTTTCTGTCGCTCTCTCACGCCGTGCGCACGAGCACCTTGGGTGCAGAGCAGAGCACTACCGCCACCACCGTTCTCGTCTCTCTGTCCCTCCTCACACGTAGCCAGCACCATCACGACCTCTGCGTCGTTCTCCTCTCCGTCTGAGGCACCTTAGCCAAGTCGAGAGCCGCTGTGCAGCCACCTGCCGCGGCCGCCGTGTGTGTGGTCGTGCCACCACCGGTTGTGCTCGACCGAGCCGCCCCCGGCACCTCCTTCCCCTATGTGCGCCGCCCCTCCCGTACTCCTCCCTCGGCCCCACAGCACCGCTACCGCCTGCTGCCGTCGCCCCTGGCCGCCGGCGCCCGCGGCTGGACCGCATTGGGCCGCCTCTGGCAAGGCCGTGGCCACCCACCGGTGTGCCCTGGCCCCCCTCAGGTCACCGACCGATCCTCCGCCGCTGCCAAGCCCCATTCGGCCAGGAATTGGCCGGCGTACTGCCTCCCCTGCTCGCTGCTCTGTTCAAGGGCAGGATGAAGGACTTCGTGGTGAGGATTGAAACAGTCCAGGGGACCCATCGTAAGTCTCATGACTCTGATGAATAGTATACATAGTACTGCGGGTTAGTTTAGCTTTAAGCGGGGGTCTTTTATGCAAAAATCTGCAACTCACGTCCGGGTCGGGCCTGTTGGGCCAGCCTACTATGTGCGCAACCATGCCACTCGGGCCGTCGTAGGATTTCTGGGCCGAAAGGGTTGCCGCTGGCCCATTTCGGTTTGTAAAACGATTTCTAATTTAGTTCTAATGCTAAACTTGTATAATTAAAATAGAATCTTGTGGGTGTCCAAAAAATTGGGAAACCAATTTGTTAGATTCCTGAAATCGTGATCTATCTATTAGTGTGTTTTGTTCATATGGTTTTATAATGTTTCTAGGAATGCTATAATTAAACTAAGATGGGTAATATTACTAGAATAAAAACTTGTAAGAATTTTTGGTGCCAAAATGGTGATAGTGCTAGCCCTAAAATTTTTACAGTAGGTTAGTAGTATTATTAGGTGTCCTCGGTAATTTTTGTAACTGCAGAATCATTATTTTGCTATGGTAGCAAATGAGCCCTAGTTTGAATATATTTTAAATCAACAAAATGTAGTAAAGAAATAACTTGGGTTGTATAATTAAAACACTTGGTTTGGAAAAGATGCCGTATGTGACAGTGTGGACACATAGCTTAGCACGTAGTAATTAGAGCTAGCTTATTAGCCGGCGAAGCAGGCCCGTGTGTTAAGCATTGTTGTTGCCTTGTAATTGATTGTATCATCTCCGCCTTGCATTGCATATCAATTAGGAACGATGACGGATCGATGGATCAACTAGAGTAGCTAAAAAGATGGTGCCATGGCGAACAGGTCACGAAGGGGAGTACTAACCTTTGGTTATAATTACCCAGGCAAGCCCCAGTGCATAACCCCTACTTTTCTACAGTTTAAATTATATTTGTGCATTAAGTTTTAAGGAGTTGATTGAAACCCACTTGCATATACCTATCTTTATCCTATGAGTCTTACTAGTATGATAGGATCATGTAGATTGCTATGCTACAGGATTCCGGTAGAAGTCGAGTGGTTGCCTGTCACTCGCGAGAGATAGGAAATATATTACTGTATTATTATCACATGGAAAATATAAATGGTGGAAAGGTAAACTGGTGACCGGGCAGGGATATGGTTTGGGTATTGGTGGGTGTAAGGGGTTGTGTCGCCGTGGACGCAGGGCATGGCTTGGTTACACTGTTTTCCCTATCTGGTCGGTTAAGGACCGTTCGTTGCATGAGACTCTAGGCAGGTCACAGACTTATTATCTCGAGCACATACTTGTGTATGGGCGCTTGGAAGACTTGTTGCTTTCTTGTCGTGGATCCGGCTCTTTTCGGATCGATTGTCAGGGTTTTATTTTGGTGGAGGAGGTCCTTGCACCGCACTAAGTCCGAGACTCAGGGGCAGGGGCTTGGAGTCCTAGTTTGGATGGGGACCTAGACACCCGAGACAGGAGAGTGATGGGTTGATCCTGCTTGTGCCTGGGGTACAAGCGGGACGTGTGTTTTTTGGGGTACCCAGCTAGGGGCATTGATTCGCGAATCGTCGGGAAATCTGGTACGGCTTGTCTACGGTTTAGCATCGTAGTAAGAACTGAAAGATGAAAGATGGAAGATGGACAAAGGAAATCTGATTGCTTACCACCTGCTTGAAAGTAGCACAGGTGCTTACATAGAATGGTTAGTTAATGAACCAATGCGGCTATTAATAAAAATCAAATATAAGGACTCACGCTTAGTAATGCTTCCTGCAAATGAAATAAACCCACAAGCCAGATAGCGTTGCATATCCTTGGAGTCTTTTCTTTCCTCCTGTCGGGTAAGTCTTGCTGAGTACAATTGAGTACTCAAGGTTTTATTCCCCCTGTTGTAGGTGACAGGTGGATGCTAAAGCCGACTCTTGTGTGTGGATTCCTCCTGGTGGGCTCAGCGAGGATTCCTTAACGCTGCGATCGTAGTTGTTATTTATAACTCTCACAAAATGCTTTTATAAATGAAAGTTTCATAATCTGTTGTCATAGTTTATATATCAATACTTCATCATGTCATCAATAAATGTTTATTTCCACTATAACTCTGTTCACATGTTTATATTCCGCTGTTCAAATAAATGATTCACAACTCTGATAATATAATTACATTCCGCTATTATAATAATAAATGTCATACTCTGATGTTGTATTAAAAGTGATATAAGAAATGGTTATGAATGATGTAAGCTTTATTCTCTCATTTGTGATCCTGATGGTAAAAATGTGGATTTTCGGGTTCTCCCCTGAGGTGTGCCCGACGGAACCGATTAATTTAGTGTTCTCTTATGGGTGCTTAGTGTCTAATGGAAGACAAGCACTCCTGGGAGGCATTAGATTAGGCGGTTCTGCCACAAGTGGCGTGGCCCACGCGCAGTCTTGTGGGCTGGACCTCCCCTAGCGGCTCGGCCCATGCATAACCCTGGTGGTATCAGGGGTTATACCCCCACAATTTCACATGCGTCTGCACACACGAGGGAACCTTCTCGCCTCCCGTTTGGATGCCACGCCCCTTTTGCTTCCCGCACCCACATACATGTGGGGCCGCATGCCCCTACCTCCATCCCCTACGCTTCCCACACCTAGCGCATGCACGTCGACCCAACAGCTCCCATTACACGGGCTTAGGACTACCCGTGCCCCTGCCTCCACCCCCCCGCTTCCCATGCACATGCATGGCACCCCAGCAGCAGCGTAGGTGGGTCCTGTTGCAACTTGTGCAACATCAGATCAGCTTATGCAACATCCAGATAAAACACTTTCAACATACAACCGAAGCAGCTAAAACACAGGCAACATACATCTGAAACACTTGCAAACACCTGAAAAACACTTGGAAAACACGTGTGTAGACATTGCAAAACACATGCAACATACAGATGAAACACCTGCAACATACATATGAAATACTTTAAACACTTGAAACATACTCTTGAAACATGCATACCTATTTTTGTAACATCTAGATAAAACATTTGAAACATACGTCTGAAACACCTGGACCACTTGAAAACATACGCTTGCAAGATGCATATATTGTCATTGCAACATACGCAACATCTTAGATATACTTTTGTAGCATCTAGATAAAACACTTGAAACATAAGTCTAAAATGCCTGAAACCCCTGAAACACGACGTCGCCGGCGGCCATAGCCTACCTGGTGGGGAACTGTGGTAGCCAGCAAACTCGAGTCAGGGGGACATCGGTCTAGCATACACCTCCGCTGCAGGACTTCCCTTCTTGCCATGGTGTCTTTGATCGGCTAGCCGCGTGAGACGATGTCCCGGCCGGTGACGACCTCCTACTGGTGGCGTTGGGTTATTGGTGGTGTCCTGGTGACTTCGCGGCTGCAACGGACGAGGTGGAGTTGGGCATGATGGGGGATGGGGGGCGGCGTGACTGATGATAGGGTGCAACACTATGGGGGGAAGGGCACAACATGGCGTGGCAGAGTAGGGCAGACGGATGCATGGTGACGCCACGATAGCCGATGCGACAGCGAGTGGGGATATTTTCAGAGATGGAAGAGATGCAGAGATGAGCATGCCTGTTGGGCATGCCCGCTACACAAGCCCAGGAAGGCAGCGTCTAGACAGGATGGACGCCCGCGTCTAAGCATTTGCATTTTAAAAATATTGGAGTTGCCCTATGTTGAACACCTTTGTTTTCTCTCCACCCTTCTGTTCTTCCCATCGCGCCAGACCTTGTTTGATCTTCTCTACTCCTCCGAAGCATCCAAAACTGAACCCTATTAATCAAACATTCCCAAGCTTTTACCATTACTCCCTCCGTCCACAAAAAGGTGCAACTATAAAATTTGTGCCAATCAAGCTAGCTTAACTTTGATCATGTTTATAGAGAATAGTATTAATATTTATGTCGTCAACTAGGTTTACTATAAAAATATATTTTATAATTAATTTGATGATACTTATTTTATGTCATAGGTACTTATACTTATACATATAGCTTTGATCAAATGTGCATGAAATCGTTTAACTCATCGGAAAGTGAGAATTATAACATCCTTTCATGCACGGAGGAAGTAAAATTACCAATGAGAAACGTGCGTAGCTTCTTGTTGACTTGTACTCCCTCCGTATAGGAAAGGAAGGCGTTTTGGGACTCTGCTCGTTTGCATAAAGGATGTCGCCGAGTGCTTGCATGAGTGATTTGGGATGGCTTTGCCCCGGCCGCTTCGCATGCCGCGTCGCCCGTTTATCGATCATTTAATCACCGCGTACTAATAATAGCGCAGCCTCGCTTCTCATGCCGTGCTGCCTGCTCGCCTCCCTTTGTCCTCAACTGCTCGTCTATCCTGGCCTGGCCGCTTCCTCGCCAACGCTTCATCACCGACGCTGCGCTCGCCGCTTCCTCGCCTACGCCATGCTCACCGCTTCCTCGCCGACGCCGCGCTCACCGCTTCCTCGCTCCATGGATGCAGCGGCGGACTCTGTGACGTCGAAGGAGTTAGTGCCGGCGGACTCCATGGAAATAACGATGGAGGATGACCTCGAGCAGGAACCCACGATCATTGCTGGCGCCATGGAGATGACTTCGGAGTCCTTCGTGCCATACTCCTTGCTGCTGGAGTCCAAGCCTTCTCTCTGTGTTCGCTGTGGCATGACCCACGATGACAACGACGATGAAGGCTGCCGCCGAGCTAGCAGGTGTGCCCGTTGCGGTCTTGTTCACCGCGACTACGATCTCGCAGCAAGGATAATGGATCACATGGAAAATTTTGATTGCGAGATCTATATTCATGATGTCAAGAAGATTCAAATGGATGGCTACACCATACTTGTGCCTGAGAACGTTTTGAAGAAGTTGGAGGAGCATAGGAAGATGAAGCATGATGCAAAGAAAAAACAGGAAGGTTACATGTACCATTCATTCAAGCTAATATGCATTTGTTTCTACTAATTTGCAAAGATAATGGCTTCATGCAGGAAGACTAGCAATGACTTCAGCTAGCAAGGACCATATTCGTCCAATGGCAAGTTCTAGTTGTAAAAAAAATAAACACACTAAATCCAACCATTTTGATTACGAGCAAAGTTTACTTTAAAAAAGCAAGGAAGGTTTATCTTACAAGCGAGGTTTTATACAAAATCAAAATCAACTGCACCATATTCATCCAGTGGTAAGTTCAAATCAAATCCTATCAAAAAGGAAGCATTGAACTAGTAAGAAATGAACTGGCCATGTGACACATGAAACTAATAAGATCTGAACTGGCCATCATAATATGAGACATTACCATTTCCAGTTCCCAACGGAAACTCGTTGAGGTCGAACCCACCATTGCCGTCTTCGTCTTCCAGTACCGACATGTTTAGATCAAAGGTACCAAATGAACTGGCCATGTGTGACTCTAAGCTAGCAAATGAACTCACTCGTTCCTGTCCAAGCGAGTTGCACGGGGTGTTTAAATAGCGAAATGCGAGTGAGCGCCAGCGCCAACGCGCCATGCAATGAAAACATACGCACGAAAGAAGGAAAAACAAGCGACGGAATGCCAGCGCGCACGATGCAACGAAAACACACCCACGCACGCGCAACAGATGAAGACAAACACAAAAAATGCTCAGCCAGCGTGTGCCATGCAACCACACAGTGCCATGCAAACGCACACGCGCAACAGACAGAGGCAAACGCTAAAATCGCGCAAGGCAAAAATCGAAGCGCACGGCAAAAAATTGCGCCCACGAAGAATCGAACCTGGAACCTCAAGTCTCAGGAGTTGTTGCGCTAACCAAACAAGCTGCATGAGGTTGTTGTCTACGAAGGACCCGCAACCATATTTAATAGGGATAGACAGGGAAAACTCTACCCTAATTAATTACTCCTTGGTATACTAAATGCTGTCCTAAACGACTTACTTTACCAGTACAGAGGGAGTATGAAGCTTCCACAATGATGGAAACAAGGACATTTGCAACGATGCGTGGCCATATTAAAAAACTGAATTTATGAGGCCAATTACTCCCTGTCCATGTAGAACATAGCTAGCTAGGGTTCCTGTTGAGATGCGCGTGCGTGAGAATGAGGGTCTATCAACTTGAGAATGAGGGTCTATCAACTTGATGGTGTTGTCCTATCCTGCCATCTTTAGAGACCACTTTTCGATGACATGAATGCACTGAAGGTCGAACATGGAAGACCAAACCGCCGAGCAGTTACACTTGTTTTAATTTGTCCTCTCGTACAACATGCGTCATTACCCTTCTTATGATCATTTAGCATCTTAGTATAGGCAGCATGAGTAGGAGATGGATCATCAACCTTTTCATCGTTCTTTACCTCAGGCAATGCAGATGCAGAAGTAGAAGATTTGCTGAAAATCGTTCGTCTTCTTATTGTTGTCTGCAGACATTTTGTTAGTAGATCAGATCGCTTTGGTCCCAAGCAGAATCACCAAAAAGTGTGTTGTCATGAAATCCTATCACACACCAACAAGAGCTAGATCGCATGGAGCGACACACAACCTAGACACACACCGAGAGGTCAAAAACAGTGAGGCCACCTAGCAAGCCGACCATGTAGATCTGATGCTCGTTTTCACATGAAAATCCCACAAACACACACCCTGCCTCCACCCCCTCCGCTTCCCATGCGCATGCATATGGCGCCTCAGCAGCTGCGCAGGTGGGTCCTGTTGCAACTTGTGCAACATCAGATCTGCTTTTGCAACATCCAGATAAAACACTTGCAACATACATCCGAAGCAGCTGAAACTCTGGTAACATACGTCTGAAATACTTGCAAACACCTGAAAAACACTTAAAAACACGTGTGTAGACATTGCAAAACATATGCAACATACAAATGAGACACCTGCAACATATGTATGAAATACCTTAAACACTTGAAACATACTCTTGCAACATGCATATCTATTTTTACAACATTTAGATAAAACATTTGAAACATACCACTTGAAAACATATGCTTGCAAGATGCATATATTGTCATTGCAACATACGCAACATCTCAGATATACTTTTGTAGCATCTAGATAAAACACTTGAAACATAAGTCTAAAACGCCTAAAACCCTGAAACACGATGTCGCCGGTGGCCACGGCCTACCTGGTGGGGAACTGTGGTAGGCAGCAAACTTGGGTCAGGGGGACGCCGGCCTACCATACACCTCCGCTGCAGGACTTCCCTTCCTGCCGTGGTGTCTTTGATCGGCTGGCCGCGTGAGACGATGTCCCGGCCGATGATGGCCTCCTACTGGTGGAGTCGGGTTATTGGTGGTGTCCTGGTGACTTCGTGGCTGCAACGGATGAGGTGGAGTGGGGCGTGATGGGTGATGGGTGATGGGGCGCGGCGCGACCGGTGATGGGGTGCGACACGATGGGGGGGAAGGGCACGGCACGGCGCGGTGGAGTAGGGCGGGCGGATGCGCGGTGATGCCGCGATAGCCGATGCGAGTGCGAGTGGGGAAATTTTCGAAGATGGAAGAGACGTAGAGATGAGCACACCTGTTGGGCATGCCCACTACGCAAGCCCAAGAAGGTAGCGTCCGGACAGGATGGACGCCCGCGTCTAAGCATTTGCGTTTTAAAAATATTGGAGTTGCCCTATGTTGAACACCTTTGTTTTGTCTCCACCCTTCTGTTGTTCCCATCGCGCCAGACATTGTTTGATCTTATCTGCTCCTCCGAAGCATCCAAAACTGAACCCTATTAATCAAACATTCCCAAGTTTTTACCATTACTCCCTCCGTCCACAAAAAGGTGCAACTATAAAATTTGTGCCAATCAAGCTGGCTTAACTTTGATCAAGTTTATAGAGAATAATATTAATATTTATGTCGTCAACTAGGTTTACTATAAAAATATATTTTATAATTAATTTGATGATACTTATTTTATGTCATAGGTACTTATACTTGTTCATATAGCTTTGATCAAATGTGCATGAAATCGTTTAACTCATCGAAAAGTGAGAATTATAACATCCTTTCATGCACGGAGGAAGTAAAATTACCAATGAGAAACGTGCGTAGCTTCTTGTTGACTTGTATGCAGCTTCATCAATGATGGAAACAAGGACATTTGCAACGATGCGTGGCCATATTCAGAAACTGAATTTATGAGGCCAATTACTCCCTGTCCATGTAGAACATAGCTAGCTAGGGTTCCTGTTGAGATGCGCGCGCATGAGAATGAGGGTCTGTCAATTTGATGGTGTTGTCCTATCCTGCGGTCTTTAGAGACCACTTTTCGATGACATGAATGCACTGAAGGTCGAACATGGAAGCCCAAACCACTTGTTTTAATTTGTCCTCTCGTACAACACGCGTCATTACCCTTCTTATGATCATTTAGCATCTTAGTATAGGCAGAATGAGTAGGAGATGGATCATCAACCTTTTCATCGTTCTTTACCTCAGGCAATGCAGATGCAGAAGTAGAAGATTTGCTGAAAATCGTTCATCTTCTTATTGTTGTCGTCAGACATTTTGTTAGTAGATCAGATCGCTTTGGTCCCAAGCAGAATCACCAAAAAGTGTGTTGTCATGAAATCCCGTCACACACCAATAAGAGCTAGATCGCATGGAGTGACACACAACCTAGACACACACCGAGAGGTCAAAAACAGTGAGGCCACCTAGCAAGCCGACCATGTAGATCTGATGCTCGTTTTCACACGAAAATCCCACAAACACCTGTCAGGGAGAAGCACAATATGGTTGCCCTAAGATTGGAAGATCATCAAAAACACCAACGAGTCCAATGGAGAGACGCTAGACAACAAGGGTTGAAAAGCAAAAGGTAGAAGAAAATAATAATAGATTGGATTTTGATCAAGTACGTGTGGATGGATTACCTGAATTGGTTGTGATCCTTTGCTATACGTAGAAAGAGTGGTCTTATCCTAATAGAAAAACTTTTCCAAACACGTACAATATGCAAGTTTCTCATGAGATCAAAGCATTTTCCATCAAATTAGGATTGAGGACAACTCGGAATGTCTAAACCGGCGCAAGTAGGTTTCTACAAGGCCTCGTGCACCGCGAGCCAAAACCAACGTGGTCACATGGACCAGTTTCTTCAAAGTACGTGCAGCAGCCGCTTAAGGGTCCGTTCAGTTCCCAGGGAATTGTGTCTGGAACGATTTCTACCTAAATTGCTTGTCTAATTTGTATAACCTTCGATCCGCTGGAACGATTCCTGGATGAAATCGTGCCTGACCGAACAAACCCTAAACCATGGGCCGGTTTTCTTTCCTGAATCTTGTGTGTGTAGCACAAATTGAGTTGAGTTTAATCCTTAACTCTCGATTCCCTAATGCGAAGCGAACACGACTCTATTGTGTCCGACAAAGAGAAGTATGGACACGACTTCTCGTAGACCGGAAATTAAAGAGGACTAGAGGAGGCATCCCCTAGTGGTAGCTTGGCCGCTTTGACGTGCTTGCCAAAGAAGAAAGACGACGATGGTTGACGATCGATCGTGAACCCAAAAAGGGCGACTCGACCTCAAGACCTCACATCACGTGAAGGTAAGAAGGTCAAATAGTTTCGCCTGGTAACGAGATGTAACCTAGCTTAAACTCGGTAAGAAGAAGACATATATAGGTTGGTTCCGCTGAGTGCAATTTGCAGTCGTACGTGCATGTACGTGAATAGGCACTCGCTCGGTGATCGACTGCTACGCCATCATCCCAGCCTGAAGCGTCGCAGCCAGCTCGGTTCAATGCAAGGACCATAGCTAGCTGCTGGTAGGCCGGGGCTGCACGTCGGACGCGTACGTACCACTGGTGTAAGTCGTAACAAATTGTTGGTTGGATTGGTACTGGGCTACTGCATGGCGCCACCAAATTGAAGTTGTTGTTGATCGATGTTGCATTGGATGACGGTGACTTGGTTCCAGCAGCCCCATGCATGCCTCTGATCTTGTCCTTGAACTTTCGATCATCCAATACTATCAGAACAGAACCTGGTTTTGTCGGCAACGGCGACTGGCTGTGCTGTGTAGTATGTAGTACATCAGGGAGGCGCGTCACGAGTCAGATTAATTGACCTGCTGTCAGCTGGCTACCTGTCAAGCCATGCAGGAGCGTCAACGTTGTTTGGTACATGGGCAACATGCCACGAATTGCTCGATACCGACCTGCCACAAGCCTGCTAGCTGCTGCCCATGCAGCTCCAGCACCTGCTCGTCGTGTGGATTGTTCAGTCGGATACAGGCCGGCTTTTTGTGCCTGTACTACGCGGCGGACGGGCGGAGTATATGCAACTAGTGCTAATACATCGATTCGATCAGTTTGGTCGCCGCGCGTGACTGGCGGAGTATTGACGAGCTTATATATATGTTAGGGCAACATCAACTTCGTCGATCGATAAAAAATGCGTAACTGAATTCACAAAGTCAACCAATTCTGGTACGTGCTTTTGGTACTATACTACCCGGCCGCCTGGTACCAGACCAGGTGTATACTGCCCCATTCGCTTTGCTGAAAAAAAAAAGCCGAAACACTGTTCTGGCTGATTTATTGCGAGAGAAAAACACTGTTCCGGCTGAAAAATAAGCTGAAAAGTACGGATTATAAAAGAAGCGAACAGAGCCACTACCTACGTACGCCACACGGTAATACTCCGTCCGTTCGGACCCTAGAAAAAAAAAATCAAATCTCTCCACAGGAAGCTCGTCTCCCCCACTCCTCGCATCAGTCACGGCTTCACGACGTCGTGCGGCCATCCGACCGTCCCAATCCATTGTGCCGCCGTCTCCACCCCGCACCGCAGCCCACTACGGCGCGCCGCCGCCACCATCCCCCGTGGTGCCCTCATCCCTGCGGCACCTCTGTCCCCCCGCGGAGAGGAGGAATCCTCCGCGCGAGGTACGCTGCCAGCCACCCCACCAACTGCAGCTGCCACCCCCCCAGACCCGGTCGTCGGCACCTCGCCCTCCGTCTCCAAGCTCCATGCGAGTGCTCGGCGACTGCAGCGGCACCTCCGTCCCCTGCAGCGCCATGCTGTGCTCCGTCCTTCGCCTCACCCAGACCCGGTGGCCAGGAGAAGGGGCCGTCGCTGGCAAGGACTAGGCTAGGCGCAGGCGCCACTGGCCGCTGCCAAGTCGTGCCACCATCCTCGGCTGCCGGTTGGCCGGAATCGGCCGTCTGCCGCTCTGCGCTGCGTTGTACGAAAGAAGGGTGAAAAAATGCATGTTTGAAGCCTATGTTTCAAGTGTTTTAGATGTTTCATAGGTATGTTGCACGTGTGTTTATGTGGATGTTGCAAAAATAGATTAGGATTTTGCATATGTCGTAATGGTTGTACACGTATGTTGCAAGCTTCTATTCCTAATGTTTCATCTGTTTTTTCAGACGTATATTGCAAGTGTCTTTATTTAATATTGTATATGTTAATGTTTCATCTATTTTTCAGACGTATATTGCAAGTGTCTTTATTTGAATGTTGCATATGTTTCACATATATGTTGCAAGTGTTTTATCTGCCTGTTGCGTATGTTTTACAATAGTTTTCAAGTGTTTTTCAGGTATTTTTGTAAGTGTTTCAGATGTGTGTTTCAAGTATTTCATCTGCCTTCATACATATGTTGCAAATGTTGCGTCTGGATATTTGAAAAGTAGATCAGGTGTTGCATCTCCCTCCTAGTTTTTTGCTGCCTTGCCTAGGTTTCTCCTCCTCCTCCTCCTGGCGCCGGCTAGGCATCCGCCGCCCCCTCCCCCTCTTCTCGATGCTGGTGGCGTTTGGAGCGGTGCGGGCTGTGTGTGGACGCACGAAACGAGGCAGAAAACAATTGCAGGTGGACACCCCGTCCGTCCGTACTTCTGGGCATGATATATATCTATATATATTCAGTAGCCAGCTATAAAATAAGTTATTTTGTAGTCATCTCCATTTACGATAATTTTATGTACTAATTTATGATAATGTCAATACATATTTACGATAGTTGAGTTACTATAACACATGGGGATATTTACCATAACGTTATAGTAAACCAATTAGTAAGGAGTTACTATAATCTTATAAATTAACATAGTAATTATCGTAACTCAAAGTGGCTAAAGAATAAGTTATTTTATAGCCAGCTACAGGATAGTAGTTATATATATATATATATATATATATATATATATATATAAGAAGAAGAAGAAGAAACAAACGCCAAAAGAACATAATTGTCTAGCGATGGAGTATCATCTCCAATATAACGTAGGAGGCCTCTATCCATCTGCACCGTACCAAAAATGGATGTTATGGCTCTGGATCCAGGTGATGTACAGGCATTTGTCATTATAGCGTGCCCCAACAAATACGCTGCGAGACGTCATGCTGCAGTGTCGGTGTGCATGATGAAATTCGCACAGGATGGAACCATGCATGGGCATAGATCATGGATGACTGATGCACCCGTACGTGGACGACAGGGATCGATGGATCGTCCAGGCCTCATTGCACTCCTTTTTCTTCTTCCCTTTAATTTTTCAAATCATAAGAAAATTGGGATTCTTGGGCTATGCTCTCCTCATCTCTGTAGTGAACTGTCGGCGAGGCAACTATGAGCAAGGAAATGGGCCTCACCAACAGTTTGGTGCCGCGCAAGTGTTCCCTAGATTTTCTCAAGAAAAAAGAACTGTTCCCTAGATGGGCCCAAGTGAGTGGGCTGGCTGTTTATCTGCAGTTCAGAAAAAAGATGGACAATATGTACTGAAAATTTTTAGAACCTTTCTTTTTTTTAAGAATTACACAACGCTGATGCCCACGACACGCACGCACATTCACCCCTATGAACACATGTACGTAAACCCTACCCCTATGAGCACATTTGAAGGACTGAGCCGACAGATCTCGAGATTCACGAAGTCACCACTGGCGTCTCGCTGTTGACGGGGACGTCGCCTACTACTGAAAGCATAGCGCCGTTAAATCCTGGAATAAATTTAGAAAAATGTGAACACCCGTATCAAGTCGAGGACTTGAACTCAGGTGGACAGGTTCCACCACAAAAAACCTAACCAACTGATCTACTGTCAATTCACAATTTTTAGAACATTTCAACTTGTACCAGTCGGCTGCAATAATATAACCTGATCAACTACACTAACAATATATCTTATCTTACTATTATAGATCAGAGGATCCAACGGAGGTGCCATTAATTCCTACTAGATATGCTAAAGAAAAGATAAATACTAGAAATTCTCACAATAGACAGTAACATTTGACCCATAATTTGATAGACTTGAATTATCATCAACGGTAATAGACATTCGACCTATTATAATTTATATAAAAACTTATCCACCACTGCTATTATAAAAAATACATAAAGTTACCTCTTAAATTTGCATCTAAATTACACAGTTTTGTCCTTATGAAACATAATTAAAAATAACCCCATAACATTGTATCTAAATTACCCATCTTTTCTAATATTAAGATAATTTAAAATAAACCCTCATAATTTTGTAAATTATCCATCTTTATCATTATAAAAGATAATGCAAAGTAACCTCCTAAGTTTGCATTCAACCTACCTAACGGGTTCATAAACCCGGGATCTCTCATGGACCGGCTTTCCAGCAATGGCTCGGCCCAGCAGACCACGTTGCGAACCGACGCGCAACTCTTGGGCCTGCCCAAGTACCTAAAACGACAGGACAGAAGGGCGATCCAATCTCCGACTGGAAGGCATGGCTGAGGAGGAACGGCGCCTGCTTCCGACTCCGACCCACCTCTCCGACCGGAGCGCTCACTTCGATCTCCAGCCCGCCTCCGGACGGCCTCTTCGACCGGAAGGCCTAACTAAAACACCGCTTCCGACTCCGACTGGAGATGCGCCAAACCCCTGCCCACTGCTCTTCTCCAACTGGCGCAATCAAAGCCAACTGGGACCAACCGATCGGGGACGCCCGCTCGGTAGGGACTAGGAAACGGACGGAGAAAGTAAGGCAGGGCACTCAAATCAACTGCAATACTAAGGACTCTACCCTGAGCACCTGCAGGACAGTACCCTACGACCTCCCTGCCATGGCAGAACCGAAGCAGTGTTGTAGGCGCCGACATTTTCCCCTACAGTGTTGTGGGCGCCATCAACTCCCATACCAGACAAATACGGTGAGGCTCCCCCATGTGCCTCTGAGGCATCAACAGTGTTGTAGGCGCCGACATTTATCGTGCTAGGCGAACATGGTAAAACCCCTTGCCTGCCTCTGGATATCAACAGTATGGCAGGCACCGACATCTGCCATACCTAAAGAAAACAACGCAACCTCCCACGCGCATCTGACATTAAATAGTATTGTGGGCGCCTACCATCATCTTGTACCCGCCGGCGTGGGTAGCAAGACTTAGCAGCGTACGTACTCTCTCCCTCTCACTTGTAAGGCCATCCCCTTCATCTATAAAAGGGGATGCACTCTCTCCCAAAAGGCAGTTCATTTAGATCAGTCAAGCTCATTAGGACACAACAACAGAACCACTAGGTTCAAACCACAAGCACACGCTCGAACAATTAGCACATAGTGGGGCTCCCGTCACTCTTGGCCCTTCAGACCAGAGTCCGACCGGACCCCTTGTACCCCCCATCTTTTTCCTTCTCGTTTGTAACCCCATTGCAAACTTTGAGCACCTAGGCTCATGAATAAAGTCACCGACCGACTCAAACTCGACGTAGGGCATGTTGCCTGAACAAGTATAAACCCTATGTCATTGAGTGCTAGGCCACCTCCGATCACAACGTACGGCAAAACTACAAATATTTACGTGTTGGTCACTTTCTGCATCGATAGTTGGCGCCGTCCGTGGGGAAGACGCTGTACGTTCAACACTTTTTGGTCATCGGATGACCTACTTTTTTGCCACCTTTGCCATGGCGGGCTCAAGCGATATGACTCGCTTCGGCTCACTGGAATTTCCCGCACTCCCACCTATTGGGATGCGGGTCCCACCCGTCTTCGAGCCATCCTAGGCCTTCCTCTTCGGAAGCCTTGACTTCGTCTCCGACAGGCTCGGCGTACTACACCTCCACGAGGAGGCAACCATCTCGGCGCCCGTCGGAAGGGCGCCCTCCGTCGGCTCCGAGACACCCAATGACTTCAACGACGAGGCACCTGCGCTTTATTCCGAGAAAACTCTCTGCTCAAACCCCGTTGTGAGTAATATACATGCTGTTATTTACTCACTATTCACTATCTTCCGTCGATTATCCAGAGCGACCACCATACGACCGGTTCCTCTATGGCCTCGCATCCCCAACGGATGCGTATGCCCGGGGGCTTCGAAGGATGCCGACGCTGCCCCCTCTCATGTCCAAATTCGTGGGGATGGTGAGCTATGCTCCCACCTGTTTCCTCGACCTCATGGATGACAATGTTGAGAGTGATGGCTCCAGCATCGGCGATGTGGCACCTAGCCACCGTCTGTCCCGGGAGTGCGCTATGGCAGACGCTCCGGGACAGCCACCAGTGGTAGTGGAGTCCTTGTAGATTAACACCCCTCTGGACCCTCGTGTGGGGACCATCGCGCTCACACGAGAGCATGGCGAGGAGCTACGACAACGGCAGCAGAACCAGCCGCCACTTGCGCTGGCACGCTGGGTGCACCACACTACACCCCGTGCGCGTAAACCGACGAGCGACGCTCGGGGTTGTGCCCGCTAGCTTAGCGCAACATCATGGACGGGGGGAATGATCCCCCACAGTTCGCTCGGACTGACCAGAACATCGCCGCTGCGGCAATGCTTCTGCGCGGCCTTCCTGAGCCGAATGACCCCCAGGAATAGGCGATCCACTAGAACCTTCGGGCACTGGTGGAAACCGCCGCCGTTCAATAGGCGGAGAGCTCCGCATCACAACACTGACTCATGGCCTCTCTCCCCACTAGGGGAGTGGGGACTCACCAAACGAATCGCTCCACCTGCTCACCGCTACAGCCGCCGAGCGTGGCACAAGAGGCTGCATCTGCATCTCGGCTTGACTTGGCGCCCGCTCCGCACCGACCGCCAATACGCGAGCGGCTTGGGCAGAAGCAAGATGCTCATAGCGTCATCCGCAACCAGCGTCAGTCCCGGCAGGATGATGGCGTCCATCGAGCGATAGTGATGGCAGGCGACACAGACCCTGGCTGGACCATTACGAGGAGTGGTGAAACACACCCCAGGCGTGGTCGCCTGCCGGACGACCGGAGTCCTAGCTCGGATGGCCTAGGACCATGGGCCTTTGCCCGACGCATCCAGGGGCGCCACTCCCACAATGCTTCAACAGAGGCCAAGGCAAAAGGTAAGGCCAAGCACGAGGATCAGGACGAAGGCACCTCCACGCAGAGGGGCAAAAAGAACAGAAAAGATCGCTGCCGACCGGCGAACTGCGCGTTGGTCGCCACGGCTGACCACACGGGCAAACAGCCCCAGCAGGGCCTTTCGGACCACTTCAATGAGCTCATGGAGAGCCCATGCACCAACCACACCTACCCCATCAAACACCTCTACAAGGACTGCGAGCTCCTCAAGCGCCTTCTGCGACAGGCCGAAGGGAGAAAAAGGTGAAGAAGCAACGGCCAAGAAAGGGGGGCATAGCGGGCAAGGATCCAGACAAGGTCGAGGTGATCCGATTGGATGCCTACCGACTGAAGGACGACAACGACAATGTTCTCACCAACGCTTGGAACAGCTATGTTGTTTCTTCCCCTAAAATTCAGTCTTACCATTGTTTACTTAACATTTGCTCCTATAAAAGTGCCCCGACCCGAACACTTTCGGCCAGGGTCGCTCTGGGGCTCCACGGGGGTGCACTACCACCTCTCTTTTCATTTACTATCATATGGTAAAACTCCTTCCTACCCGAACAAAAGGGTAGTTAGTTCCTTTAAATTACCTTACGTAGCTTTGCTTTAAATATTCCGACCGATCGCACCCCACCTCTACCTACGGTTACGAGCAGCTGAGCCTCGCGGGCCACGCCTGGGCTCCTAAGGTTGCAGCCTACGGGACGAACGAGCAAGTGCGAAAAAAGGATAAAAAACAAAATTATGCTAAGGTAAAACTAAGGAACGAATGGGACAATCTTCCCCGAACGGGGTGATTCCATCACAAAAAACAAAACTGATTGTATTCATTGAGTACACAAAAACGTTTACATGGGGGCTCCCCCACGAACTTAACTTTTTACATCTGCTAAACTACTTATACTTTACAAGCTATTGGGGCTGCCCGGTGACATCTATTGTCGGTGCGACCAGTGAAGGCATGAGCTGCTCGCTCCCCAGCTGGATGACATTCGGCTCTGTCGGAGGCAGGGCGATGTTCATCTCTGACCTAGGCTCCACGCCATCCACAGGCTGGGCGATGTCCTCCTGATGCACGCTTTTGTCCATGTCTGCACGGCGAGCATCCATCACCCACTGCGCGGAGACTTGCTCTGCCAACAACTTTGCGTGTGGTAGCAAGCTCTCCCCGAGCGATTGGGTGTCCTCCGTGGTACAGCCGTCGGCATACCCACTGCAGATGGTGGCGAAGTCCAGGTCCGGGTGGTATGTCGCCACCGAAGTCAACACCCCAACGCTCCGTAGAACAGCCTGTGGGTGATGAGGGCCAGGACCTCATCCGGAACCTCCGCCAGCCAGATGGTAGGTGCACTAGTACTTGGCGCCGACCCAAAGATCTTCGAGACGACGAGCAGGGCAACATTGCGTATCTGGTCAAGTTCCCCCTCGAGAGTACATCGCTCTTCAAGGGACTTAGCCAGCGCCTCCGTATTCCGGCCAAATGTCACCTTGGCCGTCTCTAGGTCCCGCTTCAATGATTCCACCATTTCCACCCAGCTCTGGAAAAAGGACGACAAGCTTAGAATCAAGCTAAAGGAAGAAACCAACACGTTGAAAGTAGAAAAAGTACTTAACAAGGCGGGTGTTCTCAAGGATGGAGAGTCCCTCCGCCTTCCGGGTCACCTGCTCACGCAGCCGAGCGTTCGCCTCCTCCGTCCCCATCGCCCGACCCCGAAGCGCGAGCACCTCCTGGTCTGCCTCCGACCGGGCCTTTCTCTCTGACTCTAGGGCATCCTGCTCTGACTCCAGGGTCTCTAGGGATCTTTGGAGCGCTGCCTCGGTGTCCGCCATGGACTTCCATAGCTTCGCCTAGCGGGCCTTGGCTACCTCAAGCCCCTGCTCTGTGGTGGTCGCCCGCTCCGCCATGAGCAGCTCTGCCACCCGCGCCTCGTTCACCTCTGCCGCCTGGTCTCGGGACTCACGGCGGGTGGACTCTAGCTCGTGTTCGAGCTCGGCCATTCGGGCGTGCTCCTCCCAGAGGAAAAGGGACTTGCGGCACGACATCCCCTCCAAGCCCTGCAAAGCAAGGAGCTAACACACTGAAGCAACCAGCAGGGAACCAACGAATCAAGGACAAATCACAGAGGACTTAATTCTGCGATGCAGGGCAGGTCGACTGTAACCGTCTGATTGAAGGACTTGACCCACTCCAAGACCTCCTCAAGCCTCTCCCTCGTTTGGGCGAGATTAGACTCCATCGACACTCCACTCTCCGTCAGGTAGTGCCAGAGCGCCACCTCCTCGTCGTCGCGGAGGATGAACCGAGCCTTCTCGGGTCACTAGAGCAGGGCCACACCAGATTATGGCTCACCCTGAACCTGATGGAAGGCCTAGCCGATGATCCAACCACCGTAAGCTCCCGCGATGGTGCCGGTGGCTCCACCATGTCATCTGCTGTGCTGTCGGAGGGGATCTCCAACAACTCGTCTTCACGGGCCACCGGTAGATGTTCTAGTTCCAGCCCGGCCGCATCTCCCGGCACCTTCGGCTCCGGCCGGGAGGGTGAGCCATGCAACCCTTCACCCGGTGAGGCAGGGAGCCCGGTCTCCCTCTCCTCTTCTACCGTAGCCGATGGAGGAGGGGCCGCAAGGGTTACCTCCGATGTGACCTCCGCTGTCGCCACCAGGATCACCGCCGACACCATTGCTGCCACTGTCGCCGTACTAGCGACCGACCTGGGGGGCACCGCCCCCAGAAGGGAAGGACTCACCGCCACCACCATGCTCTCTCCGTCGCTCACCACGGCACGCTGCAAGGTGGGCCTCCAATCCTCCCGCATGGGACTTGGGGCGATGCTCAGCCCCGTCAACATCCGGCCACTATAAAAAAAGTACAGGTCCGTCACACTCCAAAAAACTCAACAGCAAGATAAAAAAGAAACGAAGAAAGGCATACCGGGATGTAAGCGGTATGACTCTGAAACCCTGACCTAATGTCAATGGGCCCGCAGGGCGAGGACCGCTCCCAAACTGTGACCCATGCCCCCTCACTTTGGCTAGGGGCGGAGTCAACCCAACCGGCTCCTGTCCAGCCCGTGAGTCACCGCGACCTTCAGCTCGGGGCACGCCAACTGGAGCAACTGGCGGGGCATCCTCCCACTATGAGTCGCGCGCTGGCGCCAGCCCGGATGACATGCGGGTGTGAGCCCACTCCTCTGACTGCCTAGCCTGTCCCACCGCACACACGACAGGTGGGGATGAGGCCGGCGACACCTCAGAAGGGCACGGTGACCACGTCCGCTTTGCCTCCCATTCGCCGACGGCGTCCGTGCTCGCAGCATGCTTCCGCGGCGCAGGAACATCATAGTGCCCCTCTGCCTCCTGCTCACCGCCAGCGTGTGCGGCCGTAGGATCACAACGCTCCGCCGAGGTCGCAACGACCTCCCGGCTTTCCTCCTCCTCAGAGAAAATCATGTCATCCCCCACCTCTATGGGGTCCTCCGATTCAAGCTCTGACTCGACATCGCTCCTATTTTTCCTGGCCTTCATGCACCGGGCGATCTCCTTCTCCTTCTCATACTTCCGCCGAGCCTCCTTCTGGGCGGCCTGCCGAGCCGCGCCCTCCGGCCCCTTCGAAAGGTGCTGCCGGGACTTGTAAGCTTCAAGTCCCTACGGAACAGGCGACTTAAAATCAAAGAACAAGAAAGCAAAGGGGAAAAGAACACGGAGTAAAGAAACGGGAGCATACCCATTTGGACACCATCATGGCATTGAGAGGTAAGGGCTTTCCATCAACCTTCTCTTTGGGCTTCAGCTGTAGCACCTGGTCAAGGCGACTCTAGACCTCATCGTTTGGCAGCTCCTCCAGCTACACACTATCAAGGTCCATCAGGCCATTGTACTTCCACATCGGCCGCGACCTCTCCGCCAGCGAAGCAACCCAATGGTGGAAGAGGGTGTGGAACACCTGCACCCCGTCAAGGCCACGCCGCACGAGCTTCTGGAGCTCTGCCTCGATGATCTCCACCTTTTTCTTCTATCGACTGGCGGGGCCCCATGGCCAGCTGTCCAGTCTCTCTGGCCTCCTACCGGTGAAGGGAGGGAACGACGCCTCCTCCGGGTTCCTAATGTAGAATCATTCCCCGTGCCACCCCCGATTGGAATCACAGGGGGTATACATGGGGTATGAGCCCCCCGCGCTTGGTTTCTTCTACAGCACAAAGCCCCCCACTGGCGTGGCCTTAGGCGGATTCCCCACAGACAAAGTTTGCCCGGAGAACATCCGTCGAAAGAAATCCACGTGCGGCTCCATCCCAAGGAAGGCCTCGCACATGGTGACGAAGCCGGCAATATGCAGCACCCTAGTTGGATTGAGGTGCTGCAGCTCCAAACCCCACTCATTAAGGAGCCCGTGCAGGAACCAATGTGCGGGGTATCCTAACCCGCGCTCATGGAAGGCGAGGAAGGAAACGACCTCATCAGCCCAAGGTTGTGGGAAATCCTCCCTCCCTAGAGCCCTCCAGTATGCCACCTCCTTCGGCGGCAGAAACCCCTTCTCGGCGAAGGCCTCTAGCACTGACTCCCTCACAACGGATGACCTCCAGCCCAACATTTCGCTCTGGATTCGCGAATGGATTTGTGAGTTTTCCTCTCTCCCTCACTCTCCCCTTTTTCTCTCCTAGGAACCGCCACGGCACTCAGATGCTCTTGGGAAGAAGGAAGAAAGAGGAGAGATGATAGATAAGGAATAGGCGAAGGAATGGGGCGAAAGCCCTCTCCTACTTAAAGAAAGGGGCACGGTAGTTGGGAAAGGTGCGGCGATCGGAGAAATGCGAAACGATAGGGGCAAAAAACCCTATCCCTTCCCCATTCAATGCGGATGGGATACGATGGGATGCGCCCTGACCGATAAGACGCACCTTACCCGACGAAACGGTGCCTGGTCAGATAGGACGTGGCTTGGGTATGGCCACCACTACAGCACGCTGGACATGAGAAACAAGGCGCCACTGCACGTAGGCGGCCGTCTGTCTTCCCAGGTGGGACTTGGAAAAGCCCAAGCGATGGGATCTCTGCCAGGAGAGACCAACGGGCTTCCTGAGTCGATCGGACAGCTCAGGCGAACGCTGAGAGACAAGTAAGGAGCAGAGGGACACCCCATATGGGCCATGCCGACTCCATCACGGATGACAAGCACGGATCCCGATCGGACATTTCTGATTGGAGCTCCTTGAACCCCGTCACTCAAGTCATCAAGGTAAACATTACTGACCCCCGCTATTTCTTTATATAATCATTCATACATCCATACACGCATTCATTCCATACGCCCGCGCCCCCCGGATGATTCTACCCGAATCGCCCGGGGGCTCGGGAACTAAGGCATCGCACATGCGGTTAAATGCATCACAACGCTCCATGTTGCGTCACGAAGCAGCAGTTGTCTCATTCAACATGAGCAATAACTGACCGGGGTTCGAAGGCTGCCCACGAAGGGCTCGAGGAAGCCTCGCATCAAACAGAGCCAGGGGAGAAAATGCAGATGAGCCCCGTGCAGTCCTCGCCCAGTCTGTCCCAAAGTGGACAGGGTCATCTCAACCTTCTTGTTCGATCCTAAACCTCTGCCAAGCCCACAGAATCTCCATCGAGGGGAGGCTAGTGGGCCACCCGGGTCGGTCTCTGGAACGACCTAGGCATCTACCGGGTTATAGGTTACAGAGCAGTCGAATGTCACAAGAGGGCTATGCCAACCTCGTCATGAACGATGGACCTAGATTTCACTCGATCATACCCGTTAGCGAGCTTACCGAGCGCATCACTCGAGCCCGAGCCATCGGGCAAGCGACAAAGCTTAGCCCCTCCGGTTGTGAGAAACCAAGGACGGGGTAATGCACAAAACTCAAACCGACCCCTACCAAGCCCAACGGGGCTCAGGGGCTCAAGACACCTAAAAACTACCTCGGCAGCACCCGACGCCAGGATCCGTGAGCTCCGTCTTGCCCGATCCCTAAACTAACTGCCTCGGCTATGCAGGCTACACCGTTGCTAGGATCTATGAGCTCCATCTCGCCCGATCCCAAAACTAATTGCCTCGGCTACGCAAGCTGCACCGACGCCAGGATCCGCGAGCTCCGTCTTGCCTGTCCCTAAACTAACTGCCTCGTCTGTGCGGGCTGCACCGACACTAGGATCCGCGAGCTCCGTCTCGCCCAATCCCTAAACTACCTCGGCTACGTGGGCTGCACCAAAGCCAGGATCCACGAGCTCCGTCTCGCCCGATCCCTAAACTAACTACCTCGGCTGTGCGGGCTGCACCGACACCAGGATTCGCAAGAGCTCCGTCTTGCTCGATCCCTAAAAAACCGCCTCGACTGCGTACGACACCTTGGTTAAAACTGACTCTGTCTCAACTAAAATGCATGCACACACGCCCGCTGACAAACCCCCCTAGGCGATCCTGTCCGAATCGCCTGGGGCTCAGGGGCTACACCTGTAGGTGCGCTCGCGCGCACCCGCTGACGAAACAAAACCTCCCCCGCTGGCAAACACGAAAAATCTCCCAGACAATTCTGCCCGAATTGCCCGGGGGCTACACCCGCCGGTGCGCTCGCGTGCACCCTCCGTTAAGACAAAAATCTCCCAGAGAATTCTACCCAAATTGCCGAGGGCTCGGGGGCTCCTGTCGGGTTCATAAACCCGGGGTCTCTCATGGACCGGCTTCCCAGTAAAGGCTCGGCCTAGCAGACCACGTTGCGAACCGACATGCAACTCTTGGGCCGGCCCAAGTACCTAAAACGACATGCCAGAAGGGTGATTCAATCTCCGACCGGAAGGCATGGCCGAGGAGGAACGACGGCCGCTTCTGACTCCAGCCCACCTCTCCGACCGAAGCGCTCGCTTCGGTCTCCAGCCCATCTCTGGATGGCCTCTCCGACTGGAAGGCCTGGACAAAACACCGCTTTCGACTCTTACCCACATCTCCGACTGGGGATGCGCCAAACGCCCGCCCAATGCTCTTCTCCAACTGGCTCAATCAGAGCCAACTGGGACCAACAGACTGGGGACGCCCGCTCGGTAGGTACTAGGAAATGGACGGAGAAAGTAAGGGAGGGCACTCAAGTCAACCGCAATACCAAGGACCATACCCTGAGCACCTGTAGGACAGTACCCTGCGACCTCCCTGGCATGGCAGAACCAAAGCAGTGTTGTAGGTGCCGATATTTTCCCCTACAGTGTTGTGGGCGCCATCAACTCCCTTACCAGACAAATACAATGAGGCTCCCCCACGTGTCTCTGAGGCACCAACAGTGTTGTGGGCATCGGCATTTATCATGCCAGGCGAACATGGTAAAACCCCTTGCCTGCCTCCGGATACCAACAGTATGGTCGGCACCGACGTCTGCCATACCTGAAGAAAACAACGCAACCTCCCACGTGCATCTGATATTAAATAGTATTGTGGGCGCCTACCATCATCTTGTACCCGCCAACATGGGCAGCAAGACTTAGCAGCGTACGAACTCTCTCCCTCTCACTTGTAAGGCCATCCTCTTCATCTATAAAAGGGGATGCGCTCTCTCCCAAAAGGCAGTTCATTCAGATCAGTCAAGTTCATTAGGACACAACAATAGAACCACCAGTTTCAAACCACAAGCACACGCTCGAACACTTAGCACATAGCGGTGCTCCCGTCACTCTCAGCCCTTCAGACCAGAGTCCGACCGGACCCCTTGTACCTCTCATCTTTCTCCTTCTCGTTTGTAACACCACTACAAACTTCGAGCACCTGTGCTCAGGAATAAAGTCGCCGACTGACTCAAACTGGACGTAGGGCATGTTGCCTGAACCAGTATAAACCCTGTGTCATTGAGTGCTAGGCCACCTCTGATCACAACGTACGGCAAAACTACAAATATTTACGTGCTGGTCACTTTCTGCACCGACACTACCCATATAATGCAAATTAACCTCCTAATTATTACTTTTATATTTATATCCACTTCAGCCGTCATAAAAAATAAACAAAAATATCTCTCAAATCTACATGTAAATACTACTGTATATTATTACAGAAAATAAATTAATATTTATAAAATATGGTATGTATATATATTTCTAACTTATAGATTTCTACAACTCTGAAATTAAATAACCATAGTGCTATGTTTCACCTTATATACCAAGTAAATATGTGCACATTAAGATAAATATTTATTTTAATAGCTTATGAAAATGGAAAAAATATTCATTTAACAAACCACATAACAATAACACCGATAAGTCACTTTAATTTATATAGTACTCCATGTTAATAAATTCCTTAAGTATTATTTTAAATAAGTTTATACATTTTGCTTGAAACATTATGTCATATTAATATTGACGATTTAGTTTTAAGCACTCTATGATATACAAAACAATACTACACAAATCTAATCATGTGAATCATGTGATATAACAAATTCAAAATGTTCAGTGCTAGGGTGCAAGCTGAGTTTCAACTTAATATGAGGAAAATAATACTACTAGGATCTAAATTCCTTTTAATAATAAAATAAATTTCTAATAAAAAATAAAAAAGACACTAGAGTTTGTACTTAACATGTGGAAAAATTGCAACAACTCTGTTCAAATACATTCATAAAGTCACATAAATAGATACAACAAGAGTTTATATATTTTACGATTAGGTTTCTACTAAATACATATCACGCAAAAAATACTATAAATTCAAACTAGAGGTCCCTAATGGAGCCTCCATGTTAATCCTCACAAGACTCGATTGGAAAACAATAGATATATCCTAGAGAATTTCACAGAAACAGAAACATTTGACTATTAATTTGGCATAATAACTTGATCATCATTGATAATAATAGTATTGGATCTATTCTATTTTTAAATAATTATCCACATCTGCTATTGTGTAAAACAACATAAACTAAGGAATGACTCTAGGTTTAGATTACCCACCTATGCCATTAAAAATATGACCTAAAGTAGAACTAAATTTGCATCTAATTACCCATGTCCTCCTATTACAATAGATAGATTACATAACCTAATTTTCATCTCATTATTAGAAAAATTAAATACGCCCTCAACCCTAAATCTAAATTCTCAACATCTTCTTACAAAAAATGTTTAAATAACCATAGAGCATATATATATATATATATATTTCTACATTACCCACTTCTATCGGTATTAATATATTAAGATTTGATAAAAGTAACCATACACGTCATGCTAGCTGAAATGTCATATTATGTTTCTACATTACCCACTATGTCATACTATTTATATAGGTTGTTACTTTAGATATAGTTATACATTTTAACTAAAATGTTTGACACATGTATATTGAAGTATAGTTATAACTGCACCTATGATTCCTTGATAGAAAATTTTGATCACCTTGAGGAGTATGAGAGACAACTGATGGCTATATTTTCCTAGCCGTTGAAGATGACTTTGGCGTAAAAAGTCGATCATTATAAGGCTTAAGTGTTAAAATTCTATTGAGGTAGCATAACTACCCCCATCCGAGATAACACTTCAAGCTTTATCACTTATGTTAAGTGATATGGTGCAGGTTTCAAATGATTGATTTTGGTTTTTTTTTTGACCAAAGATTGATTGTGGTATTGTAGTATTTAAGACTATACTCTATGACCTAAAATCCTTATTTTAAAAAGAGAAAAAGGGAGTTAATAAAAGATATAATAAGCACAAGAGTTTTAACTTAACTTGAGGATAAAAAGAATCCATAGGAATCAATAAGAACAAAATTTGAAAATTTAAAATGTAGATTCATAACTTCGTAAGGTATATGATGCAACAAGAGCCACCATAATTAATGGTAAGGTTTCAAATTAACAGCATATTTAAACAATACAAAGCTGACATGCAAAGTACAATCTGAATATGAATGAAAAAAATGTATAGATCTGATCTTGCAAAAAAATAGTAATAAGTTATGATAACTAGATATAGACTATGAATATCTATTATGTCTATTATATCAAAAACAAGCAAAGAGAAAAACATACAATTTAATATAAGTAACTTTGATTAGTCATACAATAATTAAATTTGTACCAAGCAATAGAAAATAAAATTTGAAAAATTAAAATTTAGATTCATCACTTCGTAAGGTATATCATGCAATAAGAGCCACTATAGTTAATGGCAAGGTTTAATTGCATATTTAAACAATACAAAGGTGCCATGCACAGAAAAATTATGAATATGAATGAAAAAAATGTATAGATGAGCTACTTGCAAAAAAAATTATTAATAAGTTTATGATAACTAGATATAGCCATGCCTATTATGTTGAAAACAAAGAGAAAAAGGTATAATTTGATATAATTAATTCTTTATTTGTCATATGTATTAAATAATAATTAATACATATATCTGCTAAAATACTAGCCTGTACGATAGTACGCGTTGATGAACTAGTTTAACCTAATAATGATTCCATAAAACTCAGAGAAACAAACAAATTTCAAGCAACACGCATAAGTTTAACATTTTTGTTAAAATATCGTGTCTCTAGCTATATTATGCACCTCTACATGAATATTTCATGAGCCGTTGGCTGCTGAATTGGAGCCTGACTGGATTCATGATGAGTAAGTTACACGAACGCATACCCCTCTGTCCATTCTCTTGCAACCACAAGCAATGCATGACCGAGTTGCTAACCTTCCTTGTTCATACATAACCAACACCGCATACATATCCATATATGTGGATACATTTGAAGATCAATAGCTCCATGTCACACTTAACCGACCTGCACACTAGTACACTCCAGATATCCTGTCTAGATCTGTACACACCTCTCCCAACAAAGGCCATACATCACTCCTGATGATGGAGGCGTACATTGTTCAAACAATCAACAACGAATTTGGTCTTCGTTCCTTTATTTCACAAGTCCTTAGATAAGTTATTTGACCCAGGCCACAGGGTTAGCAAATCCTGAAGTCAAAAGCTGCTGATCTAATGGAGATAGATCACATGATGGTACAACACATGTGGTTGTTAGACAGAAGGGCTTGTCGCAAGCTTAGCTAGGTTCCAAACAAATGCTGACAAAGAGAGAATAATGGCCAATCAGCTCTAGGCGAGTCAAAATTTATAGCAGTGCTCTCCATGAATATTAGCACTGACAGCCCTTTGCCTTTTATGAGCGATGACCAAATAAATCATTGGAGCATTCTTCTTCTTGATCGTTGACCATATTAGATCCTACTCCCTTCGTCCCAAAATAAGTGACGTTTTTACTTTCAGACATCTTGTTTGATCGTTCTTCTTATTCAAAATTTTTGTATAAATATTATCTATTTTATTATGACTTATTTTATCATTAGAGATACTTTAACAATGATTTATTTATTTTATTATTACACAATTTTTTTTTGAATAAGACGAGCAGGTTAAACAAGATTTGAAGTCATAAACGTTGCTTATTTTGGGACTGCAGGGAGTACATCTCTACCAAAAGTGGATTTGTACCTCCAATTCATAGTCTTAAAATAACCTTGAGATGACGATTGAGACTACATCGTAATAATTCTAGCTATTTGTATATAATTTAACCATGTAAAAAGCAAGCCATGTCGGTCTTTTGTATTACTGGATCCATTCTGCTTCATTATTGCATTGTCAAAACATGTTACAGATGAGTCCTTTTCTACCGAATAATCTTAACTACACGTGCCTAGTTGACGTATGAGAGAATGAGGGAGGAATATCAATGTTTTGTGTTATCCTATTCGCATAATGGTTTCATGCATTTGAGCTACGGAATCTTGGTATTGCTAATTGGAAGATCTTATTCTCAAAAAAAAATGGAAGATCTTAAATTCTCCATGTTAATTGTCACAGAGATGCATCACTAGAAAAACAAATCCTAGAAAGTACAACATAAGTACCTACAACTGATTCAGTGTACTATATATTATGCCGTCAACACAATAATAGCCATTATAATTATTTTGTTTTTAAAAATTATCGATGGATGACATTATGAAAATACTCTAAAGTAACCCTCTAAATCTATATATAAACTTCCAACACAACTGCAATTATGAAAAGACATTAAGAAACCCCATAATCTTCACCTTATTAATCATCTGTCATTACAAAAAATAATGTAAAATGACCTCCTAAATCTATATCTAAATTAGTTATCATAGTCATTATTAAAAATAACATTATATGTATAACCACCACCTATGGTATTATTATAGTGCTCTAAGTTTGTGTGTCATTAATTCCTATAGAAAGGTCATCACTTCTGGCTGAAACCCCCCATTGCTGCCGGTTTTCGCCTTCGGCGGTGAATTACCAGCGGTGGTGGCTATGGTTATCACCACTAGTTCAAAGTATGGTCTCATAGACAGATAGACTGGATAAGTCTAAGTGGGTCTTATATTTTGGTACGGAGGAAGTAATAGAAATGGGAAAGTATACTAAGTAATTGGTGTTGCGATATTATTGTATTACAATATGCACAAATTAGAGAGCAAAGATAAACATTATCTTTGTTGTAGCCCCTAAATCTATCCAAAAATTTCTGACACTTATTTGTTTCAAAATTACTAGCATGACAAGAGCATGGGTTGTTGATGAACTAGTATAAACCAGAGGTTATTTGAAAATATTAACTTTGTGGTTTTTTATATTTTGTTGTGAGTTCATTAACTTTGTTATATTATGTCGGTTATACTAAAAAAGAAGAAATCTTGATTAGGCAGCACAACAAAACAATCCTAATTAAAGGGTCAAACAAGGGAGTGAAGCAAAGGTACAATTAAACAACCATCGACCACAGCTAGTGGGAATGGGAACTCGACAAGGACAGCACAACGTAAATATCTGACACATTTTGTTTCACCACGTAAGTATGTTATTCTCGCTGCTTTTTTCGGTTCGTCGTGGTCCGCACAATCTAGACCTAGCTAGTGTTTGACCTATCATCAACAAATACATTTCTCAATCTTGCCACCCAAGAGGGCAAGGGTAAAAAATTACATCCCACCCTTAATTTCTTATATGCACTTGTTCCATTTCTCTACGAAGCAGCTGAGTCGTCGTAGTGCAACATCGAGCGTCTCCAAGCTCATGTTGGCGAAGCACACCCTGAACCACCCTGGCTCCGAGCAATGGCACGAAGATCCCGGCGAGATGTTGAGCATGGCCTCGGCGATCACCCGCCGCCACAGCCTCAGCTCCCCGGCAACCGTAGACTCATCGAGTAGCGGCCGCATGTCCACCCACACGAACAACCCAGCGTTGCTACGCAGGCACGCAACGCCAGCGCGCGCGAGCCCGGCTACGACGTGGTCGTGCCGCTCCCGGAGGCGGGCGCGGTTGGCGTGGACGTACGCCGCGGCGAAGCCCGCGTCCGACAGCATCGCCGACAGCGTGCGCTGCGTCTGCGACGAGACCAGCGTGAAGCTCGACATGCGGCGGGCCGTGGCCACCACGGCGTCGTTGTACGAGTACACCACGCCGACGCGGAACCCCGGGAGCCCGAGGTCCTTGGAGAGGCTGTACACGACGTGCACGCGCGCCGCGACGCTGCGGTGGCCGCCGCCGTCGTCGCCGCCGCGGCACGCGCGGTCCTCCACGACCTCGGCGACTCTGACCAGGTCCGGCGCGGCGGAGACGGAGCCGGAGTAGATCTCGTAGGAGACGAGGTGGATGTCGTTGCGCGCCACGAAGTCGACGATGTCCTCCAGGACGGCCCTCTCCACCGTCGTGCCGAGTGGGTTGGACGGGTTTGTCAGAATGACGCCGCGGACGCGGATCCCAGCCGCCATGGCCTCGTCATACGCGGCCTGGAGCGCACTGGCGGTGACCTGGAACCCGGTGACGCTGCTGCAGTGCACGGGCACGATGTTCACGCCCGTTCTCCACCGCAAGTCCCTGTCAAACCTGCATGTAATGCAACAGAAAAATGGCAATTGGCAAGAAAAGGCATGACACTTGATTAAGTAGCATGTCTCCACGATAGAAACTTGAGATAATCTGCCATGGGCTAGCTATGGGCAATGGAACAGTACGTGTTTACCCAGGGTAGTATGGAGTGGGGACGAGGAGACTGTCACCAGGGTTGGCAAGAATGAATGTCAGCAGCTCGTTGGCAGCCGTGGCGCCGGCGGTGAGCACGATGCGGTCCGGGTCAAACCTCGCCTTGCCTCCCCTTATCGTCTCCATGAACCTCGCCATTGCCTTCAGGTCGTGAGTCATAGCAAACATCACACGGTGGTCAGCTCAGCCGTCTGTAACTTTAAGAACGAAAGCACACGATTTGTTTGGTTTCAAGACTTGCATATCTTTACCATCCGGAAGGATTTGAGCCCATGGTAGTCCTGGAACAGGGCGTTCTCTCGGAACCCGACGCCGCAGTGAGATGCCGCGGGGTGTTCCCTGAGGTACGCTTCCAGGAGATCAAGGGACACCTGCCCCACCAGGACTATTCAATCAGCTTCATGATAGAATCGAATGAACATGCAGCGTTCTGATAGTTTGAACATTGTCAGCTAGCTAGTAAGCCTACCTGGTTCTCGGCAAGGCCCATCTGGATGACACCGGAGGGGTTGGTGACGGGGTCGTAGGGATTCTTATCGTAGGCTCTCCACCCGGAAAAGTAGGGTGAATCCTCTCCATGTGCCGTCGAGGTTGCAATATACGACAGCGAGGGCTGGAGCAAAGAAGAAGCAAGAACCCTGCCACCCATCACGGGCTAGCGCTGAGTCTGTGATCAGGCAGGGGCAGAGATAGGCTAGAGAAAGGTTTAGAAAGGGCGAGCGCTCGCTCTCTCCAAGAAAGTTGAAGGCTTGGAATGCCAATTGGACAGCGCACGGCAGGCAATACAGGCTCGCGTTGATTGGTATATATACAGATATATATGCGTATATAATATATGCTATATCTGTGTGAAAATGTCAAATTAAGGCACAGTTCCACCTAGACTTTTGGGTGTCAATGATTGGCGATCTCCCAATATTCTTTTGTGTTCAGGGTCATAGAGACGAGTGAGATCTTACATATGCGTAGTCCCTCCTCAAATGTACTCCCATGGTACAAAAATTAATCAACTTATATAGTGTCTTAAGTCAAACTTTTCTAAGTTTCACCAACTTATTTGTGGAGAATAGGTATTTTGTTACTAGAGAGTTGCGAGTGGAGCAGTTGGTGTGATGGTGTTAACGTGGCGCGTGTTGAGGTCTAGTCCAATTGGCTCTTGTCAATGTTTGAAGTAGATGCTTATACTTATTAGTTAATTAGCTTGTTGTTTTCGGTCATCGTCATTGTATAGGATCCTCTTATGTTTTGTTGCTCCGTTGTATTGCCTAGTCCTGCATGTTTCTCTTCTTTTAATATAATTGGCAACTTTTCTGTCTGATTCACACAAAAAAAAAACATCTTTGCTACCAAATAAGTAGAGAGGTAGAGAAGGATTCCTCCTTGAATGGGTGTGCTCGAGTTGGGTTGAAGGAGGAAGGAGCATAGGGTTTTATACTATAGCTAGGAGACTATCGGGTCAATCAACAAACTGGCGGTGATCTCGTTATACCTTTGCCGGGTCAAACCGTGACCTAGCATTAGAATATCAGTGTCAGGTGGTGTTATCAACCAACAGTGATAACCCGACTATAGTTTCCAGTTATTGTCCCTGGTGATCGATCAAGCCGGCTGTGAGAAGGGTCTTCACTGCCAGGTGAATAGAATCGTCCCCAATCATTTTCTGGATTCTAGGCTTACGATCTAGCAGTGATGATCTTACAAGGATTTCTTGTGTCTGTAGCAGTGGATGATCACTTGTGCTAACTTTACAATGTGCAATATGAACTTGAGTGGATGCATAAACATGTGGTGCACAAATTAGGATTATATTGGTGGTGTCTATCACTACCGGAAACTGGGTGTTTGCCGAGTGCAAGAATGTTTGCCGAGTGCATTATATCGGGCACTTGTCAAAGAAGATCTTTGCCAAGTGCTTTAAAAAATATAACAGAACCGACCAAATCATAAGAACATAAGTACAAAAACAATCACCGAAGCGATCAAATTCCTGTACTTAAGCTCCCATAATCCCGGTAGTCCGGAAATCACGAAGGATTTCAGCCAACTCTCGACATACAAACCAAGATCGTAGTGATTCAACACAACACATCATCCGTTACAACATTTCATAAGTAGCATTCGGATTACATCCATCAGAGTTCAAATAAAATATTACAAACCAAGTTTAAATGCGCGGAAGCAACATAGTTTAGTACATAACTTCATAGTTTCAAATACATTGCCAGATCAGAGTCATGTCCCACAAAAGCATTATCAGGTACGAGAACTAGTAGAGACCGCGCCCAACGGCCTAGTCTTCATCCCCAGCTGGGAGAAGGTAGTACTTGCAGCAACCAAAGAAGAACTAGTCATCTGCAACAGGTGGGAGATAAACCCTGAGTACGAGAAGGTACTCAGCTGAGGGGGTATTCCTAACTCTTACCCTGGCTTACTTTGCAAGGGTAGCCGTGGGTCACCTTTGGAACAACTCAGGAACCAAATTCACGGGTTCGATCAGTGCCAGCACTCTCAGGGATTACCCTTCTGCCAGGACGATCAGGACTTTTAAATCACCTGCCCTTGGACTCATGCCTACGGCTCCCTTCCGAGGCGCACTTTATACTTATCGACTCCCGGCCTGAGGTGAGCTACTCGGCTTCGTGGTCGGTCTCCAGACCCGGCCAACTAAGAGAGAGGCATGCATTCAACATGAACAGGAAAGGCTCCAAGAATCAGTCCTTAAGCGACACAGACGGAGTCACTGCAAACCGGCAAGCCTTCGCCCGGTCTTCATTTCAAATTAAGACTGGTTCTTTTCCACGATAGCAAATATAGCCAACCGTGCCACATGTATATTCCTATATCTCGTAGGTGACAGGAAATCACCCGACTTCTACCGCGTTTAAGCAGGGCTAAGCACTACACGAGCCTGAGCTACATAGGATTCAGGGTAACAATATCTGGACAAGGATTGGGTAACCAATGCAGCAATTGTTTGCATCCAACACCTAAACTTAATGCAACAATATATATATATAGATATATAATAATAATAATGTAACTGTATTTTGAAAATTAGGAGGCTTAATATGCTTCGGGGCTTGCCTTTCATAAAGTTGCAAGGACGGTGGTCCGGGCACTCAACGGCGACCTCGTCTGGCACTTCTCCTGAAGGCTGCTCCTCCTGAATCTCCGGCATCGGCTGCTGCTGCTCGTTTGGTTCCTAGAATTCCAGCAGGGTTACTCCTTCCGGTACACCTATTGCATGCCAATGCAAAAGATAAATATCATGGATGCATAAGGAATGACATGATGCTCATGATGAATGAATCACAGTAAGTGTTTACCGAAAACATCACTGGACACTCGTTTACCGAGTAAGACTAGCCCTATTCAAATCACTTTAAGCCTGTATCTAACTTAACTTAAAGAACAAGATCAACTTACCTAACTTGCATAACCTAAGATAAAGATGCTCATCTTCGGTTAAGGGCCTAACACCTAGGAACATTACCACAACTTAGAAATAGTAAAGGTATACATAATTTAACAATTAAAGTTTCATATGCATACAAGTAGTCCCTTAATTCAATCACAACCAGAGTTCTACAAATACAAATGACTTGCAAGAGGACATTTTGGAAAGCTTATGAAATTTTCTACAATTCATCTGTAAACATCAAAGCATGATTCTTGTGTTAACCAAATCAAATTCCAGTAAACTTAGAATCTGTCTAGAAATGACAAGGTTACTAACTTAATTAATTAATGATTGTGCAAAAGCATAATTTGATCAAACTAAGTTTACCAACTTGTTTTTCATACCTAAGAAACATCAGAAAGTATAGTGCCAACTTCTAAATAATTTATTTAATATCCTTTTCCAATTTATTTAGTTAATTAGGTGATTTAAGCAATATATAGTAAAACTATTTATAAAAATCTACAAAAATTACAGTAGCTATCTCATGCTTCACATAGACTAGCATAAAAATTTCAAAGCTATTAGGCAAGTAGAAGTTGCTGTATCTAAAATAACAGATGACATGTCAATTTCTAGCATAATTAGGAAACCTTATTAAAAAGTGTCAAGCAACAGATTTTCCATTTTTCCTAGCATCATTCTAGCATAAGAATAGCACTCATCAAATTTCACCTTCACTGGATCTATAGAAAAATTATGAAAATTCACACAAGATCCACCCATTAATAAAAGGAAATTCTATAACTTAAAACTACACATGCACTAGCTCTGAAATTTTAACCAGAGCTTCTAATAAGCAATAATTGACTACCCACAAAATTTCATAATTTTTGGACCACAGAAACTCAAGATAAAATTCAAACAAGTTTGCATGCATCTAAAAACACAATTCAAAGTCCTATTTAAATCATAAAAAATTTCTAAAACATGTGCTCATATAATATTTTTGTTAAATACTAGACATGACTAGGAACTTGACAAAATTGGAACCATAGCATCTGGAGCTACCAATTAGGAGATACACATTTTTGAATCATGCACACAATTCTGTGAAAAACAAAATAAACAAAACCAAAAACAAGAAATCAACTTCGCAACTGGGCCGGCCCGAACAGATCCGTCGGCCCGCGAATTCGCGCTGGCGCGGCCCAAGACGCGGCGCAGCCCAGCTTGCTCCTGCCGCGCGCGTCAGCGGCTGACAGGGTGGACCCGCGCGTCAGCGAGAGAAGCAGGGGACGGAGGAAGACGACGGCGGGACTCGCCGTCGGTGGCTTCTCCGGCGAGACCAACGGTGCCTACGGGTTCACCTCACCCTAGAGGACCTAGGGGAACCCTTATTCGCAGCTATTGACGCAACTAAGAGGGGTGGCGATGGCCACGGCGGCGCTCGGCCACGGCACGGCCGGCTCCGGTGAAGCTACGACGTCACGGCCCTAGTGGCACACTCAACGAGCTTCCGTGTCCCACCCGGAGGCTAGCGCAAGGGAGAGAAGGGGCGATAAGGAGCTCGAGCAGCACGGCCAGGTGCGAGCTCTGCCGGCGGCGGTCATGGCGACCCGGTGGAGCCGCGCTCACGAGGAGATCTACCTGAGGTGAAAAATGGAGTGGCGGTGGTGTCTCAGGCGTAGAGAGGGTCACGAAGGTGCTGTGGCTTGGACGAATTGGTTAATGGAGCTCGGTGATGGTGGATTTGGCTCGGCGGTGTCACGGTGTCCCGGTCGCCGTGCGCGCGGAGGAAGGAGAGGGAATGCAAAAATGGAACGGGCGACTCGGCGGGCAGGCGCTGGGGGCTTCAAGACGCGGCTGGCCGTGCCATGGCGTTCGCGGCGCGTGGCCTGCGCGCTCAGGCGAGCGGCGATGGGTGGCGCCACGCGGTGTCGTTTTTCTGAATCGGTCGGCCACGTTCACTGAACATTTTCTAAAAAACGCGATTCAACGTTCGATGGTGATGACTGACAGCACGTATTCGACGCGTCAACCCGGCTAATCCATCGATCTATTGCAAAAATAGTATACATGAAAAAGGTAGGCCTACCATCCATCTACAACTTCTTCTCAATGACCAATACCTAAATCGTCGTGGATCCAAAGTTACATGAAGCCAAAGTGGGCTTGATGCAACTGAAAATGTAACTACGACTTAGAATATTTTCTAAGTGTGAAATCAGCATGAATTACTGACTTGTGGGCCATGTTTGACCATGTTCCACACATTTTCATGAGTTGGCCTTAAAACAACTTTTGTTCCTTGATAAATTAGCTACAACTTTGGTAAAGAGTGCACAGCCATGCAAAGTCTCTAAGTTGGACTTTTGAATCAGTCAAACGATGACACTCCAAGGGTCAATTCAAGTCAAACTTGCACTTGAGGGCATTTTGGTCATTTTGATCTACATGAACAATGTCCCAACAAGTAACCTAAGTATAGTTAAGGTGTAATAGACCATGATCAACCACTTTACAAAATTGTTATACCACTTCTAATGATCACATGTGATAAAGAAAGTAAAACAAGCAATTCATTCATATGTTGCAATGCAATGTTTCACATGTTTCAAGACCTTGTTGTCATTTTATAATTGCCACATTACTACCATATTGCCATGTTTCCAAGTATGAGAGTTTCATGTTACATTCACATGTTGCACTACTACCACTCTAAGCAATCAAGCATGAAACACATACAATTTAAAATGTTGCATACATATGTTTCAATGATAATGGCATGATGACATGGATAATGCACATGTTTATGAAATGACATGCAATTTAGTGGAAGCCTAAACACCTAGGGTGTTACAGCCCTCCCCCCTTAGAAAAATCTCGTCCCGAGATTTGGAAAGCGTACCATTTAGTATAGAAAGTTGGATGATTTTCTTTTAAATAATCTTCCCGCTCCCATGTCGCATCCCGTTCACTATGATTACTCCAAACTACCTTGTATAATTTAACCACTCGTGTACGAGTCACTCTTTCTTGAGTATCCAGAACTTGCACGGCTTTTCCTCATAAGAAAGATCAGATTTCAAGTTGACTTTCCTTGTTGCCATTCTTTCCTCGGAATACGAAGACACTTCTTCAAATTTGGGACACATGGAATACCGGGAATATAGTCCCATCTCATGGGGTAGATCGAGCTTATATGCTACTCTTCCACTTTTCTCGATAATGCGGTAGGGTCCAACATATCGAGGCTCAAGCTTCCTTTTAATTCCAAAACGCTTGACTCCTTTCATAGGGATACCTTCAAATAAACATGATCACCTACTTCAAACTCAATAGGTTTTCTTCTCTTGTCAAGCATATCTCTTTTGCCTAGCACATCATGGCGGTCATATTCTTCTGTATAGTTCGGACTTGCTCTTCGGCTTCTTTTACAAAGTCAATACCATAGAATCTTCATATTCTTCTGTATAGTTCGGACTTGCTCTTCGGCTTCTTTTACAAAGTCAATACCATAGAATCTTCTTTTCCCGGGTTCCACCCAGTTCAAAGGAGTTCTACACTTGCGGCCATAAAGAGCTTCAAAAGGAGCCATTTTGATACTCTCTTGATAACTGTTGTTATAAGAGAATTTAGCGAGAGGTAACCAATCTTCCCAAGAGCCTTTGCAAGAAATAAGACAAGCTCTAAGCATGTCTTCAAGAATTTGATTAACACGCTCAGTCTGTCCTGATGTTTGCGGATGATAGGCAGAACTACGGATTAGATGAGTGCCAATATTCTGATGTAGGCACTCCCAAAAGCGAGCCGTGAATTGCGGTCCTCTATCAGAAACAATGGATTTGGGTACACCATGGAGACGTACCACTTGTTGAAAGTAAATCTCATCATAATTGTGCGGGTGATATGTAGACTTGACCGGAATAAAGTGAGCGGATTTAGTTAGACGATCTACGATAACCCAGATGGAATCACAACCCTTTTTGGTAGTGGGTAATCCAACAATAAAATCCATACTAATTTCTTCCCACTTCCAGTCAGGAATAGAGAGTGGCTGCAATAATCTGGGCCTCATGTGAATAGCCTTGACTCAGCAACAGTTATCACACTTAACCACGTAAGCTGCGATCTCTTTCTTCATCTTGGTCCACCAATAATACAGCTTGAGATCTTGATACATTTTACTGCTACCAGGATGTATGGACAACTTAGAAGAATGGGCTTCAGCCATAATTTGATTTCTAAGTTCTTTATCTTTGGGTACCACAAGTCTATCATTAAACCAGAGAATTCCTTTGTCATCGACCCTAAAGTGCTTGGTCTCTTTCTCTTTCATCTTCCGCTTGATGTGAAACACACCCACATCAGTCTTCTGGAGTTCGATAATTCGACTTCTAAGAGAGCAATCCACAGTGATATGGTGGAGTACTACAGGATGAAGGAGGTGTGCCAGATGAAAATCTTCACTAACTAAGGAATTGCAATGGGCCTTTCTGCTTAAGGCATCAGCAACCACATTTGCCTTACCAGGATGGTAGTGCACTTGAAGGTTGTAGTCTTTGATTAATTCTAACCATCGTCGTTGACGCATGTTCAACTCGGGTTGAGTAAAGATGTACTTGAGGCTTTTATGGTCAGTATAGATGTTGCACACATTACCCAGCAAGTAATGTCTCTAAATCTTCAGGGCATGAACAACTGCGGCTAGCTCTAAGTCATGGGTAGGATAGTTGACTTCATGCTTTTGAAGCTGGCGCGAAGCATAAGCAATTACTCGGCCTTCCTGCATAAGAACACACCCCAAACCGGTGCCACATGCATCACAGTAGACATCAAAAGGCTTCTCGATGTCAGGTTGTGCCAATACAGGGGCAGAGGTTAGTAAGGTCCGCAAAGTGTGGAAAACCTCTTCACACTTCGGAGTCCAGACAAACTTCTCATCTTTTTGAAGTAGTCGAGTCATGGGCTTGGTGATTTTAGAGAAATCCAGGATAAAGCGACGATAATAGCCAGCCAATCCTAGGAAACTTTGGACTTCTGTGACCATAGTAGGTGCCTTCCACTCAAGGACTTCTTGCACCTTAGTAGGGTCAACCGAAATTCCATCACCAGATAACACATGACCTAGAAAAGGTATCTTGTTCAACCAAGAATTCACACTTGCTGAACTTAGCATAAAGCTGGTTGTCACGTAACCGAGTTAAGACAATTCTCAGATGTTCAGCATGCTCTTCTTCATTCTGAGAATATACCAGGATATCATCAATAAACACGACGACAAACTTGTCCAATTCTGGCATGAATACAGAATTCATCAGGTACATAAAGTGTGCCGGAGCATTTGTCAACCCAAAGGACATGACAAGGTACTCGAACAAGCCATAACGAGTAGAGAAAGCTGTCTTAGGTATATCTTCAGGACAAATTTTGATCTGATGGTAACCAGACCTCAAATTGATCTTGGAGAATACCTTAGCTTTGGAGAGCTGATCAAACAGAATATCGATGCGAGGAAGAGGGTATTTGTTCTTGATGGTAACAGCATTTAGGGGACGATAATCCACACACATGCGTAGAGACTCGTCCTTCTTCTTCACAAATATAGCCGGACAACCCCAAGGAGAAGAACTAGGCCGAATGAAACCTTTCTTCAATAGCTCATTCAACTGACTCTTCAGTTCAGCCAACTCATTGGGCGGCATTCTATAGGGCCTTCGAGAAATAGGAGCCGTACCCGGAATGAGTTCTATCTTGAATTCTACATCACGGTCCGGAGGTAATCCAGGCAAGTCATCAGGGAAGACATCTGGAAACTCACAGACAACTGGTAGATCCTCAATGGCTTTGGCTAGGGTAGCATTGGTTGTATTGTGAATAGAGATATCACGAGGTAACTGCACTAGAAAACCCTTCTTATCCACAGGATCCCTCAACATTACCACATGGGTTGACGTATCGATCAACACTCCATTCCCACTCATCCACTTCATTCCTAGGATTATATCAATTCCTACCCCCGGTAGAACTACAAGATCCGTAAGGAACTCTCGATCCCCAATTTCAAGCTTTACATCTTTTACTACTTGGTTAGTCATGATATTATTCCTAGCAGCACTAATACAATAACCACCCTTGACAATTGTAATCACATTCATCTTATGCTCAGATGCAAAAGTAGAACTCACAAAGGAATGTGAAGCACCCGAATCAAAGAGCACAACTGCAGGGTGATCATTAACAAGAAACTTACCAGCGGTGACCACTTCACCAGCAGGAATTTCCTCCACGGTAGTGTAGTGAACACGCCCCTGACGGATGTTTCCTTGAGCATTCTGCTTGGAAGGATAGGGACACTTATTTGCCCAATGACCAGGTTGGTTACAGTTCCAACACGGCCTGTTAGCTGGTGGGACATTGGAGCTGCCCTGCCCAGAGGTATTCTTTGGCAAGGAAATTGTGTACCCCTTGCGAAAACCAGTTTTAGCTTGATTCTTCTTCTGAGGTGGGCGGTACCGGACATTAGCATTGGGTGGACGGTACTGGGTCTTGGATACCATTGGTGCCTTAGACTGAGAAGCACCTACCTCAAAGTTTCTTTTGTGGTTCTTAGAAGCGGCATATATCTTATCATTGTTCTCCTGAGTCAGGGTGTCACTGATAAACTCATTGAAGGTGACACACTTACAGTTGCCCATAGACTTCATCAGTTTTGGGGAAAGTCCCCTCTTGAAGCTAGCTATTCTCTTGGCGTCAGTATCGACGAACTCAGGAGCATACCTCGCCAGGTTGTTGAATGCCTAGAGGTATTCATTAAGACTCTTGTTGCCTTGGGTTAGCTTCATAAACTCGGTATGCTTAATGGCCATGAGACCAGGAGGGATAAAGTGTCCTCTAAAAGCTGCCTGAAACTGACCCCAAACTATCTCGACGTTTGTAGGGAAGGTGGTCCTGTGATGGGTCCACCAGATGCCTGCAGGGCCTTGGAGCTAGTGTCCTGCATACGAAGCCTTCATGCCTTCAGTTAAACGGAGCAATCCAAACCTTTGCTCTATCGTGCTCAACCATTCATCAGCTTGTAATGGTTCTTCTGCCTCACGAAAGATAGGAGGCTTTGTATCCATGAAGTCCTTAAAGCTGCTGTACTGGTTCGGCTCGGGTCCCTGGCGGACATGACGATCCTCGCGGTTAGCCATCTGGTGCATAGCCTCAGCTAGCATGCGCTGACTTTCCACAACTGTCTGCATTAGCTCAGCTGGTGTGGGCGGTGGCGGAGGTGGTTGTTCCTCATTTCCCATGCCACGACCACGACGAAGGTTATGAGCCATCTGCAAAATGTATAGCCAATGAGCACTGACGATGTGGAAATTTTTGTAGATGAATCGTGTAATTATGCCAAACTGAGTCCATTGGAGGGAATGCATTTATATAATCAACAGAGGCACAATCATTCATCACAACCACACAACTCATCAAGCGCGTCAATTGACACATAAATGCGATGAACTTAATCAACAACGAGATCCATAGACCGCAAAGACGAAATTCAGCAAAAGCTCACATACGTGGAGCACAACACGTTCAATAGGTTACATCCAAGCCATAGTGGTTCCAAACTTACATCAAGGGTAACATAGGGTTCGATATTACATCCCAACGATTAGCTTGATACAAAGCTACTCGTTCATGCATGAGGATCAACAAAAGACTAGCTCTTGCGCATTAGCTAAGTAGTAAGCTAAACTACGCATCGTCCTCGGAGTCAGTGTCGAAGATCTCTCCTCCATCTTCATCACTAGCAGGCTCTAACTCCTCATCTTCCTCCTCATCAGGTGGAATGTCCTCAGGTCCATTGACCTCCATGTCATCATCACCTTCAGCCATGATGACACCAGAGCCCATCTCATCCTCATCATCAGGTGGCAGGAGAGGGTGAAGTTGATTGTGTAACAGGTGAACCTCCTCATGGAGATGGTCATTGTACTCTTCGGCAACTGCCACTTGCTGCTCTAGCTCTACCTGTCGCGCTCTCAACACATTCTCCTCGTGCCAGGCTTCATTCCGTTGGTTCATCACGTGAATCAACATGCGTTCACAGTTGCGGTGAGCAACTGTCAACCTCTGAACCTCAAGGGTCTCTTGGTCCCTTTCCTATGTTACTTGCTCCAAACGGTGCTGAGCCGTATTCCTCTCAGCAGTCACCCGAGCTAGCTCTGTCCTCAGCCTTTCTGCCTCAGTAGGCTCAGGACGGGGCTCACGAGGAGCTAAACGGTGACGAGGCGCCCTGCCTCCAGCGGACTTGCGAGCAGTGAGCTTCGTGCGCGCCATCTGTAGCAAAAGTTACAACATAAGGGGAGAATCATTTAAGGGATACGAAATTTAATTAGTCGGGACAATCATATTTTAAAGGAGGGAGTAATGCAAGAAATGCCATGTATGCTTGAACATGATGCATGCACGATCCGTACGTCCTCACAATCCTAGAAAAAATTAAAGGCTAGCGAAATATACGGTGGCATACATATGTTCTCTCGTATATGGTAGCTAGTCGATCTACAACGATACGTTGTTAGTGTACCTGCAGAAAATTTCATTTCAGCCCAGTAATTTCCCAAAATGCATAAAAGCAAGCAGTAAACTAAATACTTTCATACATACATCCCCCGATGCATATACTCTAGTATCACAGCTACCCATCAGAGATACCCACATTTAAGTACTCTCATAGATACATGATTGAACATGTAAGTATGCGAGCAACCACAACTACTCTCCCCTAGACCGATGGTTGGACGGTCATGCTCTCACAACTCCCACTTACCAGGGCGTAGAGGTATTTGATCCAAACATTACCACCCAAGCGGATGGCATCCATACAATAGCACGCCATATGGATGATGAAACAGAAACAAGCAGGAACCCCCAAGTTAGTACTTAATAAGCCACCTAAGAGTCCTTATTTGGGCATAAGGGATATGACCACTGGCAATACTTAGTATTTAATTTAGGATTTTCACAAATACTTTTGTTTTAAATACACAAATGACATGTTTAGTGTCGAATCTTGCTCTGATGCCAGCTGTAACAGAACCGACCAAATCATAAGAACATAAGTACAAAAACAATCACCGAAGCGATCAAATTCCTGTACTTAAGCTCCCATAATCCCGGTAGTCCGGAAATCACGAAGGATTTCAACCAACTCTCGACATACAAACCAAGATCGTAGTGATTCAACACAACACATCATCCGTTACAACATTTCATAAGTAGCATTCGGATTACATCCATCAGAGTTCAAATAAAATATTACAAACCAAGTTTAAATGCGCGGAAGCAACATAGTTTAGTACATAACTTCATAGTTTCAAATACATTGCCAAATCAGAGTCATGTCCCACAAAAGCATTATCAGGTACGAGAACTAGTAGAGACCGCGCCCAATGGCCTAGTCTTCATCCCCAGCTGGGAGAAGGCAGTACTTGCTGCAACCAAAGAAGAACTGGTCATCTACAACAGGTGGGAGATAAACCCTGAGTATGAGAAGGTACTCAGCTGAGGGGGTATTCCTAACTCTCACCCTGGCATACTTTGCAAGGGTAGCCGTGGGTCACCTTTGGAACAACTTAGGAACCAAATTCGTGGGTTCGATCAGCGCCAGCACTCTCAGGGATTACCCTTCTGCCAGGACGATTAGGACTTTTAAATCACCTGCCCTTGGACTCACACCTACGGCTCCCTTCCGAGGCGCACTTTATACTTATCGACTCCCGGCCTGAGGTGAGCTACTCGGCTTCGTGGTCGGTCTCCAGACCCGGCCAACTAAGAGAGAGGCATGCGTTCAACATGAATAGGAAAGGCTCCAACAATCAGTCCTTAAGCGACACAGATGGAGTCACTGCAAACCGGCAAGCCTCCGCCCGGTCTTCATTTCAAATTAAGACTGGTTCTTTTCCACGATAGCAAATATAGCCAACCGTGCCACATGTATAATCCTATATCTCGCAGGTGACAGGAAATCACCCGACTTCTACCGCGTATAAGCAGGGCTAAGCACTACACGAGCCTGAGCTACATAGGATTCTGGGTAACAATATCTGGACAAGGATTGGGTAACCAATGCAGCAATTGTTTGCATCCAACACCTAAACTTAATACAACAATATATATATAGATATATAATAATAATAATGTAACTGCATTTCGGAAATTAGGAGGCTTAATATGCTTCGGGGCTTGCCTTTCATAAAGTTGCAAGGACGGTGGTTCGGGCACTCAACGGCGACCTCGTCTGGCACTTCTCCTGAAGGCTGCTCCTCCTGAATCTTCGGCGTCGGCTGCTGCTGCTCGTTCGGTTCCTCGAATTCCAGCAGGGTTACTCCTTCCGGTACACCTATTGCATGCCGATGCAAAAGATAAATATCATGGATGCATAAGGAATGACATGATGCTCATGATGAATGAATCACGATAAGTGTTTACCGAAAACATCACCGGGACACTCGCTTCTCGAGTAAGACTAGCCCTATTCAAATCACTTTAAGCCTGTATCTAACTTAACTTAAAGAACAAGATCAACTTACCTAACTTGCATAACCTAAGATAAAGATGCTCATCTTCGGTTAAGGGCCTAACACCTAGGAACATTACCACAACTTAGAAATAGTAAAGGTATACATAATTTAACAATTAAAGTTTCATATGCATACAAGTAGTCCCTTAATTCAATCACAACCAGAGTTCTACAAATACAAATGACTTGCAAGAGGACATTTTGGAAAGCTTATGAAATTTTCTACAATTCATCTGTAAAACATCAAAGCATGATTCTTGTGTTAACCAAATCAAATTCCAATAAACTTAGAATCATCTAGAAATGACAAGGTTACTAACTTAATTAATTAATGATTGTGCAAAAGCATAATTTGATCAAACCAAGTTTACCAACTTGTTTTTCATACCTAAGAAACATCAGAAAGTATAGTGCCAACTTCTAAATAATTTATTTAATATCCTTTTCCAATTTATTTAGTTAATTAGGTGATTTAAGCAATATATAGTAAAACTATTTATAAAAATCTACAAAATTACAGTAGCTATCTCATGCTTCACATAGACTACCATAAAAATTTCAAAGCTATTAGGCAAGTAGAAGTTGCTGTATCTAAAATAACAGATGACATGTCAATTTCTAGCATAATTAGGAAACCTTATTAAAAAGTGTCAAGCAACAGATTTTCCATTTTTCCTAGCATCATTCTAGCATAAGAATAGCACTCATCAAATTTCACCTTCACTGGATCTATAGAAAAATTATGAAAATTCACACAAGATCCACCCATTAATAAAAGGAAATTCTATAACTTAAAACTACACATGCACTAGCTCTGAAATTTTAACCAGAGCTTCTAATAAGCAATAATTGACTACCCACAAAATTTCATAATTTTTGGACCACAGAAACTCAAGATAAAATTCAAACAAGTTTGCATGCATCTAAAAACACAATTCAAAGTCCTATTTAAATCATCAAAAATTTCTAAAACATGTGCTCATATAATATTTTTGTTAAATACTAGACATGACCAGAACTTGACAAAATTGGAACCATAGCATCTGGAGCTACCAATTAGGAGATACACATTTTGAATCATGCACACAATTCATGAAAAACAAAATAAACAAAACCAAAACAAGAAATCAACAGAATCGGGCCGGCCCGAACAGATCCGTGACCCATGAATTCATATTAGCCTTGCCCAAGACGCAGGCGCAGCCCTGACTTGTTCTCCATGGCTGCATCGGTAGCCGATAGGGTGGACCCGCACGTCAGCGAGAGAAGCAGGGGACGGAGGAAGACGACGGTGGGACTCGTCGTCGGTGGCTTCTTCGGTGAGACCAACGGTGCCTACGGGTTCGCCTCACCCTAGCGGACCTAGGGGAACCCTTATTCGCAGCTATTGACGCAACTAAGAGGGGTGGCGATGGCCACGGCGGCGCCGGGTTACCGCAGCGGCCGGCTCACGGCAAGCTTCGACGTCACGGCCCTAGTGGCACACTCAACGAGCTTCGTGTCCCACCCGGAGGCTAGCGCAAGGGAGAGATGGGGCGATAAGGAGCTCGAGCAGCACGGCCAGGTGCGAGCTCTGCCGGCGGCGGTCATGGCGACCCGGTGGAGCCGCGCTCACGAGTTGATCTACCTGAGGCGAAAAATGGAGTGGCGGTGGTGTCTCAGGCGTAGAGAGGGTCACGAAGGTGCTGTGGCTTGGATGAATTGGTTAATGGAGCTCGGTGATGGTGGATTTGGCTCGGCGGTGTCACAGTGTCCCGGTCGCCGTGCGCGCGGAGGAAGGAGAGGGAATGCAAAAATGGAACAGGCGACTCGGCGGGCAGGCGTTGGGGGCTTCAAGACGCGGCTGGCCGTGCCAGGGCGTTCGCGGCGCGTGGCCTGCGCGCTCAGGCGAGCGGCGACGGGTGGCGCCACACGGCGTCGTTTTTCTGAATCGGTCGGCCACGTTCACTGAACATTTTCTGAAAAACACGATTCAACGTTCGATGGTGATGACTGACAGCACGTATTCGACGCGTCAACCCGGCTAATCCATCGATCTATTGCAAAAACAGTATACATGAAAAAGGTAGGCCTACCATCCATCTACAACTTCTTCTCAATGACCAATACCTAAATCGTCGTGGATCCAAAGTTACATGAAGCCAAAGTGGGCTTGATGCAACTGAAAATGTAACTACGACTTAGAATATTTTCTAAGTGTGAAATCAGCATGAATTACTGACTTGTGGGCCATGTTTGACCATGTTACACACATTTTCATGAGTTGGCCTTAAAACAACTTTTGTTCCTTGATAAATTAGCTACAACTTTGGTAAAGAGTGCACAGCCATGCAAAGTCTCTAAGTTGGACTTTTGAATCAGTCAAACGATGACACTCCAAGGGTCAATTCAAGTCAAACTTGCACTTGAGGGCATTTTGGTCATTTTGATCTACATGAACAATGTCCCAACAAGTAACCTAAGTATAGTTAAGGTGTAATAGACCATGATCAACCACTTTACAAAATTGTTATACCACTTCTAATGATCACATGTGATAAAGAAAGTAAAACAAGCAATTCATTCATATGTTGCAATGCAATGTTTCACATGTTTCAAGACCTTGTTGTCATTTTATAATTGCCACATTATTACCATATTGCCATGTTTCCAAGTATGAGAGTTTCATGTTACATTCACATGTTGCACTACTACCACTCTAAGCAATCAAGCATGAAACACATACAATTTAAAATGTTGCATACGTATGTTTCAATGATAATGGCATGATGACATGGATAATGCACATGTTTATGAAATAACATGCAATTTAGTGGAAGCCTAAACACCTAGGGTGTTACAAAAAACACTCGGTAAAATAATTGCACTCGGCAAAAAAGACAAAAAACACTCGGCAAAGTTTGGCACTTGGCAAACCAGAAAAAAACACTCGACAAAAGCTAGGCACTCGGCAAAGAACCACCACGTGGACAACCGTTAGTCTGTGTGCCGTCCGTTAGTAAGTTTGCTGAGTGTCCGTTAGTGGAAACACTCAGCAAAGAAATATGTTTGTCGAGTATAATTATTTGGCACTCGGCAAAGAAATATGTTTGCCGAGTGTATTTGTTTGGCACTCGACAAAGAAACAAGTTTTTTTTCTCTTTTGACCTTGAAACTTTTTCTGCTCTCCACATACAACATGTGGTACTCCATGTTAAGATTTGGTATATTTTTGGACCTATTTGCTATATTTAATTAATTTATTGTATTTCAAGAAATTTTTTGGTATAAGTCAAATTTGAACCGCAAGTGATTCAAATAATAGAATAAAATGAGTAGAAAAATGATATTCATGTTATTAAGTCCATTGTGAGGCCTTACCTAGGAAATGAAAAGAAATTTCAAACATCTTGTTCAGGAAACACGACCATGAACGTGTGGCTGAATGATTTTTAAATTCTAAAACAAGCAAACAAAGCCTAAAAATCATGATATTTGTCATGATGTGATGATATGATACGTGGAGGCTGTGGTAAAAAATTGAGAAGGTTTCGTTCAATTTGTCACGTACGATGTTTACAAACCGAAGCATCTCAGAAGAAGAATCGTCACATTGAGAAGGATTCAGTAAGATTTGGAGTCAAAATGACGGTCGAATTGGGGTTTGGCTTCAAAACTTTTTATATAGGCAATAGAGAACATAGATTATTTCATGTGAAATTTTGGTAATTTTATGGATCCGTTTGATAATTTTAATTTATTAAGTGGAATTATAGAATTTTAATTGATATAAATTAAATTTGAGCTGTAACTGCATAAAATAATGGAATAATATTCCTAGAAAAATCAAATATATATTGTTGAGTTAATTTGACAAGGTATTTTCAAAGTACATCGGAACAAATTGAGAAAAACACATCCCGGAAAAGAAGAAAAATGAAAAAAATTGGTTTGTCGAGTGCCCATTATCTGGCACTCGGCAAATCTGGCGTTCTTAGAAAGTGTTAAACGTGGGACACTCGGCAAACCCCCTCACCCAGCCCCACACATGCACAGTGTTTAGGGTTTGAAAATGAAAAAAAACAAAATGTGTTTGCCGAGTGCACGTGATCTAGCACTCGGCAAAGCCCACTCGGTAGGCTTTGCCGAGTGCTAGATCATGGGCACTCGGCAAACACATTTTGTTTTTTTTAGTTTCAAACACTAAACTACTGTGCATGTGTGGGGCTAGGTGAGGGGGTTTGCCGAGTGTCCCATGTCTGGCACTCGGCAAAGCGTCTTAATTAGGTAACAAGCGCTGGCACTCACACGCACCCTCACACACACATGCATTACCTCACCGCACCGCCGCTCCTCACCAAGACTGCGTGCCCCAACACCGTCGGCACCTCCTCGCCCTGCGCCGCCACATGTCTCGGTGCCCCCATCGTCGCCCATCGCCCCCATAGCCACCCGTCTTGGCCACCCGTCGCCCGCCCCCTCTGCCTCTCAAGTCGCCGCCCCTCGCTGCCCCTACGCCTCGGCCGTGGCCCCCCCTTACAGCCCAGCACTTTGGCCCATGAACCCTGCGCCTCGATCAGGTAAGCACCCTAGGATTCTAGAATGACTAATCATTGCAACATTATTTTGTAAGCACCCTGTTTAGCAACATTACCTTATCTAGTAACACTAACATAGCAATGTGCCAATGTTTGTACCCCATAATAGTTGATGGAAACATAAAGATGTTATTGCTCTTAAGGCACTACTTTTGCACTTTGCAGCTAATTGAATGCACTAGAATTTAATATCGTTGTGTGAGCATCATTTATTTAGCACAGCTCCATCTGTTTTCACGTGAAAAAGTTACATGTTTTGGAGCATATGATGCGTCAAATGAGCATGAAGCTACATAGCAAATGCTAACATGATTTTGTCTACTGGGATTGGAAGCAGAATAAACTCTTGTGTACTTTCATATCTGAATCTGGATAGTACCTGCTATTGCTAGAGGTTCGATCAGATTTTATTCTTAGTTTGATCTGATGGTCTGATGAGTGTTATATTGTTGTGTATGTGGTTGTCAGCCGTTGTGCCGTTGGTTTGTTGCTAGTTTTGGTTACCTCACCATGCAGGGGAGGTGCTGCCAAAATTTACAATTGACACTATTATGTTCATTTGTTGTAGGAGAGGCTATTGCAAAGATCATTCCCCACCGTCCTCGACTCGTCACTTTACAGGACAGCAAGGTGAGGCATCATACACCTCTCTTTCCTTATGATGTTCGTATATCACGTAACCTAGCTAGGCGTCTCTCATTCGAAAGAGACATGGTTGGAAATATGCAGATCTTTGCATATCTATAACCGTATCTGTTTCGAATTGTCCATGTTTTTTGGACAGCCCGAGGATGTGTAGACGGGGTTAGTTTCCATGCTCTACTCCGATCCAAGAGAGAGTTTTGACAGCATCTCCCTGTTGTTCTCTAGATACACTATCTCCCTGCTAGGACGTGTATTTGGAGAACAATGGAGAGGTGCTACCAAAATTCTATCTCGGATAGGAGTAGAGCATGGAAACTAACCCGATCTACACATCATCGGGTGGGATTAGGATCTATCTTCACCTATTAGACCGCCATGTAGGAACCTGTAGATGCAATTGATTTTTATATTACTTGCTGATATGTTAGAGGATGGATGACTGTGAGTGGATGTACATGGGCCGGTCTAGTCAGGGTTCATTCACCGATGAATGGATTTAGAAGACCGATGCTTTCTTGGAACTAGCATTTGCAAGGGTTAAAGGAGCACGTGCCACTTGGTGTCCCTGTAGCATTTGTGCAAACACACATCGACAAACAAAGGTGGTCATGGGTAAACATCTTTACAAGAATGGATTTACGGTAGACAATACCCGATGGATCTATCATGGTGAATCCGATCGTGTGAGAGGCGAGGTCGTGAGACAACACATCGAGGATTATGATGCCAATGTTGGGGTAGGAGACATGTTAAATGACTATCATGAAGCACACTTTGATGAAGGACGTAGGGAGGAGGAGCCAGAGGCAATTATAAAGGTGTATTACTATATGTTGTCTATGGCACAACAACCCCTTCACCGGCATACCAAGGTTTCTCAACTAGATGCCATTGCACGCCTAATGGCTGTAAAGTTCCAATTTAGCTTGAGTCGAGAAGCCTTCGATGTTATGGTGACAGTTTTTGGTAGCCTGCTCCCGGATGGTCACATCCTACCAAAGAGCATGTATGAGGCATAGAAACTCCTTCGTACACTTAAGATGCCATATGAGCAGATACATGCTTGTCCAAAGGGATGCTTCTTATTTAGGAAAGAACATGCAGAAGCAAAGTACTGTGTGAAGTGTAAATCCTCTAGGTTCCTAGAGGTAGACTCTGGTGATGGTCAGAAGAGGCAGCTCGCTGTCCCCGTGAAGATCCTACGGTACCTTCCATTCATACCAAGGTTCCAACGGCTTTATATGATCGAGGAATCCACGAAACAGATGACATGGCACAAATACGGATGTCGATACAATCCTGAGAAGCTGGTGCATCCATCCGATGGTGAAGCATGGACAAGGTTTGATATGATTCATCATGAGAAAGCTCTAGAGGCTCAAAATGTACGTGTTGCGCTGGCAACAGATGGTTCAATCCTTATGGAATGGTGGCTGCCTCATACACTTGTTGGCCCATGTTTGTTATCCCTCTCAATCTCCCCCCTGGCGTCCTCTTTCAATGATAGAACATATTATTGTCGTTGATAATTCCTAAACACCCAGGGAATAATATGAGTGTGTACATGGAGCCTCTGATTGATGATTTGGTCCATGCTTGGGAGGAAGGGGTATGGACATACGACCGAGCTATAAAGACAAACTTGAAAATGCATGTTTGGTACCAGCACTCCCTGCATGACTTTTCGGCGTATGGGATATTCTATGGCTGGTGTGTTCACGGGAAGTTCTCATGCCCAGTATGCAAGGCGTCTTTGATGTTCATTTGGTTGATGAAGGGTGGCAAGTATTCTTTGTTCGAAAAACATCAACAATTCCTCCCTCTTGACCATCCATTCAGATGAGACATCAAGAACTTTATGAAAGATGTAGTAGTTGAAGGCCTTGCACCCTAGATGACGATTGGTGCCATGGTTCGTGCTTAGTTAGACGCTCTCGAGGTCAATGACCATGGAGATTGTTTTCTGGGATATGGTGAGCAACATGCCTGGACTCACAAGTCATGCTTGTGGAATCTCCCCTATTTTGCTGACCTTCTACTTCCACATAACATTGATGTAATGCACACTAAAAAGAATGTCGCTGAGGCAATTTTTGGTACAATCATGGACATTCTTGATAAGACAAAGGATAATGTTAAGGCTAGAGTGGATCAAGCGAGGTTATGCAATAGACCAAAGATAGACATGGAGCCTCCCAGAGGTGGGAAGTCATGGAGAAAGCCTAAGGTCAATTTCGTTCTGACGAGGGCCGAAAGGAGGGAAGTACTAGAATGGTTCCAAATGTTAATATTCCCTGATGGGTATGCAGCGAATCTAAAGAGGAGAGTGAACTTAGCTACTTTGTGAATCAACGGGCTCAAGAGTCATGACTACCACATATGGCTTGAGCGGCTACTATTGGTGATGGTTCGAGGCTATGTCCCTGAGCATGTCTGGATAGTGCTGGTGGAGTTGAGCAATTTCTTCGGCCAGCTTTGTGGTAAGAAGTTATCTCGTACCATGGTTGCAGACATGGAAGGAATGGCGTCTGTGTTACTCTATAGGTTGGAGAAGATCTTTCCACCTTGCTTCTTCAATCCGATGCAACATTTGATTTTGCACCTCCCGTATGAGGCATGAATGGGGGGGCTGTGTAGGGCCGTTGGTGCTATTCAATTGAGAGATTTCAAAAGGTTCTTCAAACTAAATGTAAAAATAAATGCAAGATTAGAACATAGACCCCAACATATATGATGGAGAGTTCTTTCAAGAAGATGGGCTCAAAGGGAGTTTTGAGATAGACTTAACCAAAGCTCAGGGTATGGAAGTAGACAATGAAAGTGGTGTTGACGAGGACGCCAGAGACGAGGTTCAGAATGTGAAGGACTTAGAATTAGTTTAACGATTACATCTAAGCAATGACAGTGATGACAACATTCCTCCTTCAGATCACGGGGATGATTATATCGACATGCGTTATAGTGATGATGAGACTTATGATCCAGCTAATCCCAATCATGATGATTATTTCTAATACATGTATGATCCATGCTAATTGATTTATTATTTGTCATACCATGTTATTTTCAAAGTATGTTTTGTTTATTTTGCATCTATTTCGATGTATTATCTGTGCTAATTGGTTTACTCTTTTTAATTGCAGGTGATTGAACAATGGTGGGCGGTATGAAGAGGATAACGTCGCTTTACTCAAAAGCGATAGCGACGCGTAAAGGGTCCATTGAAGCTGCAGGGTTCGATGTAGCTGAGGGGTCCAGGAAGACACCTCGAGGTAGACCCAGGGGTCGAGGGAAGGGTGGATGCAAGATGAGGCCACTATCGCCTGTACCTTCGTCATCGTCTGAGTTACCTTCCGCTCACTCATCCTCTGAGGAGGAGGTACATGTGGAGGAAGAGGCAGGGGTGGTGGAGGAGGCAGGGATGGAGCAAGAGGCAGGGGGTACCTCTTCCTCTACTTCGTCACGTGTGTGGTTGCAAGGTCCCTTGACCCTCCCTAGGCGACCGATACCTCTTGAGAGACGCTCGTTGATTCGACACGATGGAGACAAGTAAGTAACTTTAGATGTTATCACTAATTTTTCATTTGATATGTTCAAAATTACAATAGAAACTAATAATTTATCTTAATCACTTGGGAAGGGGTTGGAGGAAGGTCGGTGGGGGTGATCACGCATGCCATGTGAACGGTATCCTTGGTCTTTTGATCAAGGAAAAGTTCCCTAGCCTGGTGCAGTTCGGTGGAACTATCGAGCCGGCCTACACGTGGGCCCACTATGCCGCCGTCCCCAGCACCCCTGATCGGGATGGTAGGGTATTCACCGACAAGGCGCAGCATGTCAAGGCCGAGCTTTGGGTAAGTCTTTCTCACACTACATTGCTCAATACATCACATTGATTGGACATTCTTGAAATAATGATTGGATACATTGTGTCTATATGTAGGATTTCTTTAGATGCGAGGAGGGATACGAGGCCAAGGTGGACGCTGTGGCTGACAAAGCCACCAAGAAACTCGTCAAGGACATGCACTATGAGGCGCGCATCTAGGCCGTGATCCAATACCACACGAAAATTCTTAGAGTGAGGCTCCCTAAAAGTGCGGCAAGAACCATGAGGCTGACCCCGGAACAATACCCAAAGGTAAATATAGAACATTAATACTTATTTTTTCTGAGATTAATTACGCTTAATTTCATCTTCTTATATGTCATATACTTGATGACGTAGGTGCCTCCGTGGTGGTGTGCCTACGATCTGCAGTGCTGGGCCCGGATGGTGGACAGGTGGTGCAACCCCGCGTGGGAGGAGAATCACAATGCTTGCCAGGAGCGGCATTTGCTGATGTTGGGTGCACCACACCATCAAGGCAACATCAACCTCTTAGAATACGCAGCTAGATAGTTACACGAATTCATTTCTTTATTTTAACGCTCAATTCTGCATAATTTCTAATCATATTGCTTTTTTTGCAGTCGGCGGCATATGGTGCCGAGCCTTGCTCCCAGTTCATGGCATATGCTTTGGCCCACAAGGGCAAGGCGATGGCTAACGTTGCCTACAACCTAGAGGACCCACCATCGGCGTACAACAACGAGTTTGTCCACAGCCGCCTCGATGGATACACATCGATGGCAAGGGCGGTCCATGGCCCAGAGTACGATCCGAGCGCCCATAACCTTGATGGAGAAGTGGCCATGAGGGCAGGAGGAGGCAAGAAGTTTGGCCAGTTCTGGATTGGCGACGACACAATCGACAAGGCTAGTACTCCCACTCTCTCCTAGATTTGAGCACAGAGCACGAGTTCTAGCCCGGCGATACGCCCACGGCCGGACTCTACACGGTACCAGATGAATGCACTCTAGGTTATTTCTATTTTATTCATCGTTCATTGATTTTTACATACTTTTACATTGCATTGTAACATTGGGATGAAATATTGTAGGCTCAGCTGGAACAAGAAACGAGGCGCCGGGAGGAGCTAGAGGTGAAGATGGAGGCAGAGTGGTAGAGGATGGAGGCAGAGCGACAGAGGTTGGAGGCAGAGCGGCTGCAGATGTTTGAATATATGAGGGGTGTTTATGCTACAATCGGTCAACCTCCGCCACCGATGCTGGTCCCTCCTCCTCAACCTGCTCCAAATACTATTTCAGGCACTGTGAGTCACTTCACAAGCTTATAATCACCGTTTCTAGTTTATGTAGAATCAATCTTACAAAGATGCCTAGACACTGGAAACTAGAAACAAGAAACTAGAAACAAGAAATGAACTAGAAACTAGAAATAAATTAGAAACTAGAAACTAGAATGATTTATAGTTTACAAACTAGAAATAAACTAGAAACTAGAATGATTTATCTCTTTTCCTTTGTGCAGAATCAATCAGCGGCATCGAATGAGCCTCATGATCCAGCGTGGTCACAGTGGACACTGTGGCCTCCTCAGTGACTACTTGTGATTTTATTTGCATTTGCATTTGTGGATTACTTGTGACTATTCAGTGGACACCATTGCACTCAGTGAATTTTATTTGCATTTGTGGTTGTGAATGAACCTACTTGTGATTCTGAAGTTTATTTGCATTTATGTGCTATCGATATATCTATATGAACTGCCTGTGGTGCTTACTGTGAACTATGTGTGATGCCTGTAATGTTTATTTGAGTGGGGTACGTTATACGTGACCGAACCATAAAAACTAGAAATATATGGTCGCTTTGCCAGGTGTTACACTCAGCAAAGAGGCCTTTTGCCGAGTGCCAAGGTAAAAACACTTGGCAAAGAGCACATGTGGCCAAAATCTATACATTCTGGGCCAGTCTTTGTCGAGTGTCCAAAATTGGACACTCGACAAAGCAACCATGTTTGCCGAGTGTCTGGGATTTGACACTCGGCAAATCAGCCATGTTTGCCGAGTGTCAGTGCCTGGACACTCGGCAAACCAGGGCATATTTGCCGAGTGTCAGTGCTTGGACACTTGGCAAACGCGCCGTGACTGTCTCTGCGCCGTCACGTGACTTTTTTTTGCCGAGCGTCGGTTTCATCTCTCGGCAAAATATTTGCCGAGTGCCCGATAAAAAACACTCAGCAAAGAGACGTTTGTCGGCACTGTAGATGCCGTGTGCTATTTGCCGAGTGTTTGTTGGGCTTTGTCGTGTGCCTACGGCACACGACAAAGCTACTGTTTCCGCTAGTGTTTGACACGTAGTTCTCGTACAAATTAAGATCATGACAGTTGACAGTCTAGTCTGGTTGTTTTTCTTGTTGGCTTCAAATGTGAGGGATGGCATGAGGAATCATGTTAGGGTTGTTAGAAATAATTTTGGAAGATAACTTATCTTTTAAGAGAGGCGGGCAGAATTGTTTCCGCTAGTGTTTGACACGTAGTTCTCGTACAAATTAAGATCATGACAGTTGACAGTCTAGTCTGGTTGTTTTTCTTGTTGGCTTCAAATGTGAGGGATGGCATGAGGAATCATGTTAGGGTTGTTAGAAATAATTTTAGAAGATAACTTATCTTTTAAGAGAGGCGGGCAGAATTGTACGTCTCTCCAAAATAGCTAGTGATTTTCAGAGACAGGTAGTTTATTTTCAAGGATGATCAAGAAATTGGGTGTCTTAACTGGTCTTTCTTTAAATATGAGCACATTTTTAGAGGCCAACCTTTTAAGAGGCCTGCCTCTATTAATGATGTATGAGGCCCATTATGGACCCTACTTATAAAAGTAGACTCAACTCCTCTTCTCGCACTTGGTTGTTGCCCTCTCTCAACCTCTCTCTCTCTCTCCACCCTCTCTTAGACTCTCTCCACGTGCCCCTTTCCTCTATGAGCACGCCTCCCACTCTTGGGCATGTGGCCTCCATCTCTCCAACATAGGCTTATAGGCCTAGGCAGCGTGGATCTCGACTTGGATCCAAGGCACACAACTAAGGCGACGGGTGATCTCACGCGGGCATGGTAGAACTCACGCTTGGAGGAGGGTGGCACTTGCAAATCTCAGGTGCAAAGGAGGAGGCCATGTGGTAGGTGTGGCTCTCTAACCTCTCTCCTCATTTTCCATATCCCTCACTATCTCTCACCTCATAGGATCCACGTGGGCTCAACTGTGGCCAGATCTACGAGGTGGAGGAGAGGGCTCAACTGTAGCTAAATCTATGGGGAGGACGAGCGAGCACGACTATGGTCGGATGGATGGAGGCAAAGGTGAGGACGAGCAGGCTTGAGCGGATCTCCAAGGATGGTGAGTGAGCTTAGAAATTATGGTCTCTATGGATGACTGGTGGGCTTGACAGCGGTGGATCCGCATGGACTACTGGTGGGCTCAACAGTAGCATATCTCCGTAGATGACAGCGGCAGATATCTTGGCTTAGCCTATGGGCTCGACTCGTGGGCTGATTTTTTTTAGAATGAGGACAATAAGATGAGCACAAATTTGACCCTCGGACTACTTAAGGATGTGTGATTACCAATGTTTTCCTAAACGGTAAACGATCTTTACATGGTCGCCCTTCATTTAGCGTTTAGACTATTTACAAGGTGTTTAAACGAAGTTAAACGGTCTAAACTGTTTTGTAATTTAAAAAAATACATATAATTATATATGTGCATGTAAAAAATCAAGTATTCTAGCATTTATACATATTTATCCGAGTAAAAATCAATTATTTTGGTATGTATATATATTTATGCATGTGAAAAGAACCAAATATAGATATTTATACATGTAACATATCAAGTGTACACATTTATAAATATAATAAACTTAAGTATATAAATTTATCCATATAAAACTAAACTAGATTTACCTCGTGTTCGCCTAAACAGTAGTTTAAACAACCGTTTAGCCCGTTTAATATAGTTTATCTCCGTTCCGTTTAGGCCGTTTGGACCGTTTTTCCCATTTTTTGACCGTTTAAACGGTCAACCATTTAATTTTTGTTTACCCCCTAAACAAAACAGTTTACCACCGTTTACCGTTTAGTGGCCGTTTAATCAGCCGTTTATGCCGTTTAGGTGAACACTGGTGATTACAAGCAAGTTCCAGCACTAATTAAAACTAAGATGTCAACAATTTCAATAGCAAGAGCATCTTCCCCTCATCTTCTCTCTAACCCCAGTATGTTATCACAACCAAGGGAGACACCAAGGATGACTGACACAACCATATAATGTAGATGCATATCAAAAGACCAAAGTGCCCCTATAAGAATTACAAAGCCCAAATACCCCAGGAGTTTTCACAACCTTGTTTGTTTATCGATATAACAAACGGATATGATATCTTCATGTCGGGGTTATGATACCCTGGGTATCTCAAGACACCGAGTAGTTAGCCGCTAGAGCGGCCCATGGTATGCTAGCTAGTATAAGCCCAAACGACCAAGGCCCAGCTAAGCTACGTGGACCTAGGCCAAACACTAAAGCAACGGTTGGCCAACACCTCTCCCCTCAGCCTTCACCGTGCCCTGCACAACTCCTCATGACATCTCCTCTATCCTGACCTCTAGGAAGAACAGGGAGAGATCGAGCCATGCCAAGCATGCCTGCTCTAATAAGAGGTCGCACGCTGTACTAACCCCGCAAGGACCAAGGGGATAGTAATCCCCTCAACCCGGTCAGACACCATCCCTGCACCACACAGCGTGGACAAGACAACACCACTGAGTGGTGATGACTAGTACAACAACCCACAGTCCAAACATGGCCCAACAACACAGATGTATGACTCAGCCCACCATGGGATGGGGGCCATGACGGCGGCCTTTACTTTTGAGGCCAACCATGCCAACGAAGGCCATGACCCTAGAGCTTGGGATCGTGGGCGCCAGCTCCACAAGCAATGACGATGGCCACAGTGAGACCACGTTGCATAGGACAGCTGGTGAAACTCCACCATGCCTACAGTGCCGCCACAACTAGCACAGTAGCACCATGCCACACCATGCTATGATGTGGGCACAAGACCATGACGACAACCACGCCTAGACGTACACAACAAGATGGCGTTACTTGCAAGCCAAGTTAGCTAGGCTCCCTTCCTTAGGCTCACGACCCCTTGGTTGGGAGAACCTCCTTCTTTGTATGTGACCTGGCCCCGAACTCTATATAAGGACAGCTAGGGCACCCTTCCTAGACATGATTGGACTCTCGAAGGTCTCATTCAAGCAGTCCATCTCCTAGCTCTACGAGGATCACATGAGCGACAAAACTATTTGCCGCCATGTGGCGTTGTCATTAGTGACCAGGTGGCTACCTAGCGCCATGCCTTGCAAGGCCAAGCCTAGAACCAGGGTCAAATCCCTCATGATGGACTAGCTGTCCGTCACGCCATTATGAACTATCACCTTTCACACGGAGGTACGTGCATCCGAGGATGCGGGCCCTTTGAGAGCGCGACGCGCTGCGCCAAACGAACCGAGCCACGTCACCCTCAGAGCCCACTTCCATAGCGACAAGTCACGCTAGCTCTTCATCAAGAGCAGCAACCACACCCAGAAGCAGAGAAGCGATGACTGCGACATCATCGTGCCACGAGGGCTCATGCATCAAAATGCACGAACCCTCCCAGCCGTAGACTTCAGCAAGCCGGACACAGAGAAGCCATCCCTGGGGGCTTGTGAGCCCGCTGAGGATGTCAAGCCAGCAAGGATCGACCCAAGGCTGCCTAAGAGGTTGACCCACACCGGCTGCGATCGCTCCATGCGATAGAAAAATGTCTTCATCAGCTTGTGGCCCGGGAACCACAATGACTGCTCCATGAGCATGCACAAAGGGGCTCTCCTCGCCCCAAACAATGACTCCCTAAACACCCACTAGTGATGTCAATCCTCTCCCTCACTTCATTATTTGATTGCATTCGCGTACGCGCATAGATACGTTAACAACCCTAAATGGCTAAAATGGAGCGTAGAACGAACTTAGGGGCATGGAATCCACATGGCTCATTTCAAGGGCATCCACCCTCTGTATGGCTTAATCCGCTTCTCACAAGCGGCCAATATCGTTAACCTATGGGGGGAGCGCACACAAGATCTCCCGCCAGCATACACCGCCACTGCAAGAAGCCACACTTGCTACTCACGCACCCTCGCCGCCTGCGCCCTGCAGCACAATAGATACGCAGCAGGACACACGACCTCTAAATATCTACGCATTGCCGAAAATCAATCCCTAAGCAAACATCATATACCTACCCATGTCGGTCTAAGAAAGAGAGAGAGCGCCACATCAGCGCAAACAAAGGAAACGAGAAACCAGCAAGAAGATTGTTGGTAGGCCACACGCACGAACAACTTGATCCTCATAACGTCTCCGACCAACAACGTACACAAGTTCATAGGCTAGGAACATTTGGCACAACTTAGGGGGACCTAACCACAGCTATGGAGACTATCCTCCATGTTCACAATCGCCGCAACGGTTTCCACGACGACGACGAAGTCATCCACTAGCGCTAACCCCCGCCGGGTCATGGGGACCACACTTCGACGATGATCCTTGTTCGGGAGGCCTTCCTAGAGACGAGCCTCCTCCACCTCATGACGAGACGCCATGAGTTGCCCCTCCAGAACTATAACTAAAAGGGTGCCATCAAAATCCAATAATAAAAAGAAATAATAAGGGGGAGAGACGGCAACAAGAATTAGCGACAGCAGAAAACCCACCGCTTGCTCGCACATGAGCGGTGGTGGCCGACGCTCGCGCCTCGGTGACCTCTTCTTCCACCACTAGGAGGGCCACCTGGAGATTCTCCAGGTGGGCCTTTTGTTGAACCACTTCGCGGGTAGAGTTCAAGTGCATCCGGAGAGCCTCCACTACTACATTTAGACCAATCACAAGCGGTTAGTAAAGCCCATCACAAACGCTTTTCGGTCTCGGCAGTAAGCTATCGACAGTGATGACATTATCATCATAGGCGATTTGCAATCGGTGATGATACTAGCTTATCACAGTCGGTTCATATTACCAGCCGGTGGTGATTTCAATTTTCAAAAATCCCAAAAATGGGCCAAAAAAATAGCAAAAAAATTTGTTTCAATCCTGGGAAGCCCCCTAAAACCTCCAGCTCCACACTATTTTTCATGATACATGGTGGTGCTAGGATTTGAACCTAAGACCTTTGCCCTTAGCTCCTCTAACCACTCTCCTATAACCACTCCACCCCTAAGTCACTTGTGTCTATATAGCATATCCATTCCCCTAGTATTCACTTTTTAGGATTTAAAATAAATATTTAGGACCCTAAACAACTTTAGATGAAAAAGTCATAAACTACAAACCTGTTGTTCTAATCGAGATCTACAACTTTGATTTAGGTTGTTTTGCCACCCGAGGTCGTTTAACAAATTTGAATTTCAAAACATCAAAACTTCAACCAGAATTTTGGGACCTCAAATGATTTCGAATGAAAAACTCATCAACTACAAAGTTGTTGTTCTCATCGAGATCTACAACTTTGGTTTAGGTTGATTTTCCATCCAAGGTTGTTTAAAATTTTTGGTTTTTTAAAATTTTAAAACATCAGATACAAATTTGAGACTATAAATGATTTCTAATAAAATAGTTGTTAACACAAAGTTGTAAATCTCATCGAGATCTACAACTTTGGTTTTGGTCATTTTTGCATCTAGGGCTGTTTGTACAATTTGAAAAATTGAATTTCAAAATTTGAGCGCTTCAAATAGAATTCTGGGACCGTAAATGGTTTCAAATGAAAAAGTCATCAACTACTGTTTACACCAAAATTTGGAAAGAAGAACGCGGGAACTCGAAGCTTCTAAGATCGTGTCAATCAACGAATCAATTGCATAAGGATCGATATCAGTTGATTCAGATGCAGCACTGGAATCGGCTCTCTTCGAATGATGTCAGCAGATAACGACAATGAGCTACGGTTAGTGTCAGGAAATACATGTCGGACTCTAAAAAAAGGGAAAGATTAGGGTCCAAGTTATCTTAAATTAGGAATGTTTTCTTTTATACTAAAGATTGTAATGAGTCCTACTTAAGTAGGATTCATGCTTAGGCCCCGAGTATAAATATTGGACCCCAACAATTGTAAAAGGACATCCAATCAATTAATACAAATTACTTTTTTTGGCTTTACGCCAACCCTTAGGAGTAGGAGTAGTGTAGATCTCGGCGAGTTCTTCAACAAGCAGGGCTGCATCGGTCCGGCTGACCTCCGGCTTGTCTGTAAGTACCGTCATGGCTTATACTTCTGTTTGTATGGCTTCATCGGTTAAGTTCGACCTCCACTGCGAACTCTAGTATAAGCTAGTTATCGACTCTTATCTAGTTCAAGTATGGCTGCATCGGTTAAGTTCGACCTCCATTGCTCGAATTAGATTATGGTCAAGTTATCGGCTCTACCTAAGGGTGGCGTCCTTCGAGTAGATTCTTTAAGTTACCAATCTTGCTGATGTTCTTATTGTTATTAGTTTTCAGCAACATCAATCCGCCCGATCGAGATCGATCTAGATCAGCCTCACATCCTTTTAGTCCATCGTTTGCTTTGTTACAATACGATATTTACTACTTTGAGCGATGGGTTACGTTTTATCGGCTGTTCTACCTCGATCTTGATCGTGCATAGTACACGGTTAAGGCACGCATGGTGTTCAAGAGGTTTGCTGTCTAGTTAAATCTGGTCTATGGTTCGCTATTATGGCTACAACGATCCGGTCGATCCCCACTGATGGCACTTTAGATTGGAGGATGCTAGCTGGTAGATTTGTTCTCGATTAGGCGTGACCTTAACTGTTTGCTATGCCTGCATCGGCTAAATAGCCGATCGCCTATGCTCTAACGCCTACAATGTGTCTCCATGATTCTGTTAAATGTGAATAGATCTATTTGCTTTGAAGGTTTGATTTGTTGTCTTTATCATGGTTGCCATCGATTCGGTCAAACCCTACTGTTAGAGATAACAGGTTAAGTCTGATGAGTTCATAGGTTTGTTCATGTTAAATAGTCTATTGTTCACACGTTGTAGTCCTTTTCCACCTGAATCGGCTATTTCAACCGATTCCTTCAAGCTTTCACACATATAGCATGTCTTTCAGAAAGCCTGTCAATGTATAGATGGTTTTACGGTTTCTTCGGTTTTGGTCTGTTATTATCATCATAGCTGCCATCGATCCGATCGAACCTCACTGTTGATGGTAACAGATTAGATTCAGAGCGTTTATAGGTCCATTTGTACTAGACACTCAATTTGTTCGCATGCTATATCCTTTCTCGTTAGATTCATTGGCTCAATGCTTTACACTAGTAATATCTACCTAGCTGATGACCTTTCTTACATCTGCGTGTACTATACTTGTCAACATAAAATCAATCGCTACCCACAAGCTTTACAGTCTGTAACAGCTGATTTCTTCGCGCATCGGCTATTTAGTCGATTTTCCCATCTGGCTGATCCCAAAGCGGCACACTTGGAACTGTTGGGCAAAAACTGGCATGTTCCACCTTAAATTACTGATAAACTTTCTCTCCTTGTCAATTGCAGGTCAAATTGACTGGCATGCCTTGGGAGGAATTCGAAGGATCGGTTAGCCCTGCGTTGAAGCCAAGCGGATCTCCAGCCTTGCTCCATCAAGCAGATCCTTCTGGCTTGCTATGTGCCCGATGCATCGACACGTTTTTGCACCGACAAACGTTGTGGCACGCCCTGTGGGACACCACAATCATCATGGCGGATTACAACAACAATGACATCCTTATGGTACCTTATGAAGACCTACCTGATGAGGATAAAGATGTCATCAGCAAAGCTATAGAAGAATTTCAGAATAAGTGTTTGTTGTCCTACACCAAGACACATGATAATAAAGTTATTCAAAAATATCCACTACCAAGAGTTCTGTTGCATGGGCAGATAGATGTAGATGAAGCTAAGGATAGGCATTTCTTTGTGGAGGCTATAAACAAATCTGTTCATGATGCCATATTGAACCACAATACAGTTTTCTTAAACACATTCCACAACACCATGAAAGAGGTGTTTCATGGGTTTCCAATTGATCAGGTTGGGCCAGCTTATTACAACATTCCACATTCGTTGACTCAGGGGACTAATCAAGCCGGTACTAGCCATCAAGAAGCAGCATTAGCTGGTAATGATGATGTCTAGGCAATTCAGAGCTTATCTGAGCAAATTCAAGGTACCACCACCAATCAAGTACAAAATAATCTAGGATCAGTGATGCAGTATGTGCAATAGCCGATGGGGCAAGGTCAGAACTAGATGGTTAATTTTGGCACATCAGGCTAAATACCGTCATCGGCTCAAAAAATAGCTCCATTAGTTCAAAGGATTCATAGAGATATAGATCCTAACATCTACAACCAGAAACTTCAAGCAGCAAACCAGCAAAGGACCCAGCATATAGAGATTCCACAAGGATATCATTATGGCATAGATTACAACACCCTTCACGTGATTCCAAATCTAGGGTATCAAGGTACCCAAAATTTTAATCCACAAATGGGTCAACAATTGTAGAGAAATCTAAATTCAAATGCTGATGAGTTGTTGCTTAGAGTGACTGAGATGATGAAGAATCAATTCGGTTTGAAGCCAAAAGGGCAGACCTTCTCGTACAAATGCCCATATCCAAAGTGGTATGATTTGGTCGCTGTTCCTACAAATTATAGGCTCCCGGAGTTTTCTAAGTTCACGGACCAAGATAGCACAAGCACAATAGAACATGTCAGTCGGTATCTTACATAGTTGGGCGAAGTATTAATTGAAGAGGCCCATCGAGTTCGTTTCTTCTCCTTGTCTCTGTCAGGGCCAGCCTTTACTTGGTTTTCATCACTGCCAGTTAACTCCATTGTTAATTGGGCAGACCTAGAGAAGAAGTTTCATACATATTTTTACACTGGTACAGGAGAAAAGAAAATTACCGATTTGACGACTATAATGTAGAGAACTAATGAATCGGGCACCGAGTTTCTTCAGAGATTCCGAGAGACTAGAAATTTGTGCTTCTCACTGAACTTGACTGATGATCAGCTAGCTGCATTGGCCATTCAAGGAATGTTGCCAACGTGAAGAGAGAAACTACGGGGACAAGAGTTTGACAATTTAGGACAATTGGCTCAACGAGTGGCAGCGCTCAATAGCCAATTCCAGGGTATGCGCAGAGATACCCGATTCTAGAAGAGTACCGCAATTGTCGAAACCTATAATCCATATTCAGTTGATGATGGCTATGAAGATGATAAAGAAGAAGTTGCCATAGCTGAATGGAATTGGGGTAAGAAGACAGTAATGGTGCCAAATCCTTGGGGAAGAGGAGTCGAAGAGAGCTATGATTTTGACGTCACAAAATCAGATAAACTCTTTGATTTCTTGCTTGAGAAGGGACAAATCAAGCTGTCTGACAATCATGTTATGTTGCCCCCTGATCAGTTGAAGAATAAGAAGTTCTACAAATTTCACAATGCCACTTCTCATTCTACTAATGAGTGTAGTGTTTTTCGGCAACATATACAGAGGGCTATTCAGCAAGGAAGGCTCAAATTGGATACACCTCGAAAGATGAAAGTTGATGATAATCCTTTCTCAAGAGATCAGAACATGGTTGATGCTAGGTTGCTCAATGGGAAGACTAAAGTCCTAACGTCAACTAGATCAAGAGAAACTGGAACAGTCGATCCCAAGATGCAAATATCGGCTGATGAATATAAAGAGATTAGAAGGCGTTGTGACCAACAAAAGAGCCGATATGAGCAAGGAGAAACGTCAAGGGATGGGGCAACAAGGCCGCATATTACATCTCGAATTCTGTTGAATAAATGGCAGCAGCAAATGGAAAAGGATTATCAGCGTTGGTTGAAGGAGAAACAATACCAGCGTCAACAAGAAGAGGAGAGGTATTAAAGAAAGCAAGCTGAATCACATTGGAATTGTCCTTTCTTCAGACATTGTTGGAATGAAGGTTTGAAATTGCCTACTAGAAATAATTGCCCAGAGTGCAGCGAGCAATATTAGGAGTTTAGGGAATCTCAAGCCAACCGCCGGTCTATCCATGCTAAAGATGAGTGTCATCATAATAATATGGATCGGTGCTTAAAAAATAAAAGTGTTCATAATCGGCTGGGAAAGCGAGTTGTTAATCAAAACTGGGCTGATTATGAAGAAGAAAGTAAAGAGGAAGATTATGTTTGGCAGGAAGGCCAATGGTGTCCAGGAGGTTTGACAAGAAGCTAGAAAAGGAGGGTGCAATGCCTAAGGAATAGAGAGTTAGAACAGGTTCAGGTGTCTGGTAACCTCAAGTGTGGCATGCTAAACAAACAACTAATAGAGGACAACCATCGGCTAATATTCAAATGGCTTTTCTATTGCTGTCAGAATTTAGAGCTCCAATAGATCAAGAAGTCTATTCAGATTTTGATGAATTAGAGTAGGAGGAGATAGTTGCCAAGTTGACAGTGATACAACAGGCTATATTCGATAAGCCAGTCAAGCATCGGCACTTAAAGGCTTTATATGTGAAAGGTTTTGTTGATGGGAAGCCGATGAGCAAGATGTTGGTGGATGGATGTGCTTCTATTAATCTTATGCCTTATACCACTTTTCGCAAGCTTGTCAAGGGACCAGGAGATTTAATTGAGACCGATATGATGCTTAAGGATTTCGGAGGTAATGCACCTAAGACCCGGGGGGCAATGAACGTCGAATTGACAATCGAAAGTAAAACTTTGCTCACCACATTCTTCGTCATTGATGGAAAAGGGTCATACAATTTACTCCTTGGTCATGATTGGATTCATGCAAAGTATTGTGTACCATCAACCATGCATCAATGTTTGATTCAGTAGCATGGAGATGATGTTGAACTGGTTCGCGTTGATGAATCTGTGAGTATCGCAATAGCTGATCTAGTGTATTGGAAACTGGAAGACTTCAAGTGTTTTTCTGGCAAGCTGTGGGAAGGAGGCTTCATTAAGATCAATAATGAAAGCCAACAGTCGATCCAAGCAATCAGCTCTGAGAGTTTGTTTTAATGGATAATCCAATAGATGGCATAGGTGATAAGCTAAGACAAGGCTTCGTGTCGGCCAGTGGATTAAAAGAGAAAGACATTGGTCCTATAGATAGGCCTAAGCCAACGTATGTAAGCGCTAAATTGGATCCTGAGTCAAGCCAAAGCTGATAGATTTATTAAAGGAAATTTAAAGATTGTTTTACTTAATGAGGTGCTTGGCCTAGATCGGACTTTGGATCAACACTTGATAGCCAACTTGTTCAGTCATCAGCTCTAATAGCCGGTACTAGAAGGGTATCGCCTCTAGTTCAAAAAAGACCCGAAAAGGGAAAAGACGATATGAGATGTATCACCTATAGAGCAAAAACAAACACAGAAACAACCATGATGTGTATGAAGGCATTGCAGAAAGCACGCTAAGATACAATTATAGAAAAATAGAAGACTTCATTCATTGATTAGTTCGCCCTAAATACAAACTAATCAAAGACATTGTTAACCACATCCTGAGCGGATGTGATGTCCACAACGGCGTCCGTTGCATCAACAAATTCCTCGATCAACTCCTCATGCTCCTCGGGGCCATCGCCCATCAGGAAGCCGGTCTCCATGGTGTGGAGCTCGTACCTAGTCTGGACTTGTGCCGCGGCCAGCGCCACTAACGCGCCATGACGGATGCCATGAAGGGTGATCTCCTAGATGCAGGCCAGGACATCACGGAGGCGGGCATTGATGAGGGGGCCCCGGGCGTTGACGGCCATCGTAGCCACATTCACCGCTAGTTGGAGGGACTCCAACTGCACCGTCTGGGCTGGCGATCATAGAAACAAAAGAGCTATTAAGATAAAGGCAGTGGAAATCAAAATAAAGGTGTTCTTGGAGTCTATCTTACCCACCACCATGGCGTCAAATTTGGCCAGTCGTGCCTGAGCAACGCTGGCCTCTTCCTCGACGGTGTGAAGAGCGGCTTGAGAAACCCTGAGGCGGATCTCAAGCTAGCTGTTTTCCTAAGTTGCCTCGGAGTAACAGTCCTGGGCTGCCCTCCACTCCCAGAGGAAACACCGGGCGTCGTCGGCATTATAAAAATTGGAGGAGTCCGACGACGAGTCCGGCACAGAGGTAGCATCAGATACGGCATTGGAGGGCTCACCGGCCCTAGGAAAAGGACGAAGGTTGCCATTCAAGATGAACCTATAGACAAGTTAGAAAAGTTCATCATCATGAGCAGAAGATATCGATCTCACCTCATGCATCGAAGGCGCTAGCTCACCGGCATGTCCTCCTCCGAAATCTCCTCTGCCGCACATTTGCCTCGGTTGTCCTCACCGGCCATGAAGTCTGGTTGGATCTACTAGAAGGGGGAAGAAAACCGCTACTAAGTTTGCAAGGGCAGAGAAGTGCAAAGGAATAGGAACAGTTGCAAGTATAGATGTGTTCGAGGCCGTAGCCCTCGGCTGGTATTTGAAGCCGTGAAGCGAGGTGGTGGACGTCTTGGGACATGCAAAAGGCAACCGCAATTAATAGGAGGCGAAGCACCACCTCACTAATGCCGAAGAGAATGCGGCATTGATGATTGAAGACAGAAGATTGAGGGGGATTTCTTAATAAAGGCCATGTTTTTAGACTTAATCGGATCAAGGTTAGAAATCTAGAATCGGCTATTTTCAAATTGGCTCTCTAGCCAAAACAAGAAATACAATGAGGCGATAGAAAATATGGTTATCATTGATTCTACACAAGATACATGTTGATATAGAGATTACAAGTTTAGAACATCCTAGATGGCTTTCAATGCCTCTAGCCGGATAGCATCTACTTCTGTGATTCGTTGCTTGTCTTCTTCGGCTGATCCAGGGATATCCTCAAGATTGCTGCAGATGGCCCTGCCTTCTCTGACCTTGGCTAGCAGTTCTTGTTTATTCTGCTTAATGGCATCGGATATTTTAGACAGATTGGTCTTGTGGCGATCAATGGTAGCCTTCACACTCTCCAATTCCTTCTCAAGCTCTGCACGCCTGGCTTCCAGTTGGGTCAGCTCTAGATCGATCCTGAGAGAAGAGTTCTTCAAATCATCGATCAGCTATGTCAACTCTTTGGCCTCTTACCTGTTGAAGTTCTTCTTGGCCAATAAAGCTTCACGGTTAGATAGGTTCCTCTGAGCCTTTTTCACCTTTGAGGCTTGATCTTCAATGACAGACAAAGATGACAAGGCCTTAGTAAGAACCAAGGATGAATTATCCTTAAAGGCCAAGGAGACTCTCTGCATTGAATCTGCATCTTGGACCAAATCGGCTATATTTTTCTCAAGCATTGGCAATATATCCCTTAGCCGATTTTTGGTTTCTTCTGATAAAGCTTCCTTGGAAGAGGTGGCTGATGAACTAATTTTGTCTTCATCTAAATACTCTTCAAGGTTGAATGAGTAGCTCGGAGCTGGAAGATTAAGTGCCTACATATAAGGAAATCTTATTAGGAGGATTAACTCAGTTGATAATAAGATAAATGATGAAGTAAATGCGGTACCTTCTCTGAGATAGCTTCCATCTGAGAAGAAGGAACATCTAATGATGCACCAATGGTATTTGGTTGAATCAGCTCTAAACTCTCAACATTGGTATCTGCAAACATCAAGGAAGATTTTTAGTTCATGATTGTTGCAGAAGGATAAAATGGATATATAATTTTCTTACCATCAGTTGTGTGCTGAACTGGGGAATCGACAATCTGAGTGTCAACAGCATCAGGATCATTCTCAACTCCAATATGATCATTGTCAATAGGTGGTCTATCAGACTCCTACTCTTGCATGGGTGTTTCCTTAGAGAGTATCTGGCATGATAAATGGTCAGATGAAGGGTGAAGACTGAATAAAAATCGAGAATTTTAAGAAAAATACCTTGGCAACATCAGGGGGTGAAGTGGAAGGACTCACATCTTCTGCTATCTTTGAAGCATCGGTTGTTTCAACCAAAATAGGCTCCTTTTGAGGATTGGCCAATGAAGGTTTAGTTGATGCTGACTTGAATGCCTGGGACAATAGTTCCGCACCCAGAGCAGGTTGAGACACAATGATTGATAACTATGAAGAAAGGAACGTGATTAGAAGTTCAATATCACTTTGAGATGAGGGGTAATTGTTTTACCTGGGCAGTCGATGGTCTCGTTCTGTGAAGTCTCTTCCTAGTAACAGTTTTCTGGGTTGTCCCTTGGGCCGCCTTGCGCTTTGAAGATTGATACGTTACGATTGTGGAGGCAGCATGAGTTTTTATTAGCTTCTTTCAGTGGAGGTGTAGTTGATCCTATTCTTGAAACTGGGCATGGTGGCTGATAATCTATAGGATGCCCCTTCCTGTCCAAGCTTAGGGGATCGAATTTGGTGTCCTGAAAAGGTCTGTTAGAAAAGTTGGCTGGGGAATTCATCGAATAATTTTTCCGAAGAAGGAATGGTAAGTTACCTCACTATCAGAAGCAAACTCTCCATCCAGAGCTATGCATCTAGGATGGACCGACCCACAGAAGAGATGGGAGTGCCATTCTTGCCAGCAAGAGTCAAAAATGTTGGAGGAGAAGTTGACTCTTGTCCAGTCATGCAAACAAAAGGAAGGAAGATATGATTCAAGTTGGAAGACTCTAGAGGATTGCAGTACTTCACTAATACCCTCTCTTGGCTTCAATATATCCTTGAAGAACAGTTGAGGAGACAGTTGACCAAGACCAAACTGATGAGCTACAAAAGAAGGGTTGTAAAACTCATAGGTTGGAAGGTTGCCTGGAAGGAAGGAACCTATAGACATCTTGCCTTGGCCATGACAAAATTCAGCTGGAAGAACACAAGGTTTGATGAAGGAGTTGAAGATTGCAGCTGCCATTTCGTCTGAGCAGCCTGATTCAAATTGAAATTTGAATGGGAAGACCAGCTCACTGTTCTCATCCTCATCATAGGGTAGCCAAGTCAGGGTATCTGCATCAAACCCTCTATAAAACCTCTTGAAGAGATGGCCAACATCGACAACAATAGTTATGGCCGATGTGGCTTCACCATAGTTTATGCACTAGCGGGTTCTTCCTTCTTTGCCTCTGTATTCCTCATCAAAGTTGGAGGAAGGGAATCTCAAATTCTAGAGATTTGGCCTTACAATCTTATGCATATACAAGTTTAACCACATTTGTATTAGCCACCAAGGGCCGCTGATGGTGTGCACTGCTTTATTCTTCAGCAGCTGAGTGGCCACCTAATGCATCAAATGGTAAGCTGATCCCAACAGATATTTGCCAAGAGGAATTTTAGTGCCTACTGCAAGATGCTCTGCCATGAGCTTATGATTGTAAGTCGAACCACAAGATGACCCATAGAAGATAAATCTTTCTAACCACATGTTCAGGAAGGCTACATATTCTCTTTCGCTAACAGTTGACCCATCTCCAACATGGTTCAGAATGTAGCTTGCCCATCCTATGTAGTCTGATATTTTGGCTAATTTCTTGGATCTGGCACTTAAAAAGTCATAAGGTTGCATTGATCCTGTTATTCTAAGGCCGGTCAGCATGTAAACATCAGCCAAAGTGATGGTCATTGGGCCGTGACCAAAAACAAAAGCATTTAGGGTGTTAGATCGGAAATAAGATGCAGAAATCAAGAGTGAATCATTCTGCTCCATCTTAGACAACGAGAGTGTCAAGCATTGATTCAAGTCATAAACCTCCCAATCTCTAGCCTTTTTATCGGATACCCTATGAAACCAGTCTCTCCACCCCCTAGGCATTTTGGGTCAGTTTCTGAAGGGAGTTTTGGTGTTCTAGGAGGACAAATCCACTATAGATTGTTTAAAGGAGATTTGGTTGGTTTCTTGATGGATAAAATCAGATGGATCAGGGTCACCCATAGGCCCAAGAAAATAGACATTGGGAGCAATAGCCGATGGAATCAAGATGTCATTCCTCGTTTCCTAGAAAGTAGATTAAATAAATTTGAGAAGAAAGGAAATGCAGGGTAGCGGTTGGTACTTGGAAAGTGTGAACTTGGAAGCATACCTCAGGGACGTGGTCGCTAGTCGCCATTGCAGCTAAAATAGATTCGAATATGAGGAAGATCGCTTGAATAAAAGCTTGATAGGGCAGAAGACTTGGTAGGGTTGAGGCTTTGGCGATGGCGGCGTCAGCTGTTAAGATTTGCTCGAGAAAGAAGGGGTAAGCAAATGGTGGGTTATTATATAAGACTCAGATCGGGAAGTCAGGAGTCACGCGTATATCTCGGAATAAAACGGTTATGACGTGGTAAACAGGTAAATCGGAATTTTGGAATAAAATCATTTTTATCCCAAAATTGGGGGGCATGTGTTTACACCAAAATTTGGGAAGAAGAACGCGGGAACTCGAAGCTTCCAAGATCGTGTCAATCAAGGAATCGATTGCATAAGGATCGATATCAGCTGATTTAGATGCGGCACTGGAATCGGCTCTCTTCGAATGACGTCAGCAGATAATGACAATGAGCTACGGTTGGCGTCGGGAAATAGATGTCGGACTCTACAAAAAGGGAAAGATTAGGGTCCAAGTTATCTTAAGTTAGGAATGTTTTCTTTTATTCCAAAGATTGTAATGAGTCGTACTTAAGTAGGATCCATGCTTAGCCTCCGTAAAAGGATATCTAATCAATCAATACAAGTTACTTTTTTGGCTTTACGCCTAACCCTTAGGAGTAGGAGTAGTGTAGATCTCGGTGAGTTCTTCAACAAGTAGGGCTGCATCAGTCCAGCTAACCTTCGTCTTGTCTGTAAGTACCGTCATGGCTTATGCTTCTGTTTGTATGGCTGCATCGGTTAAGTTTAACCTCCACTGCTCGAATTAGATTAAGGTCAAGTTATCGGCTCTACCTAAGGGTGGCGTCCTTTAGGTAGATTCATTAAGTTACCGATCTTGCTGATATTCTTATTGTTATTAGTTTTTAGCAACATCAATCTGCCTGATCGAGATCGATCTAGATCAGCCTCACATCCTTTTATTCTGTCGTTTGCTTTGTTACAATACGATATTTACTACTTTGAGCGACGGGTTACGTTTTATCGGTGGTTCTACCTCGATCTTGATAGTGCATAATACGCGGTTAAGGCACGCATGGTCTTGAAGAGGTTTGTTGGCTAGTTAAATCTGGTCTATGGTTCGCTATTATGGCTGCAACGATCCGGTCGATCCCCACTGATGGCACTTTATATTGGAGAATGCTAGCTGGTAGATTTGTTCTCGATCAGGCATGACCTTAACTGTTTGCAATGCCTGCATCGGCTAAATAGTTGATCACCTATGCTCTAACGCCTATAGCGTGTATCCATGATTCTGTTAAATGTGAATAGATCTGTTTGCTTTGAAGGTTTGATTTGTTGTCTTTATCACGGCTGCCATCGATCCGGTCGAACCCCACTATTAGAGATAACAGGTTAAGTCTAACGAGTTCAAAGGTTTGTTCATGTTAAATAGTCGATTATTCACACGCTGTAGTCCTTTTCCTCCTGAATCGGCTATTTCAGCCGATTCCCTCAAGCTTTCACACATAGCATGTCTTTTGAAAAGCCTATCAATGTATAGATGGTTTTATGGATTCTTCAGTTTTGGTATGTTATTATTATTATAGCTGCCATCGATCTGGTCGAACCTCACTGTTGGTGGTAACAGATTAGATTCAGAGCGTTTGTATGTCCATTTATACTAGACAGTCGATTTGTTCGCATGCTATATCCTTTCTCGTTAGATTCATCGGCTCAATGCTTTACACTCGTAATATCTACCTAGCTGATGACCTTTCTTACATCTACGTGTATTATACTTGTCAACATAAAATCAATCGCTACCGACAAGCTTTACAGTCTGTAACAGTCTATTTCTTTGCGCATCGGCTATTTAGTCGATTTTCCCATCTAGCTGCTCCCGAAGTGGCACACTTGGAACTGTCTGGGCAAAAATCAGCATGTTCCACCTTAAATTACTGATAAACTTTCTCTCCTTGTCAATTGTAGGTCAAATTGACTAGCACGCCTCAGGAGGAATTCGCAGGATCGGTTAGCCCTGCGTTGAAGCCAAGCGGATCTCCAGCCTTGCTCCATCAAGCAGATCCTTCGAGCTTGTTGTGTGCCTGGCGCATCGACACATTTTTGCGCCGACAACTACAAAGTTGTTGATTGCGTCGAGATCTATAACTTTGATATAAAGTTTGTTTTCATCTGACTTTATTTGAAAAGGTTATGAATTTATTTATACTGCAGCATGGTTATCACCGCCATATCATACAACAAGCTAGTAGTGAAAATCTCTTCGCTGCTGGTTCATATGGTGAGGCGGCAGAGATGAGGAGCACATCATCACTGCCGCTTGGTGGTCCAAACTGGCTATGATGATGGACTATCACCATCGGTTGGTAAGACGAAGCGGCGGTGATAGTTATCGACCCGGACGTTCTTACAAACCGGCGGTGATACTCTCATCACCAATGGTTCATATTACTAACCATTGGTGATTGCTATCACCATCTTTTTAATGATACTGGCGGTGATGGAGGTGTTGGTGATAGGTCAATCTGTAGTAGTGCTCGTCCCTCTCAAGCACGAAGTCCCATATTCCCCGCTGCCTAGCCGAAAGGGAAGAGTGATAGGGACTCGCCGGCCCTAGAGGTGGAATAGACCAGGGACAGACAGCGCTGGGATGGTCCCCAATCCCAGACGTCGCCACGGGGGGACAATCTTGAAAGGACAAGTAGTCAGCACAAACAATTCTAAACCTAGAAACGATTTGAAATCACTTGCCCTAGATCTCATAGGGAAGAATGAAGATGCGACAGCGGAACATCAACCTTAGGCGACTCCTACTGCTGGCGTTTCCTGCAATCCGTCGCCCTAACTAGATAGGACAACTACGAACAAGCGAACGGGAAAAAGAGAGGATGATGCAAGGGACGGGGAGTGAATGCTTCCCACTACGCACCGCCCCGTCGAACTTATAGCCACAAAGAAAACTGCTGCAAGTGCCCTAGGTCCACACGCGCTCTATGCCCATTACTAACCACTTTGATAATATCGTAGAACAGGGGTGGCGACCGGGTGGAAGGCGGAGTGACGACCGCCCACATAATAACCCGAACTAGGTAAGCCCTATGCAACAACACAATGTGATTAAGGAGGTCAAACACCCCTAAATCCATGTGTAGAATGACCCACCGCGAACACGACCTCATGTTGTGACTTAGGAAACTCAGTCTTGGGCCGGTCCTTAGATGGACTCAAGGCCACAAAGGGATAGGGGTAGGTTGAGATGGGCCACTGTGGCTCTTATCAGTGGTGCGGAGCCACACGACCTTCTCTCCCTATGTTCAAGTCATCCGCTTCGAAGTCACCCGGGTTGACCCCCTCTAGGGGGAGGCATCTTGCCCTCTGACCGCTGCGAAGGCAGTCGAGAACCGATGGGTTTAACGGCTAACGATTTATGGGATGTTTCACGATGAGGCACAACCAAATTTCATGTCAATTGTGGAGGATATTGGGTCCCACTTGAACTACCCGTTAACCCCGATGAGGCACACTACTTTGACCACGTGGTTACGGTGGACAAGGCTCTCCTGCGTGGGGCAAAAACTAAACCAGCTTGTAACAAGGCAGTATGACCCCTTAGGGTCAGAAAGGGCAATAGTGGGAACATGGAGCCGGGTGTAGGCGACCCCATTAATGGCTGGGGCCAAGCCATGACCAGCTCCTCCCCACTTTCCAAAAACCATGACCTGAGGCTAGCTCCCAGGCCTTGCATATCGATGAGGATCGACGACCCCTTCCGAGGAGATCGATGGAGCCGATGGCTGAGGTCACACAACAACACCTTCCTCGCGAAGCAGCGTTGGATCTCGTGAAATGTGATAGCGATCTGACTACGCATGGTCAAGGCCGCTCAGGTCCCAAAAGAACGGTCCTTAGCTTCATGAAGACCACCTAGACAAACCTAAAGGCACAGTCGTAAACCGCTAAAAGTTGTCAGACCGAAAACTTGAGAGGAGAGGCCCAAGGTCGCAAGATGGCCTTGCTGCCCCGCGCGGAGAGGGGTCAATGACCTACTCAAAACCTACACCTTGGGCCCATAAACCCAATCCCAACCAAGCTATTCAGGATTCAACGAGACCTCATGAAAGGTCGCAGGATCCCAAAAAGAGAAGTCCTTAAAACATTCATTCGAATATCACGATTACAAAGCGAATGCGGTCCAGTTGCATACAAAAAGGTCAAGTACCTAACCAACCACGACCACGGTGCTCAAGCGGAAAGGCCCAAGGTCGCCAGATGACCTCGTCACCCCACATAACAAGAGGTTGATGACCCGCTCAGAAGACCTTGATTTTGGACTAATAAACCCAAACTCGGCGGAATGGCCTGAGGGCTCACCACGGTTTCGCAAGAGACCACAAAAACTCCAGAGGGAGGATTCCTTGAGCTTTTATTCATGCTTCATGATTACAAAGCGAAGTGCAGTCGATCTGCACACAAGGAATAAAAAACCGAAACTGCCCCAGTGGTGGTATCACTTTAAAGCCTCCAGGGAGCACACTGTAGGGGGAGGCGAGACGAAGCAAAAATGACTCGCAAGCCCTCCCATAGCATCACAACCCCCGAGGAACAGAGCATGGGGATGAAGAAAGCAGCAGAACTGCCTAGCTCCAACAAGCACCTTGGTAACCACCTTGGTGCCAAGAAGGAGCAAAAGGGAGGCCAAAGTGCAGCCATGTCACAAAGGCTGCATGGACCCCTACACGGTAGCTAGGCCATCCTATCCATCCCCGCTCGCAAGACTCCTTCTAGCACCAGTTGTTGGAAGGGGAAGCATCAGCTTCAGGCCATCGTAGGTGACCTCTGGTGGGTTGCATGCTAGAAACCTCACTATCCCTCTTTGGAGCTCTTTTTCTCTCTCCCTTGCTTAGCCTTTCGAAAGTGTCTAAGAGCAAGTTTGTAGAAGTAGCTACAAGTGGTTCAAATGGAAGGAAGGCACTTATTTATAGGCCCAAGGGCAGACTAACCGGCCTGAGACCCCCGCGTCGCATGGCGAACCACGGGAGGTCACAACCCATGATAGATGCCCGCGTAAGGTCAGGGAAATCTAGATGCTCCCAAAGGCAGAGCCAGTATAGCTTCAACGAGACCACATGGCACTACCTAGATCACATGCCCTGATATGCAGCACACTGACATGCTCGGGCTCAACAGTTGCATGCCACACCATCAGGGCACCCTAGCAGGACAGGACGTAACAGCCACCTACCGCATTTAATGCACTAGCCCGCAAGGGGTCGAGCGGTGAAGCTCAGATAGCCACCACTATGAACCCATGTCCAACATGCGTGAATAACAACATTTTAAGAATCACTTCATGATCGCAAAAACGCTTGGGGGCTACTATCGGGGTCATGATACCTCGGGTATCTCAAGACACCGATTAGTTAGCCGCTCGGGCAGTTGACGGTACGCTATTGACAATAGTTATCATCCAATATAAACCATCAATATAACATATAGAAATTCATGAAAATGATCACCAACATAGGTTTAGGGGTTTAAATTGACAAATTCCATGAGTTTTGGAGAATCTATTGTCTGGTTCATAAACCCGGGGTCCCTCGGGGACCGGCTTCCATGCCAAGGCTTGAGCCAAGCAGACAGCACGTAACTCATGGGCCGTCCCAAGAGTCTAAAATAAAAGGCCAGAAGGGCGGTCCAGTCACCGACCGGAAGGTCTGGCCGAAGAGGAACAGCCCCCGCTTGTCGACTACTTTGGCCCACCTCTCCGACCGAAGCGCTCGCTTCGAACTCCAGCCACCTTCGGACGGCCTCTCCGAACGGAGGGCCCGACCCAAGCACTACTTCTGACTCCGACCCCACGTCTCTGATCGGGGTTCGTAGGAACCCTGCTCACCGCTCTTCTCCGACTGCGTAACCAGAGCCAACTGGGGCCATCTGACCGGGGACGCTAGCTCGGAAAGTACCGGGGGACAAATGGGGAAAGCAAGCCAGGGCGCACAAGTCAAACCATGATACCAGGGACCATACTCTATACGCCTGCAGGAACAGTACTCTACAACCGCCCTGACACAAATAGTATTGTAGGCACCGACATTTGCCTCTATAGTATTGTGGGCGCCATTAACTCCCATACGGCAAGCCCCTCCCACATGCCTCTAGGCATCAATAGTGTTGTGGGCGCCGGGATTTACCGCACTAGGTGAACGTGGTGAAACTCCTCACATGCCTCTAGGCATCAAACAGTATTTGCAGGTACCGACATCTACCATTCCTGAAGAAGGCAACGCAACCTCCCACACGCATCTGACATTCTACAGTGACACCAACAGCGTTGTGGGCGCCTACCATTATCTTGTACCCACCGGCATGGGCAACAAAGCTTAGTAGCATATGTACCCTCATCCTCTCACTTGTAAATCCATCCCCTTTATCTATAAAAGGGGATGCGCTCCCTCCAACAAAAGAGAGCCCTTTTAGTTAACAAACACCGATCTTGTTCACTAGCTCACAACCACAGAACCACTGGGTTCAGACCTCAAGCACACGCTTGAACACTTAGCTCATAGCGTAGCTCCTGTCGCTCTCGGCCCTTCTCCTTCTCGTTTGTAACCCCACTGCAAACTTCGAGCACCTAGGCTCAGGAATAAAGTCACTGACCGACCCAAACTGGACGTAGGGCACATTGCCTGAACTAGTATAAACCCTGTGTCATTGAGTGCTAGGCCACCTCCGATCACAACGTACGGCAAAACTACAAATATTCACTAGTTGGTCACTTTCTGCACTGACAGTTGGCACCGTCCGTGGGGAAGACGCTGTACGTTCAACACTTTTTGGTCATCGGATGGCCCACGTTTCTGCCACCCTCGCTGTGGCGGGCTCAGGCGATACAATTCGCTTCGGCTCACCCAAACTTCCCGCTTCCCCACCTGTTGGGATGAGGGTTCCACCCATCTTCGAGCCATCCTAGGCCTTCCTCTTTGGAAGCCTGGACTTCGTCACCGATTGGCTCGGCGTACTACACCTCCGCGAGGAAGCTCACGTCTCGGCACCCATTGGAGGGGCACCCTCCATCAACTCCGAGACGCATGACTTCGACGACGCGGCATCTGCGCTTCATTCTGAGCAAACTCTCTGCTCAAACTCCACTGGAAGTAATATGCGTACTATTATTTACTCTTTATTTACTATCTCCCACCGATCACCCAGAGGGACTGTATCACCGACACCACAAACACCGTACGATCGGTTCCCCTACAGCCTCGTGTCCTTATGGATGCGTACGCTCGAGGGCTTCGAAGGATGCTGGCGCCATCCCCCTCGCATCTGAATTCGTGGGAATGGCAGGCTACGCTAATACCATTTTCCATGAACTCCCAGATGACAAGGGCGAGAGCGATGGTTCCAGCATCGGCGACGTGGCAACCCACCATCATCCATCCTGGGAGTGTGCTATCGCGGACGCTCCAGGATAGCCACCGGTGGTTGTGGAGTCTATGCAGACTCACACCCCTCTGGACCCGCGTGTGGGGGCCCTCGCGTCTGCGCAAGCACACGCCAAGGAATTATGACAACGGCGGTAGAACCTACCGCCGCCTACGCCGGTGCAGTCGGTACAGCATGTTGTGCCCCATGCACATGGCTCGGCGGGTGGCGCCTGGGGTCGCGCCCGTCAGGTCCAACACGACATCATGAACGAGGGGAACGATCTCCCACAATTCGCCCGGGCTGGCCAAAACATCGCTGCTGCGGCAATGCTTTTGTGCGGCGTTCCCGAGCCCATCGACCCCTAGGAGCGGGCAGTCTGCCAGAACCTCCGAGTTCTAGTAGAAGCCACCGCCGTCCAATAGGCAGAAAGCTCCGCGTCCTGACTCCGACCCACGCCGTCTCTCCCCACCGGGGAAATAGGGACGCACCAGACAGATCGCTCCATTCGCTCGCCGCTACAGCCATCAGGCGCGGCTTGGGGGCAGCAGCCGGGCCATGGTCCGACCTGGCGCCTGCTCCTCACCAACCGCTGGTACACGAGCGGCCCGATCTGCACCAGGAAGCTCGTAGCATCATCAGCAACCAGCATCAGGCCCAACATGATAATGATTTCCACCGTACGGTAGCAGGCGACACGGATCCCGACCGAACCATCGAGGGGAGCGGTGAAACACGCCCCAAGCGCGGTCGCTGGCCAGATGACCGGAGCCCTAGCCCTGAGGGCCCGGGACCATGGGCTTTAGCCGACGTATTCGGAGAGCACCGTTCCCGCAGCATTTCCGACCACCCGCCAACATCACCAAATACACCGGGGAGACAAACCCAGGCATTTGGTTCGAAGACTTCTAGCTTGCTTATCGGGCCGGAGGAGTGGATGATGACTATTTCATCATTCAGTATCTTCCCATTTGCGTGGGGGAACATGTTCGAGCATGGCTTGAGTTCCTCCCGCACGACAGCATCCACGACTAGGCAGACCTCAAGAGGGTCTTCGTCAAGAATTTCCAGGGGACGTATGTCCGCCCTGGAAACTTCTGGGACCTCAAAAGATGTCAGCAGGAGCCCAGCGAGTCCCTGCGGGATTACATCCACAAGTTCTCCCAACGATGCAACTCCCTCCCTGATGTTGTCGACGCAGACGTCATCAGCGCATTCCTCTCTAGGACGAACTACGAGTCCCTGATCCACAAGCTTGGCTGCCTGAAACCCCGTACCACCCGTGACCTGCTCGACGTCACCACTAACCACGCCTCTAGCGAGGAGGCGGTCGGAGCAGTCTTCAGCGGAGGACGGGACAAAGCCAAGGCCAAGCATGTGGACCCAGATGAGGTCCCCTCCACACAGAGGGGCAAGAAGAACAAAACAGATCGGCGCTGATCGAACAACACCACGATGGTCACCGCGGCTGATCGCATGGGCAAGCAGCCCCAACAGGGGCTGCCTGACCACTTCAACAAACTCATGGATAGTCCATGCACCAACCACGCCTACCCTATCAAACACCTCTACAAGGACTACAAGCTCCTCAAACGTTTCCTCCGACAGGCCGGCGGGCCAAAGGAGGGAGACGGCAAAGAGGCGGCGGCCAAGAAAGGAGGTGCGGCAGGCAAGGATGGGGATGGTTTCCCCAATGCTGATGAATGCATCATGATCTTCGGCGGATCCGACACCATCTAGTCCAAGCGTCAGCACAAGGTTCGCTATAGAGAGGCATGCGCCGCCGAGGCGGCCATCCCCTCCTTCCTCAGCTGGTCGGAATCTTTGATCACCTTTGATCAGAGGGACCATCCCTCCCACGTCACGAGACCGGGATGCTACCCGCTCATTGTCGACCCCATCATCCACAAGAAGCGCCTTACCAAGGTGCTGATGGACGGAGGTAGTGGCCTCAACATCCTATACATCGACACCCTCGATGCCATGCGCATCCCCCGATCGGAGCTCCGCCTGGCGGGCTCCCCCTTCCATGGGGTAATCTCGGGAGTGCAGGCATACCTGCTCGGATAGATTGATCTGCTCGTCACGTTCGGTAGTCGGGCCAACTTTCGCTCGGAGGTCCTCATCTTCGAGGTGGACTTTCCAGGGTCCTACCACGCCATCTTGGGGCGGCCATGCTATGCAAGATTCATGGCAATCCCCAACTACACCTACCTCAAGCTGAAGATGTTTGGACCAAATGGCGTCATCACCGTGAGTAGCGCCTTTTCGCATGCCTTTACGTGCGACCGCAAACTATGAGCTCACCACTGCGGTCGTCAACTCGTCCGACCTCCTGCGGCTCGGGGAATAGTCAGCCCCGGCAGTCCCAGACTGCAACAAACCAACTTCCTTGATGGCCTTTCGTCCGCTCAAAGAAACCAAGGCGGTGGGAATCAACCCCACCAACCCAACCAAGATGGTTCGGATTGGGACCTAGCTCCTAGCCAAATAGGAATGCAAGCTCATCGACTTCTTGCGCGACAATCATGATGTCTTCGCATGGCAGCCTTCTGACATGCCGGGGATACCATGGAAGGTCACCGAGCACGCACTGTGCCTTATCCTGGGCTCAAAGCCCGCCAGGCAGCGCCTGTGTCACTTTGACGACGAGAGGCGTAGGGCCATAGGTGAAGAGATTGCCAAACTCCTGGCAGCCGGATTCATCAGAGAGGTATTCCACTCCGACTGGCTTGCCAATCCCATTCTTGTCAAAAAGAAGACTGGGAAGTGGAGAATGTGCATTGATTATACTGGACTCAACAAAGTGTGTCCAAAGGATCACTTTCCTTTGCCATGCATAGACCAGATAGTCGACTCCACCTCGGGTTACGAGATCCTCTCCTTTCTGGATGCCTACTCAGGCTATCACCAGATCGTGATGAAAGAATCCGATCAGCTCGCAACCTCATTCAACACCCCGTATGGTTCGTATTGCTACGTGACCATGCCTTTCGGCCTGAAGAATGCTGGCGCCACCTACCAAAGGTGCATGCAGCAATGCTTCGCCGACCAAATCGACCCGCTCGATCAGCCTGATCAAGCCGAGCGGCCGAAACCAACAATCGACGTCTATGTTGATGACATAGTGGTCAAAACAGCTCAAGCTTGCGACCTGATCGCAAACTTGGCCGCAACATTCGCGAACCTCTGAAGGTTCAACACCAAGCTGAACCCCGAAAAATGTGTTTTCGGGGTTTCGAAGGGGAAGCTGCTTGGATACATCGTGTCCGAGCATAGCATCGAGGCCAACCCCAAAAAGATCACGGCCATCTCCAACATGGGCCCCATACGCAACGTCAAGGAAGTACAAAGGCTCACCAGCTGTCTGGCTGCCCTGAGCCGCTTCATCTCCCGGCTCAGTGAATGGGGGATGCCACTCTACAAGCTCCTCAAAAGGATGGATGCCTTCATTTGGACTGAGGAAGACCAGCAGGCTCTCAAAAGCCTCAAAACATCCCTAACGTCAGCCCCAATCCTCGTCGCTCCCGAACGGGGAGAACCCCTCCTCCTTTACGCCGCGGCAAGCAACCACGTGGTGAGTGCCGCCCTGGTCGTTGAAAGGGAGGAGCCAGGACACCAGCTCAAGGTACAGCGACCCGTATACTTCATCGGAGAGGTACTTACCAACCCCAAGGTCCGGTACCCCTAGGTGCAGAAACTCCTATATGCCGAGCTAATGGCGACCATGAAGCTCCTACACTACTTCATCGACCACAAAGTTGCGGTCATCACTTCATACCCACTCGGAGACATCATCCACAACCGTGACTCCGTGGGACGAATCTCCAAGTGGGCACTCAAACTCATGGGCCATGACATCAGATATACCCCTCGCACCGCTATTAAGTCTTAGGCTCTCGTGGATTTTGTCGCCGAATGGACTGAGGTCCAGCTACCGACCCCGGACATCACCCACGAGTACTGGACAATGTACTTTGATGGGTCCGTAATGGAGCTCGGCTCAGGGGCTGGAGTGGTTCTGATCTCCTCGGACAGGAGTAGGCTCCGCTACGCCATCCACCTCCACTTTTCAGCTTCAAACAATGCCACGGAATACGAGGCCCTTATCAACGGACTACGCATCGCCATTGAGCTCGGTGCTACGCGACTCTACGTTTGCGGCGACTCGGAACTAGTCATTGATCAGGTCATGAAGGAGTCCTCCTGCAAAAGCCCCCTCATGACAGCATACTACCAAGAGGTGGGCAAACTCAAGGACAAATTCTAGCTGATCAAACTGCATCACGTCCCTCGAAGGGACAACAATGCCGTCGATTTCCTTGCAAAACTGGCCGCCAAGTGGGATCCATCCCTGAGCGGGGTCTTCATCAACGACATCCATGAGCCATCTGCCTGCATCCTAGAAAGTTCGATCTAGACACACCCTGATGCCTAGCCGGCGCTCGGGGGCTCCTACCCCAACGCCAAGCCAGAGCTCGGAGGCTCCGATCCCAGTACCTCTATGATGACATCACCCATGAACGTCGCCGTATTGGCACTCTATCAAACCGACTGGCGAGTGCCGCTACTAGCCTACCTCCTTGAGGAGGTTCTCCCACTCGAAAGGACTGAAGCCCGACGGATCGCTCGACGCGCCAAGACCTTCGTCGCGCTCGGTGATGAGCTCTACAAATGGAGTCCATCAGGGGTACTCATGAAGTGTATCCCCACCAACCAAGGGAGGCAGCTCCTCCTCGAGGTCCATGCCAGGATTTGCGGGCATCACATGGCCCCAAGGTTGCTGGTCAGAAAAGCCTTCCGCCAAGGTTTTTACTGGCCCACCGTGCTACGAGATGCAGACGAGGTCATCCGCAGGTGTGAAGGATGCTAGTTCTACGCTCGACAAACCCATTTGCCGGCACAAGAGCTCCAAATCATCCCCATCACCTGGCCATTCATGGTCTGGGGCCTCGACATGGTGGGACCCCTCAAAAAGGGCCTAGGCGGTTTCACTCACCTACTCGTAGCTGTCGACAAATTCACCAAGTGGATAGAGGCCAAGCCCATCACCAACATCCGCTCGGAGGAGGCAGTCAAATTCTTCCTCGATATCATCTACCAGTTCGGTGTTCCTAACTGTATCATCACTGACCACGGGACTAACTTCTCTGGAAAAAAGTTCCTAGACTTTAGCGATGGATATGACATCAGGATCGACTGGGCTTCGGTCAGACATCCACAAACTAACGGTCAGGTCGAACGTGCCAATGGCATGGTCCTCCAAGGACTTAAGTCACTTATCTTTGACTGACTCAACAAGTACACCGGGCGATGGGTTGTAGAGGTCCCAGCGATCCTCTGGAGCCTAAGAATGACCCCAAACCGATCCATAGGGTTCACACCCATCTTCCTGGCCTAGGGAGCTAAGACAGTATTGCCCTCCGACCTCGACCACGGCACCCCAACAGTGAAGGCTTTCGACCGCAACCAAGCCACGGAGGCTCAACAAGACACAGTCGACCTGCTCGAAGAGGCCCGCGAAATGACCATCATCCGCTCCGCTCGCTACCAACAAACCCTCTGCATGTACCATGAAAGGAAGATTAGAGGGAGGATACTCGAAGTCAGCGATCTCGTACTCTGGAGGACCCAATCGATGAAGGAAAAACACAAGCTCTCTCCACCATGGGAAGGGCCCTATACGGTGACCGAAGTAATCCAACCGGGTGCCTACCGACTGGAGGACAACAACAGCAATGTTCTCACCAACACTTGGAACATTGAACAGCTACGTCGTTTTTCCCCTAAATTTGGTCTAACCCCTTTTTAGTTAACACATGCTCCTGTAAGAGCGCCCCAGCCCAAACACTTTCAGCCCAGGTCGCTCGGGGGCTCCATAAGGGTACAATATTGAATATTACCCCTCTTTCTTTTTACTATCACATGATAAACAACTTTGTCCCTGAATGGAAGCACATTCCATTCCTTTGATTACCCTACGTGACTCTTTTCTTACTCCCAACCGAACGCACCCTGCCATGACCTACGGTTACAAGCGGTTGAGCCCCACGGGCCATGCCCAGGCTCTTAACAGCTGCAGCCTATGGAACTAACGGGCAGGTGAGAGAGAGAAAAGGATAAAAACAAAAGTTATGCTAGGATAAAAACAAGGAACGGATATCGTGGTTCTGTCACAAAAGCAGTACTGATGTATTCATTGATTTAAAAAACTGTTCACATGAGGACTCACCCACAAACTCAAACTATTACATTTTCTACTACTACAAATACTACTACGGACGCTCGACGACATCGCATGAACACCAAAGGAGAAACCACGGCACACGACGCCGGACATAACCACAACCACTGGTGCCCCGCCCGATTCCGCTCCCTTGACTTCGGTGAGCGCAACAGGTACCGCAAGGGACCCGCTCGGTTCCGCTCCCTCGACTTTGGCAAACGCAATGGGTACCTCAAGGGCGTCACACCCATAGATGCTCAGCAAAAGAGCATGGAGCTCCTAACCTTCTCATGCAGTCAAGGTAGCTCCTGGGTAGGGGCACTGTTACCGAGGTATGGCCGCCATGGCTAGAAGAGATCTCATCAAACTTTATGAACTGGCCAACCTGAGTAGCTGCAGGCATGGGACCCTCCATTGGCACCATCCTGAGCAACTTCCCCTCCGACAAAACTCACCCGGTGAAGATCCACAGGAGAAAATCCACACACGGCTCCACCCTGAAGAAGGCCTCACAGATTAATCTAGCACCACTCGTGGCAGTCTCCAGTTCGACATCACCCTCTGTATTCATGAAAGGATCTATAAGTCCTCCCCCTCGCTCACCCCCTCTCTCACTTAGGACTGCCGCAGCATACAGGCACTCTCGGTGAGAAAGAAGGAGGAGAGACAGTAGTTGGAGAACAGGCAAAGGACTACGACGGAGAGCCCTCTCCCTCCCCCTATTTAAGGAAGAAACATGGCAGCCGAAGAAGGGCAAAAGATTAGAGTGCAAAACTCTCCCCCTTCCCCCATTCAATACGGATGGGAAACGATGGGACATGCCCTGACTGAAGGGACGCGCACTGACCAACGGAACACCCCCGGGTCAGATGGAACGCAGCCTGGTGAGACGAAACGTGGCCTAGGTATGGCCCACCACTATCGCACGACCGGGCATGAAAACCGAAGCATCACCACATGCAGGTAGCTCTCCGCATCCCCAGGCGGGACTTGGAAAAACCCAAAACAGGATCTCCATCGGGAGAGACCATCGGGCTTCCCAAGTCGATCGAATGGCTCCGAAAGACACATCGAGACACAAGTAGGAAGCAAAGGGATGCCCCATGTAGGCCATGCCAACTCCGTCACGAACGACGAGCACGGGTCTTGGCTGGACATTTCTGACTAAAGCTCTCTGAACCCCGCCACTCAAGTCATCAAGGTGAACACTACCAACCCCCTCTATTTCCTTATAATCATTTCATACATCCATACGCGCATTCATTCCATACGCCCATGCCTCCCAGATGATTCGGGCCCTGAACCGCCCGGGGGCTCGGGAACTAAGCATCGCATGTGCAACGAAATGCATCATAATGCTCCATGTTGCGTCACAAAGCGGCGGTTGCCTCATTCGACATGAGCAACCAATAGAGCCAGGGGAGAAAAATGTAGATGAGCCCCGTGCGGCCCTCGCCCAGTCTGGTAGACCGGGTCATCTCAAACTTCTCATTCAATCCTGAACCTCTCGCCAAGCCCAGAGAATCTCCATCTAGGGGAGGTCGTTAGGCCACCCGGGTCGGTCTCTGGAATGACCCAGGCATCTGTCGGGTTGCAGGTAAAGGAGCAGTGGAATGTCATAAGAGGGCTATGCGACCTCGTCATGAACGACGGACCCAGATTCCACTCGATCATACCCATTAGCGAACTCACCGAGCATGTCACTCGAGCCCGAGCGATGGGAACAAGCAACAAAACTCAGCCCCTCCAGTTATGAGGAACCGAGGATGGGGTAACGCACACAAATCACACCGACCCCTACTAAGGCCTAACGAGGCTCGGGGGCTCAACACGCAAAAAGCCTGGGTCTATGACCACGAACTCGCTCCTTCCGACTGCGCTCCAAACAACTGGGTCTGCGACCCCAATCTCACCCCATCTGGCTACGCTCCGACTGCGCTCCAAAAACACCTAGGTCTACGACCGCAATCTCGCCCCATTCGGCTACGCTCCGACTGTGCTCCAAAAACTACCTGGGTTTGCGACCCCGATCTCGCCCCATCCGGCTATGCTCTGACTACACTCCAAAAACACCTAGGTCTGCGACCCCAATCTCGCCCCATCCGGCTACGCTCTGACTGCGCTCCAAAAACACCTGGGTCTGCGACCCCGATCTCGCCCCATTAGGATCCTCGAGCACCACCTTGTCGCCTCGCCTGATCCCAAACTAACTAGACTAACTGCCTCACCTGATCCCACGGCGAGCATCGACGCCAGGATCCACAAGCTCCATCTCACCCTGTCTCTCAAGCGACTAAATGCCACGGCTGCGCAATGATGCCTTGGTTGACAAAACTCCATCTCAAAACTAAAAACACGCACACACGCCCGCCGACGAACATCCCCCAGACGGTTCTGCCCGAACCACCTGGGTGCTCGGGGGCTACACCCGTGGGTATGCTCGTGCGCACCCGCCGACAAAACGGAAACCTCCCCCACTGACAACATAGAAAACCCCCTGGACGGTTCTGCCCGAACCACCCGGGGGCTCAGGGGCTACACCCGCGGGTGCGCTCGCGCGCACCCGCTGGCAAGACAAAAATCCCCTAGACGATTCTACCCGAATCGCCCGGGGGCTGGGGGCTCCTGTCGGGTTCATAAACCTGGGGTCCCTCCGGGACCGACTTCCACGCCAAGGCTCGGCCCAAGCAGACAACACGTAACTCATGGGCCAGCCCAAGAGTCTAAAACAACAGGCTGGAAGGGCGGTCCAGTCACCGACCGGAAGGTTTGGCCGAAGAGGAACAGCGCTCGCTCATCGACTACTTTGGCCCACCTCTCCGACCGGAGCGCTCGCTTCGGACTCTAGCCGCCTCCAGACGGCCTCTCCGAACGGAGGGCCTGGTCGAAGCACTACTTCCAACTCCAACCCCACGTCTTCAACCGGGGTTCGTAGGAACCCTACTCACCGCTCTTCTCCGACTGGCGTAACCAGAGCCGACTAGGGCCATTCGACCGGGGACGCCCGCTCGGAAAGGACCGGGGGACAAACGGGGAAAGCAAGCCAGGGCACACAAGTCAAACCATGATACCAAGGACCATACCCTGTACGCCTACAGGAACAGTACTCTGCAACCGCCCTGACACAAACAGTATTGTAGGTGCCAACATTTCCCTCTATAGTATTGTGGGCGCCATTAACTCCCATACGGTAAGGCCCCCCACATGCCTCTAGGCATCGATAGTGTTGTGGGCGCCGGGATTTACTGTACCAGGTGAACATGGTGAAACTCCTCGCATGCCTCTAGGCATCAAACAATATTTGCAGGTACCGACATCTACCATTCCTGAAGAAGGCAATGCAACCTCCCAAATGCATCTAACATTCTACAGTGACACCAATAGTGTTGTGGGCGCCTACCATTATCTTGTACCCGCCGGCATGGGCAACAAAGCTCAGTAGCATACGTACCCTCACCCTCTCACTTGTAAAGCCATCCCCTTTATCTATAAAAGGGGATGCACTCCCTCCAACGAAAGAGAGCCCTTTTAGTTAACAAACACTGATCAAGTTCACTAGCTCACAACCACAGAACCGCCGAGTTCGGACCTCAAGCACATGCTTGAACACTTAGCTCATAGCGTAGCTCCTGTCGCTCTCGGCCCTTCCAACCAGAGCCGATCGGACCTCTTGTACACCCCATCTTTCTCCTTCTCGTTTGTAACCCCACTGCAAACTTCGAGCACCTGGGCTTAGGAATAAAGTCACTGACTGACCCAAACTAGACGTAGGGCATGTTGCCTGAACCAGTATAAACCCTGTGTCACTGAGTGCTAGGCCACCTCCGATCACAACGTACGGCAAAACTACAAATATTCACTAGTTAGTCACTTTCTGCACCGACATCTGTGTTTTAGCAGGGTTTATTCAGAAATACGTCAAGGTGGACCCAATACTGTTTGTGTTTTAGCAGGGTTTATTCAGAAATACGTCAAGGTGGTTCCAGAAGACACCAGACGGCAACCCACCGAAGAAGACCGCGAGAGGATGCTAGGTGGGGCCGCCGGCCACCTGCAGGCCTGCTGCCCTAGGGGACCCACCTGTCACCCCTCCTCGCTACGTCGGTTCTCCACCGCATTAGGGTTTGCATCTACGCCGTTCTTTCAAGATGGTTTGATTCGAGCGTCCAGAATTGATGCTAACCCCTATATATATTAGCTCCTACCACCCCCTGGCATAACCCTAATCTACAATCAGAAGTCAAGAAGGATCAGAAATTAGGGTTTCTAGAGAGAATAAAATAGATCTCCAATTCCTCAAAGTTCTAGTAGTGGCTAGCTAGCAAGATTTAAGTAGAGTTGGGCTATCGCTCATGATTCTGGATTCGTCATCTAGAGGCTGGTATAGCCATTGTATCTCTCTGTTATTTATGACTTTGTGCTATTTCAATACTATGTTTCTATTTATTATGTTCCTAGTTTGCTCTAGTAGTATGCTTGATATAGTCATATTTGATACTGAATTTATGCATAAGATCACAAAGCGCTTAGCTCAGTACTCGAGTGAGTTAAGTGGTTGACATTATGTAAGCGTGGTGCTTAAATATTGTTTACCTGTGGATGCACCCTACATTTTGGGCCATGTTGTAGATCGCGAGTGTGACACTCTCGTTGAGTCCTTTGTGGCTGCGAAGGAAATCAAGCTCTATTCTTGGTCTTCCTTAGTAATGTTCCTTATGCCTAGATACAGAGTTAATTATGCTATAGATGAAAGTGTATATACTTAGAGTGTACAAAAGACTTAGTAAATAAGAAATAACTTAGGAATCTTTTCTCTTAACTAATCTCCTGCCTAGCCATACTTCATTTATCAGTATCTATTTCTATCTCTAGATTATTATCAATGCCTTACACTTATCATTTATTTATCATTTGGCTTACCCCTGTTAGAGCACATGTTTAGTTAACGGTTCCATCATAAGTATACATATTTGTCAATATCTCTAGCCACTGCTCTTCCCTGTGGTAAAATATAAATAACGATACCTAGTATACTCCTAGGTAAAATGCTACAATGGTATTTTCTGTGCGCCTGCAGAATCCTTAATATATATATATATTCTTCTCTTACAAGTGTTACTAATAAATACCAACAAACATTTCTAGCATCATTGCTAGGGATGACAACTTAGCAAAAGTGATGTTAAGAAATGTCAACATACGCGAGCTAGTACAAGCCCAAATGACCAGGCTCAGCTAAGCTACGCAGACCTAGGCCAAACACTAAAGCAAGG